>JAWDJN010000032.1:0-467952 GCA_037788925.1 Mytilus galloprovincialis
TGACAAAAGCACAAACACATCATAAAAGATAAATCAAAATACTTCAACTCCGTACTTTATTTGGCCTTTTAAACTTTTTTGGATTCGAGCGTCACTGATGAGTCTTCTGTAGACGAAACGTGCGTCTGCTATAAATACAAATTCAATCATGGTAGCTATGATGAATTTAATTATATACACACAACATTATAATATTTAGTATTTATTGAAATAGACATAATGTAATATGTACATTATTTTAAACCAACCTGCTTTCGGCTTGGATACTTAATTCAACGATTTAGGATTTCATTTTACTTATTTACGAGATTTAGGATGTAAAAGCAGGTTTACATAACTTCTCTCTAGAAGAAATGCAGGAAATGTATAGCCACGTGAATTAAAAAACTGGGATAAAAGAATCAATGTCACCTACAATGAAATATCTTGAGGTTGTGATATTCATCATTCTGAATAACCAATCCAACGAGCAAATTATGTTAGCATTTAGTGACACATTTATCGCTTAATCTACATTCACAGACAACGGGACGGTTTAAATCTTCCTCTAAAACCATCAGCCCTTGCAGTATTTGACGTTTATGATCATCATTTAGTTGAATCTTTTATCAACAAGTGGCAGAAAGAAGACTTACCGATTAAAGGAGTATGGCCACGAAGTGCCTATATTGGCCCTGTGAAATGACAAAAAAATAAATATAAACAAGGTGAATCCATTATAGTTAAAACAAATCTACTAATATCGTTCTTTGTTATTTAAAAAAAAAATCATATTTTCATGACGTCACTAATGTGACGTAACCCCCGAAATCGAACCGGAACGCTCAAAACATCAAAATTTTCGAAGAATTTCACACTTCTTGGTTAAATTTCGCATTGGCAAGAGGCTTCGACCAAAGTAATTCTAATCTTATTTTAATTGTTTAACACTTTGAAATCGTTTGCAACATTTATTAGCGTGGTCGAGGCCTGTGGCCACATCGAAAAATAAACTTTTGCAAACAAGCAACTCCGGATTCGACACTGTTATTTCCGATGTACGATAGATTTTGTAGCGAAATGTCTAATGAATCTACCACGTACTTATATTAAAATAGAAACAATTTTTATAGTTCATCTTCTTTTTATAATATTTTGAATACATTCTATCATGTTTCGTTTTTTTTGTGTGTGTGTATTGGAATTACATTGCGCATGTTTGTTGCACTTACCAACAGAAATTTATATGGATGAAGGCAGTTTTGCCGGACGGTGACATATTCGGTATTTTTTTTTCTTTGACATATACTGTAGACCATTATGTGAATCTTTTCTTGCAACTGAAGTATGATCCGGATTCGACACTGCTATTTCCGATGTACGATAGATTTTGTAGCGAAATGTCTAATGAATCTACCGCGTACTTATATTAAAATAGAAACAATTTTTATAGTTCATCTTCTTTTTATAATATTTTGAATACATTCTATCATATTTCGTTTTTTTTTTTTTGTGTGTATTGGAATTACATTGCGCATGTTTGTTGCACTTACCAACAGAAATTTATATGGATGCAGTTTTGCCGGACGGTGACATATTCGGTAATTTTTTTTTCTCTGACATATACTGTAGACCATTATGTGAATCTTTTCTTGCAACTGAAGTATGCTTTTCTTGGAGATTACATATTTAGGTAAGTCAAAATTGATTTACAGATTTAAATAACAAACACAATTGGAATAACAAGTTCCGTAGCTTCGTCAACTGCCGACGGAGATTTTTCCCGTAGTTACAACGTGTTTTTTTTATTGAAACACGGGACAAATTTGTGGAAAATAAAATGACTAGTAGATAATAAATTAATTAAGAGTTCATTATGAACAACGTTATTTTAACACTTAACAGGGATTTTGAAATGTTATGCTTAAGATTGGTCGGCCCGGCTTTGCTATAAAAAAAAAGTGGGGCAACATTAAATTAAGGCCGAATTTATTCTACGAAAACCGTCTTAAAAAGATCCTAATAACTATGCTGAAGCAGTAATATATCTTTACTCATGTATGTTCAAAACAAAAAAAAACAAAAACAAACAAAAGCAGACGACTAGCTTCAGTACCAACTTAAAATTTATATACCACTTGTTTTCCTCCTTTGGAATATACGACGACGTGATGTAATGGTTAGAGCGTTACTCTTTAGAGTGGCATGACAAAGCTAGTACGGGTTCGCGGCCCATTGGTATAAAAAAAAATCTTCTTTTTTTTGTTTAATATCATTAAACCTAATGCATTACTTTCATTCCTGTGATTGTTTGAATGGATCTACTGAATTTTTTTTTTATTTTCTAGTCTTACTGATTAATTGATAACATTATTTTGAAACGTTTCTATTCGGCATTTGATTGTTTTTTTTAAAGAAATTGTTATCCAACAAATTATTTTTATATACATCATGCCTTTCTGATGTGTAATAGAAATTAAACAAGTTAAGATACCTGCATATTCAGTCCCCCATAAATTATCAAATATGATATGATCTATAAATACTGTTTGTAGTGTGACTACTAGTGTCGGTGAGTTAGGACTGGGAACTAAATTATTTTATTACACATTGTCTGTTCAAGTTTCATATATGTTTATACACAATAATTAAAAATAAGATGTGTTATAAAATTGTTGCTCTGTTAAATATTGTTGGGTTGCTGTTCATTATCACATGCATCAAATCTCCTGTTCTAAACTGCAATCGTGGTTCGCGTACTAAGATTCATTTCTTCATTTCACTTCAGAATGCCTGGAAGCGGTCCAAAGTATTACCCGTGCGTTCTATGCAATAAAAGGACTAAACCACATGAAAGAAGATCAATCAATAAATCTGTAGCAAAGTATTTGAAGAAGATTTTTTTGATAACATATAAACAAGAAGACAAAATATGCAATACGTGTAGGCACAAATACTATGTTCAGGAAACCAGACAATCCTCTGTTGTACAGCAAATATTATCTGACGATGAAGAGTATGCTCCACCAGTAAAACGTAGATCTACTGTTTTATCCAGTCCACCATCAGTATCTCTTTCAATACCTTCTACATCAAAAAGCCATTCATACTGTTTCATATGCAAAAAGCCTGGACCGAAGCTAATTGTTGTTCCATCACAAGCAAGATTTTCTGCATTTCTTAAAAAAGAGGTTATAATTCCTGCAGGATGTCGCTGTTGTCCTGGACATTTGACGGAAGATAATCTTACAGAAGATGTAATAAGTAAAATAAACTGTACCAATGATAATGTCATCCTTAACAGATCTTCAATTATGGATCTTTTGAAGAAGTTAAGATACACAGCCTTACAAAATGAACAATCAAGAATTGACTTTGATACAGATAAAGTTTTATCTGACTCTGACTTTATCAATTTAACCGGTATAAATAAGGACAACTTTAATGATCTTCATTCCTACATCAAAAATAAAGTAAGAAATACACCTACACGAAGCACAAGAACTTCTCTTGGAATTTTCCTTTTAAATAAAAATCTGGAATTTCAAATAAAGTGCTATCTACCATTTTCAACATATCAAGATCAAGTTTACGCCGAGCCATTTCATGTGTCAGACAAGCTTTAGTTAAGAATTTCGTACCTGAAAATGTGGGTTTTAAACACATCAGCCATGATGATGTCGTTAATCTGCACACACGACCACTAGATCAGACTTTATTTGGGAATGGAACAAACATACAGGCTATCTTAGTGCTTGATGGCACCTATATGTATATCCAAAATAGCGGAAATTTTCATTTTCAAAGACGGTGATATAGTTTACACAAGGGACGACCGCTTGTTAAACCAATGGTAGTTGTTACCACTACAGGGTACTTTGTAACTGTTCTTGGACCATACATGGCCGACTGCAAAAATAATGATGCGGCAATCCTCAAACATATGTTTAACACAAATGTAGAAGATATCAAAGAATGGGTAAAAGACGATGATATATTTGTCGTTGACAGAGGATTCAGGGACTCATTGGAGCTTCTTGATGATTTGGGGATAAAGGCACAGATGCCAAGCTTTTTAACGAAAGGCCAAAAACAGATGACAACAGATGAAGCCAATGCAAGCAGTTTAGTTACTAAGGTTTGTACCCCTACAGCCAAATTACTGTAGTATAATTCTCAAAACTAATTTTGAAACTGCGTCACTTTATATAGTATCATGTTAAGATATTTTTATCGCTACACAGAAAATGCTCTTATTCATACGAAGCACACCCAACTCAACATATATGCCCATTGTTACTGCTAAGACTATGACTATTGTGCCACTAATAAGAATAAAGAAAAGTAACTTATAGGACTGCGTATTTTTTTGTTTTCCCCTATGAATAGTTTTTACACATAAATATCAATTAAACAAACCAAATCGAATAAAAGGTAGCACACCTTCCATAAACATGATAAACGTTTTATATTCTGCACAATTGAAGGTATTGTTGTTACTGTTCGCAAAAATGACAATGTATATAACATAATTGACATTGATCAACATAGTTTTAATTGAAACCGATTATAAATTTCAGACCTTATGTTTAGAGCTATTTTTCTAATGCATGTAGGTCAAAGGTTTGGTTGGATTTCTTGCTTTTATCGTATAAATGTTTTACTCAAGCACCCAATAGCATTATATAAACTGAAGCCCTACCTATGTATTAATTGCAATTGTAAAACTTTATTACGATGTTTGAGCAAACAGTTATATAAACACAACAAGCAAGCCAACCAAACCTTTAACCTACATGATTTAGGGAAATAGCCCTAAATTACTATTTTTCTCATTCTAAGTCCGTTGGGTAGTAGAATCTGCTAATGCAAGAATCAAGAGGTGGAAGTATCTGAGCCATGTTTTACCAAATAAACAAGTTCCATATATCGGAGATTATGTTTGCATTGTATGTGGAATATCAAATAAATATTTGCCGCCGTTGTCTCCAGGTAAACATTCTCACTAAGATAGTTCGTATTGATAACTGTGATAATTAAGTATATGTATATCATGAAATCATAAATAGTGATCAAATCGAATTTGCGATATTTTAAAGACACATTTTTTTTCACTAGGAAATTCGCACTGTGAGAGCTGTCATTTTCCACTTGTATTTTTAAGAAAATGTACAAAGAAAAAAAACTTTTTCTAAAAAGTATAAATCACTTTTCCCTAACTATTCATTAGAAAGCAAATTAACCAAACAAGCAATCTAAACAAAATCTATAAGACAAATGATAAATAATAACACATGATAATATAAAACATTAATTATTATTGTTCTTTTGTATATAGATATAGCAAGATGTGGTATGAGTGATAATGATACAACTCTCCATACTGCGATTAAATGTTGGTAATTTTTGTGTCATTTGGTAAACTTGTAAATAGTTGTCTCATTGGAAATCACACCTCACTTTTTTTTTATATTTGATTAAAACTGTTTACTTGTATTGTAATTGAAATTTCCTTGTTTAAAAAGGATGTGACAATGAAGAAGCATTGGCTGCAAAAATGCTCTATCTGTCGAAAAGAGTAAATACACTGAAACAGAGGGTAGAAGAAGAAAATTTGGAGAAACGTAAGACAATTTGGAAAGAGCCAGATAATCATACTTTAGACGATTTTCCACTTCTTGATGAAGAAGATCTGAGAAACATAACGTGCGGTGTCTATCAACTAAAACTTAGCACTAGCTATATTCAGGAACACTTAGAAGGCAATTGCCAAATTTTTATACATAAAAAGGATGAACATTTGATACGCGTGAAACTTCAGAGCTGTCATGTTTCTTCAAAAACCTACATCTTGTGGATAGAATACACGTCTGCTGAAATTACCGCATGGTACTGTAAATGCAATGTCCATATTGCATCAATACTCTAGTATCTTGGTTATGCAAGGCATAATCAGGATATATCTTATGGAGTCCAGAATTGGGGAGCATATCTAGAAGATGCAGCATCAATTTCACAAGCCGTAGACGAAAGTGAAAGTGAGGAGAGTGTTGTTGAAGAATAGAATATTGTATCAATCCTTGTTAGGTTTCTGTCTCCTTGACTTTATCTTAGTATTCCACTTGCTAAATGTATTTGAACATGGTGAACTCTATTTGAATATATTGTAATGTTGTTGTTTTTTTTCAACTAAGCAAACTTTTTAAAAAGTTTTGAAGTAATTTATTGTTGAATATAACATATTCATCAGACATTTCATATAACTTTACAGAAAACAAAATATAGACAAAATAATAGATTTTGTATACCGATTGTAGTTATTTATAGTTTTCAATAATACATAACTTTATTGACAAAGCTTACATTTATACGTTAATATAATTTATATCATTTCAATCAACTATGTATAGTTAACAAGTAAATCCGTAAATGAACTTATCCGCTTTTGAAAACTAAGAGTGAGCATTTTGTCAATTCTTTTTTTATAGCTTGTTTTAAAAACAATTATTAGATAAAAAAAAAAACCTTTGGGAAAATATGAAACGTATCCACTGAATAATTGAAGTATATTCTTTTTAGTTTTAGAGTTGTACATTGTACATATTTTCACGCGCTTAAGGTACAATTAGAGATAGTATAAATTATAAATATTTTGTGTGTCAGTGGTCGTTGGTGTATAAATATCAGTGTTGAATAAAATTGTCGTTCATACGTATTTTTATTCTGAATGCTGATTTGAGAGTAGGCATGTAAATCCTTCAGAACGAGCGTGGTGCTAATGAGTGCATGTGTGGTACATTTGTATAGTATGTGTCATATGATTATATCATATGGAATTATATGTATTGTCTATACGAATTGTTTTCATTATTCATTTTTTTCCAGGAAATAAAATGTTTTGAGTTTCATCGAAATCACGGGTTTTATATTCATATTAATATAAGAGATGATATGGTATGATTTCCAATGAGACAACAATCGTAAAACATTTTTTAAGATTTTAAATCGGCTGTACTCTGCTCGCCAAGATATTTTACAGCCTTCAATGAATGTGCCTTCTGCCAAATATAAGACTAATATGCCTTAATGTGTTTGGAAACTATATATAACTTTGAATTTAATCTATGCTTTAGAATTTTGTTTGTCTGCAATTTCTATTTCGTGAATATCAAAGCCGAAAACGAGTTTTCGGTGCAATTGTATTTAATGTAATTGGAGCATTGTTTGCCACTTTAATCTGTCCGGCTTTTGGTAAGTTTCTGTTAATATATATATAAAGAATGAACTATGTGTATGAGATTCAAGAAATAATTTGCAAAATAATACTTGTGGTGAAATGATTATATTAGTATAAGAACGTCAAGAAGAAAACAATTTTGACGTTACGCACAAATTGTTCAAATAGGATTTCACCATGGTCTTTTCTGACGTTCAGGAAAATTAAACAGACAGAGTTACAAGTCTGATGGTTATCAATTTATAAACTACCCTAGTAAGGGATCATTCTGGAGTAATTTAGTAAATTTCTGAGACAGGGCCATTTTTGATCCTTCGTGGCCCTACTCCTTTGTTCTAGGAGGTTTATTTGAGTGCTTCAACTCCTGGATTTTTCTAGTAATTATCGGATAAAGGAGAAAGTGAAATGATAAATGATGGCATGGTACGCATGACAAGTTGGCACGCAGTTTAAAGCGGAAAAATAACAGCTGTTTTTCATTCATAAGATGTGTAATGAACTTTTGATTTTGCCATTTGTAAGAGTACTTTCCCTTTGTAATTTTCCTTGGATTTCTGCAATGTTGTTAATCTCTTTTTTCCATTCCGTTTACTTCTAACATTATGAATATAATGTGACAGTATGCCTTCTCTTTGGAAACAAAGCTCTATTTGAAATCCAGTAAATTATGAACTGCACATGATTGACATCAGCATTTAAACTAGAATTACAACGACAGATGTATTTTGACCAATGCCGGAAATCATAAGGGATATTGTAGGTCTCGCACGTAAAATAATAGTTATTAATCTAATAGTAAGTTTGTATGTTACTTTTTATTACAGTAATCTTAAAATCGTTGATTTCTGTGACGTTTTGCCTTCATCTTCGATGTACAATAAGTGTACATTTATCTATTAAAATGGAAACAATTCGACAAGGCCATGCTCTTTACTCATCTAATATAGTATAAACATTATATGTGTCCATATTTTAAACTACACTAACGCTCGGTTTGTAGATATTAGCAAATATAATCCCTATCCATGTTAAAATTATCATAGAGCATGGCATGAACGAGTTATTTCTTGATTTGTCGCTACCACCAGTGTTTGATTTTGCTTACAAATTTTATTAAGTGAAAATTAATGAACTATTATGTAAATATCATGAGTTTGGATTCGGTGGATCCGGCGGTGGAGGCGGTGGTGGTGGTGCCCACACTACTGGCTTCTCATTAGCAGCAATTATCAATTTCTTCAGTGATTTTTTCATTCCTTTATCTGTAATGAAAGCAGTTTAATATTACGTGTTATTTTCAAACGTAAAAATTTAACGAAACATCTTTACGTGTACATTGTTATCATCTACTTAAATAGCAATCAGTTCATAGAAACCTCCTGATGATTCATCTGCATACATTGCCTTTCTTTTTTTACTCTTTGAGTAATGAAACCATATGTGAGACGCTAGTATCAAAAGGTCAGAAGATGTGTTGCACTACATATGATCAATGTAAATCTCCTCTAACAGCAATGTAGAAAATGTCATCGCAACTCTAGATTTAAGGACACAGTAAATAATTTGGTCATAACTTCAGCAAAGGTATTTATAAGATAAAGTCCAAAATTCTTGTAAATAAAGCTTTTTAGGCACTCTCCACATTTAATATGTTTAAAACTGTGCATGCATAATATCACTGAAACTGATATCATCAAAATACCAGACGTATGATTGACAACATAGAACGTGTAGAAACTTTCTTTTTCGTTAGCATGTACCATGTATACAAACTACGGTAAACAAACCGATTACGGTAATTAAGCAAATGAGACGGAAAAACCTATTATCGGACTTGCATCTGTCAATATGATAACAAACCACAAACTCTATATTGATGTAAGTGGCATCAATTGTTTGTTACGCAGCTTATTTCTAATATCGTAAAAAAAGAGAACTAATGAAATTGCAGAGAAATATTTGCAATGCAATTGACACAGACATATGGAACCATACAAAACATTTTCACAATCCGAATTAACAAAACAATGGACGATATTTATGAACGCTGTTTATAAATAAAATATGGAACATAAACATTGTTATATATGACACAGAAATAGTATGGCAATTAATCAAATCATTACCTACTTGTCGTTCGTAAAACTTAAAAAAAAAGCTTTCAATTTAAGGTTTCATGTGTTATCTTTTCTATAATTTTATTTGGTTATCACTACATCAAGGAAATCATGATTGGAAATGCAAAGCAAATAACACCGTATCTTTGAAACGTTTTATGTGCAAACTTTATATAGATAGATAAAAACAGGTGCCATATTCGTTGAAACATTGATGTTCGGAACTTGTACAAAAACAAAGGACTCTTGCGGATTTTTTTCTCAAAGTAAAATGAATGTCACAAGTATTGGTAAAAGTTGTGATAATTACATTATTGTTCATAGAAACGAGTCCAATACGAAAGAATATTAATTGAATATTCAATAACAACCTGGTACTGTATGGTTGGTATGGTTGGTACCCAGGCTAAGAATGTAACAAAACAAACAATGAGGAAAAGGGTAGGGTTCTTGCCACTGAGCCACCGACACCATATGTAAAAGCATGAAATGTAAATAACAAAGTCCACTTCTCAAGAAAAGCAAGAAATTTGAAAGAACATTATCCAATTTTTTTTTCTTTGGAAGCTGTTTTTTTTTGGAATCCTTATTTTTTCTAGCAAATATATCGGTAAGTTATCAAGAAATTTATGTATTCTTCATTGATATATAACTCTCTATTAACTAAAGCGGTAAGGTGTCCTACATCCAGAGAATCAAGTATTATAGAAACCAAGCTTTGTTATTGCTTTTTCGACTCCGCCTACAATGTCATAAAAACTGACAAAACGAAACATGTTGGAAAATATATCTGCTGATTGTTTGTAAGATGCGGAAGACTTTATCCGCAATATAGTTGGAACTGTCGAACTGACATATTTATGAACATTCTTTCTGCAGTTTCCTGATACCAGTGATACTTTGAAAACAACTGAGAAAAAGGGTTACAACTCCGTCAGGTACAAAGTACATTCAACTATAGCTACCATTTTAGGTTCCCTTTTGGTTAGGGCTGATATGCATAAAGCCAATAAGTTAAGATATCCAATTGAAGTACTTATTCATCGTAGGACATGTAAAGAAATCCGTCCGTCCGAAGAAAAACGATACTTCAGTAGCTTCAGTTGCTTGTTTTTAACTAGAGTCAAGTTTTTCTTGATTTACAATGTTCCACTCCTCATTTTATTTAGTGAACAGCTGATCCAACTTATTAACTAATGGAATTAATATAAAAATGCGCAATCGACCAATACAGATACTGGTTATTGCTTAAATTTTTTTTAATTGACAATAACATTGGACACAATTTTTGTATCTATTGGTTTTAACTCTGTTATTAAAACTTTTTTTTAAATAATAAGTACAAACAATAAAATTATCTGTGTTAGTTAATTTCCTCAGCAGTATCAGTTTTTGTGGTTAACAATATGCAGTAATGATTTAGATTTTTCTGCATTAAGAAGAAAATTGAGGGAAGGAATTCCTTTTGTTTTACATCTTCATTTTTTTTAAATTTTTAAGTGATGCTTAACCGATATAATTTACCTTGTCCCCTGCCTTGTCCGAATGTACAAAAGCTGTCTCTTAGTTCGTGCATTTTTTCGTCACCTGTTAAGAAATGCTTATTTTAGTACTATATCAGATATTGATAGTATTTTTTTTTTATCCTTGGCGGTTAGTTTAACTATCTTCCATGTTGTTCGTTAAATAAAATATTTGATACATGTACCTTAACACCAATTATGTTTAAATGTTATCATGAACGATACGACAAATTTGACACACAAACAATAATTCCAATTGTATATAAGTTTCCGATAAAGCGATAAAGAGATCAATTTTTTTTTACATTTTTTTTTCTTTAATCTTTTTTTTTATTTGCCGGCTTGGTCATGTTGAAATCTTTTTTTTCATAAATCCTGCCAGCTGTTTGAAGCTCGTTTCGTTTACTTATATGTTTTCTATGAACCAGGATCATTTAATTGGCATCTTTGTTTATTTTTTTCAATGTTGTTAATTGTGTTAAATTACGCTGTATGCATTTCTTTGACTTCTGTTTCACTTTAAAAACAAAGGACAAGTAGTATTTGGTAAGCCTTCGGATCTTTTATCTACACAGACAGACACATTTTATCGATTTTGCCAACTGTATCCTTAGTCAAAGTTTCCTCTAGAATTCAACTATTGATTATGGTCTAAATATTCCATCTATTTTGAAAAATTGATTTTAATAGATATGTTATGTTTTGTTTCTTTAATGTCTATTTCTTTATATGTTTTTATAAACGAATGATAACAAAACATTTGAATACGTTGAATAGTATGATCGTAATTGTAATTTAATAGCACATATCATCCAAATAAAGACATAAGTCGTTGTAACGTATTGGTTTGCCATACCAATCAGAACGCATTTACTTTCAAACCGGACACTCATAATATAAACGGTTGCAAACATACATTTTTGAATACTGATTAGTTGTGTGTAACTATCGGTGCCATAAATCAAATTTCAATTTCAACTAAAGGTATGATACAGTATTTGGTATGAAGCTAATATTAAAAAAAACAAACATCTTACATCAAAGTATTTTGATATCGGGCGAAAGCAGTCTCATTGGCACTCAAACCGCATCTCCTTATCCGTTTTGATTTTTCATAACGATATTTTATTGCTAAAATTCGTTTAAATTGACAATAACATTGGACAACGTTTCTGTATCTATTAGTGTCAACTATGTTTCATTTTTTTTTGTTAATAATAAGGACAAACAATAAATGTATCTGTCTTAATTAATTTCCTCGGCAGTATCAGTTTTTTTGGTAAACAATATTAGTTATAAGTGATGCTTAACCGATATAGTTTACCATATCTCCTGTCTCCTCCGAATGTACTAAAGCTGTTTCTTATTACGTGCATTTTTTCGTCACCTGTTAAGAAATGCTTATTTAAGTACTATATCAGATATTGATAGTCTTTTGTTTATGTTGATCCTAAGTGGTCAGCTTAACCTTAATATCTTCCATTTTATTATAATAGTTATCAAAGGTACCAGCTAATAACTGAATACGCCTTAGGCGCGTTTCGTCTACATAAGACTCATCACTGACGCTCAGATCAGAAAAGTTATAAAGTCAAACAAGTACAAAGTAGTAGAGCATTGAGGACCCAACATTCAAAACGTTGTGCAAACTACGGCTAAGGTAAGCTATGCCTGAGATAAGAAAATCAATATAAAAGTGTATAGGCAAAAATTTGACGAAATAGGAATATGGCAAAGAACGTCCTTTTCAAAATAAAGTCTTCGGAAGTTACCAAGATTGTGTTGATATATTATCCGCATCACCTTCACTAATAATACATGATGATCTTCAAGTATAGATTTTATTTCTTGAAGCTATTAATCAATTCTTTTATTTGTCGTTTTAATGAATTAATATTTACTATTCAGTCTATTCGTAAAATCAGGAAAAATTAAAGTCTTTTTTGTTGGTGTCTTTGTAACGCCACAATATATGTTTGAAACTGTGATGGCTTGGTAGTGCAACACTTTGATCAAAGTCAGTTCATTCAAACACAATTTGAAAACATATCCATATTGGTTATTAATCACGGTCATAAGTTTTTGAGACATATTTTAATCTATAATATTATTCATTTTTCACAAAATGAATCACAACTAAATATGTATTAGTTAACATTTATAAGGAGTAATTAATATCTCAACGACGAGAAAAATATGTTCATTATGCCTATCAAAAATAAAGTACTTTGTCGATGATTGACGTTTCTTCATATACGTTTTACATCTATCGTGTAAGTAAAGACCTGATCCTTTCATAATGTCAATCAAAATGAAAAATCTTACCTAAAGAGCTCGACAGACTGACGCATTCATTTGATTCTCTATTATCTGTTTCTTAAATAGAAAAAAAGAAATGTTTCTTTTATAGAGTCATTGTCTAGTATTAATTTCATAAAAAAACTTTTTTTTATTGTCAAAAGTTATTACTCAATCAATATATAAAAAGGGAGCCCATGTTGGCCCTTCCTTAAATTTTAGTGCAATGTTTTATATTCACTTATCGAGTTTATGTTGCAAGTAACTGACGACTTAAATTGTTAGAAACAACAGTAGTTTACAGATTGTCAAATCGCAGAAATAAACCAAGATAATACAAATGAGTCAAACAATCAAATGATAACAAAACTGACTGAATTAAATGAAATTTAGTTGTTGTCTCCTACTTTTTATGCATATATGTAACCTGCGCTGCGAAATCCGTATATTACATTGTATTAATGCTATAAGAAATAAATGAATTCGAGTTATAAACTCTAATTCAATTTCCACATGCATAGTCCTCATGCCGCATATATAAGGTGACAGAATCTTGAAAAAACATCACAAAAGAAGTAACCATTTGCAGTTGCAATGACATTATTGGGCATGAAATGTTTTGTATTTAGTTTAATGCTTTTAGTTTACACAAGACTAATCAGAACAGTTGGGCGACCAAGTCAAATGTATTTTCAAAAATGCATCCTAGACCAAAAGTTCAAAATCAGCCTTTGGCATTTTAGTTCTAACGTAAAAAAATTAAACAAGTCTATCTTAGACCTGGCTATTTGTCTGATTAAAATCCCGGGTCGGAACATCATCAAACAGTGTCATCAACCTAGTGGTTGTAAAATCTCACCAAAGATATTAGGCTTTTGCATTGGTAGCCCAGTCGGACATTGTCTATACGAAACTCGTCAATGGCGAACTCACCAATAGAAGTTAAAGACCAAATCAAATACGAATTTGAAAAGAATTTTCAATATAAAATCCCAAACATTCTGCAAAACTTGAGTTAAACTTTTACCGAAAGTAATAACACCTTAATTTAAAAAAAAAATCAACAATTTGATGCAGTTTAATCATAATATTTATACTGCAATCAATATTAGTATACAGATAAAGCTATACGTATACACGTAAGTTTTACACGTCAATAACCTCAACTAACCTTTACGCCCCGCCTACTTACCGAACTACTGTATTTTATCAACAACGTCACGTCACAACCATGACAACGTGTAGCAACAATGGTCAAACTTTTATGAATTTAAACTTGTTATGTCTTCAAATTGGTAGTTTATATACCATGTTTATTATATGTTATTTATTTAGTTCATTTTCCCTGTTTAATTCATTAACATGTCAATGTCTTACCGCCTGGACTACGGTCCTAGGTAAATACCCCAAAATGGTACCCCAAAGGAAATTCAAAACACTTTTTTTTTTAATATTTGTTACATATTTTTTGTAAATGTTAATTTCTTTTTTATTGATTTCAGTATAAAAACAATATACGTATAGTGTCTTGAAATATGAAATTTATTTGTATTCGGTGTCCGCAAATACAAAATATTGACTTTGACTTATAGGTGAATAGTATTTTCAATACAACGCTTTCGTTAGAAAAGAAACATGTTTTTCGTTAATTTTTTGTACATAAATGAGGCCGTTAGTTTTCTCGTTTAAATTGTTTTACATTGTCATATTGGGGCCTTTTCTAGCTGACTATGCGGTATGGGCTTTGCTCATTGTTGAAGGCCGTACGGTGACCTATAGTTGTTAACGTCTGTATCATTTTGATCTCTTGTGGACAGTTGTCTCAATGGCAATCATACCACATCTTCTTTTTTATATGATATTAGTTAGAATAATTTCGTTCATTTGTCATTACAAGGTACAATAAAGGCAACAGTAGTATACCGCTGTTCAAACTCATAAATCCATGGACAAAAAACAAAATCGGGGTAACAAACTAAAACTGACGGAAACGCATAAATATAAGAGGAGAACAACGACACAACACTACAATGTAACTAACACACACAGAAACGGACCAAGCATCAGACAAAATCCCACGAGAATAACAAATATAACGTCAAAACCAAATACATTTTGTACATGAATTTGGGATAGACAAGTACCGTGACACGTCTTATCGCAATGTCAATTTACACTCAAAAATAAGAGAAAACAAACGAAGCAACGTTAAATTATAACACACACAGAAACGAACTATAATATAACAATGGCCATATTCCTGACTTGGTACAGGACATTTTTAAAGGAAAAATGGTGGGTTGAACCTGGTTTTGTGGCATGCCAAACCTCGCACTTTAATGGCAATGTTAAATATAACATAGAAATGACAACATAATATTACAGGACTACAATACAAATAAATAGGAAAACGTATTAGACAAAGAAACACATGATTAATGAATAACAAAAAGCATCAGGTTTAAAATTTAATACGCCAAAAACGCGCCTCGTCCACACAAGACTCACCAGTGACGCCCAGATATCAAAGATCGAAAGCGAAAAAAAGTACAAAGTTGTACAGCACTGAAGATCAAAAGTTGAAAAAAGGTTGTGTCAAAAACGGCTAAGTTTGTATGCTTGGGATAAGAACATCCTAATTATTTAGAACAATTAATGCTATTGCAAACAGTAAATTTTATCAAATGAATATAACAGATATACATAATGAAACTGAAGTATTTAAAACTCATTACATAAAACAAACACGAATACATAATGAATGACCAACACAGAATAGACACACCCGACTCAGTCCAGGCCTCAACGCAGTAAATTATGAAAATGACGTCACCTACGACGGTGAAAAGGCATTACAAATTACGTCACATACGATGGTGAAAAGGCATTAAAAATTTGAACATATGAAATTTCTGAAACAGCAGAAAAATTACGTCACATATGAAAAACTATATCTCAAAAGTAAGATAGAATTAAATACTGATATTGCATTTAAACACAATGCATATTGCAATACTTATTAATAGCAATTAACTATAATATGTATATGTGCAGTTTGTTATGAATCCAACTTCAAACTTAAATTATCGTACAGATTATGTTGACCAAAATTAAATCTAATAAATGACGACGGTGATTAATTTTTGTTTCCATAACACATAAATATAATAGAAAAGACGTCAACACATTTGACAAAATCCGATGAGAATTACAAATTTAACATTAAACATTTAAACTAAATACATGAGTTTGGGATAGACAAGTACCGTAACACGTCTTATAGTAATGCGAATTCACACTCAGCAAAACAGTCACTATCGGGAATAAGTCACGTTTGGTAATTAAAAGATTAGACGACATAATGACAAACCACAATCTACCATGTGGTAAAAATGTCCTTAGCTAGTTTGGTTAAACACACATCGTATGGATCCACCAATACGTGATGGTGTCCATACAATTTACGGAGTCTCAATTTTAATCTGTCCTCCTCATAACTTTGTTGGAGAAGTTTCTGCGTAAGTAGCACACTCCTGTATATGAAGTCCGTATAGTGTGAACAAGCACGTGAATAACGTATCAATTGTGATATGTAAACACCATACGAAGGGGCAGATCAAACTCGTTTCTCTCAATAAACACCTTGTGATTACCGTAAGTATCTTCCCGGGTCGAGGTAGGAGAAGATAGATTCATTTGTATCTGTGGTGATTTGTCTCATTGTTTCTTCATCTTGTGTGTTATTGTTCTGTAAACGAGTTCTTCATACATTTTTTTGTCTAAAGTTAGATAAATATTACCTTCATTTTTACGCGCTGGTCTACTTTGGAGTACATTATCTGGTCTGGATCTCAGTTCTTTTACACTATTACTTCTAGTTTCATCTATTAATAAATGACTGTTTATGTTATTCAATGGTACAATACAAACATATTTCTTCAACTTATACTCATTTTTCCATTTAATTAAAATGTGTGATTAATATCTGTAGTACGTTATTCCCGTTGACTACACATGTGATTCGTCATCGTCGAATATTTCTTTAAACAAAAGTGTATCACCAATTACATGTCCGGTACAGGTGGTTGATAAACATTTCTCAACCTTATGAAATGGTTTAGCGTACAAACTTTTGTAATTGTTGCCGAGTCCTTGAATTTCCCTCAATTGTTTTTTGGATTGTTGATTCCAATGTCAACATATTGTTTTCCATTGTTATTGATGATGTTGTTTACCTTCCTTGAGCTTATATATACTTTTTGTATTATGTTCTTCTTATTGCTTTATATTAAAAGGTATCCAAAGTTGCATGACATTGCCGAATGATATGTTGAATGTAGGTCGATAACAATTTTAAACAAATCATGCTTAACGACTGTAATTATAAAAGAAGCCGTTCATGGTATGGTAATATTTATAACTATCTGTTTAGAAAATGTGTCCGAACTACTGATGATAATTATAAATAGATCATGTTAGCAGTATTTTGTAAAACCTTTGGAATATCTGTTCTGGAAAGCTCTTTAACATTACTCTTTATTTTGACCTTCATCGTTTTTGTTTGAGCGAAAATTACCAGTCCATTATAGATGAAACTGGTGTCTTGAGTTCACATTTGTAAGTTAAAAAAATTAGTTTTATTGATAAACACATTCACAGCGTGTTGATAATGCAAGTCTATCAAATATGATTGAGCGGTAATAATTCAATACCAGCGTATAACTTATACAAACTCACCAAGGTTACTTGGAACAAAAGAACATATACATGATTAAACTTGACGAGGAATGATTGCCAATGAGACAACTATCCACATAAGTTCCAATAAAGTCGTTGTAAGCAAATCTAAGACGTTTCAGCTTGCAATATAAACCTCAATGCTTAAAATCTTACCTGGGTAAAATATTGGAATATTTTGGGGATAAGCATGTTCTGCATCTATAAGGAAGAATTTTAAAATATGAACACCTTTCTGTTGATTAATTATTTCGGAAAAATAAAATATCAATATTTTATTTAGATATCGATGTCATTTTCAAAATTCATCAGAGATTAATTATTGTCCGTTATGTTGTTTTCTAGATGAGTGTCATTTGCGTCATTATGTTATTGATTTAAGTATGCATAGTATAACCCTTGCATCTGTCGTTTTTGCTTTATGCATAAACATTATAGTCTGTTACATATTTTTAAGTGCCCTTTCCTCTGCTTAAGACGTCTTTTAAGAATATATCACTGAGCAAGTGTATAAATATTTTGTTCATTGTATTTTTCTGCATATTGAAACATCTCACTACTAATTTTTATCGCAAAAACGTAAAATAAGCAAATAGTAATGGTTTCCTCTAAATACAAACATGTTGCTTTTGATATCAAGTATTGACCTTGTATTGTAATGTAAACTCTAATATAACACGTTCGTATATGCTTTTATGGATTTTGTCTGTTGTTAGAACGGTACAATTCTTTAAGTAAAAACCATAATAGCTTAAGCAAATGATAAACTAATGATATATCTAAGGTAAATAATTAACACGATAGAAATACAACAGTTTGTTTAAAAACTCAATTTCATATTAAATAGTAATCGCGTGTGTTGTTATACATTCTGGCTTTGCTGCACAACTTGTCATCGTGAACATTCTTAAAAGACTTACGGCAGACTCAATGCTTTTTACCTATAATTTATTAGATCGATATATTAATACAAGAAACTTTCTTTAACGCACACTTTAACTTTACACACAAAAGTCATTCTGTTAACTGTCATTAATTCGTGTGGAGGATTGTTGAAAACAAAAGTTTAAAATCAAATTAATTCACATATTACAAAGTATTGGAAATTGTACTATGACATAAATTCATATAAATTTTAAACGTTTAAATATCCAAATATTCGCATTCTTCTATGCAGAACAACAACTAGTTTCAACAGCGGGTTCGGAGTAGGCTTAATGTTTTGATTCTCAATGTGTGAAACAAATTATTATGATTGACAAACGAGAGAAAATTTACTAAGCATTATTTGAAATAATAATCTGCTCTTCTACACAAACTTGGGTATCAGGGGTGCCCTCTATTCAATTTTACGGTGTTTGATACGGAAAATACTTAAGGTATGCATTTTCAATAACCTTCTTGTATTTTTGTTTTCTGATTTATAATCTTGATTGGTTAAATGATGTAAGCTTTCAGACTTCTTTTTTGTAAGCTCAAAGCAAACTATATTTGTAAATACATATATCAATGAAAAGAAACTTACCCCAATACACTGTTGAAGTCTCTGGTCTTTGGGTGTACGCATGTTCTGCATCTATGTTAAAAAGTATTCAATAATAAATAAAATACGGCTACAGTTATGTCTGCTTACATGTTGACTTATACATTTTACAATTCATAATAAGGGTCGGTTACAAAGAAAGAAATATTGAAGCAAAGATGATTTCAGCTTCCAAATCATTAACTTTTCATTTCCAGTACAGCTTGCATAAAGAGAGATATAACTATCATTTGAACCTATATTTCAGGACATGTATCATACATTTCTTGTTACTGGATTGCTGCTCACAAAAACAAGATAAAAAATCAGACACTTTTGACATTTAAAAAAGAATAAGAATTTCTTGGACTCTCCATTCTAGAATATAGTTTTATGTGAAAGCTGTAAAAATGAATTTGATAGGAAATTGTAATGTCTATATAGACAGAAGAGCAACCTTAATCAATTATTCACCAAATTTGTGCTTTCCATGCACAATACTTCAAATGGCACTTTATTATAAAAAATAGCCCACAAATCAGTCAACCCCAAACGTGTCATCAACGCATTGAGGATTTTAACAGTAATTATCATGTACAGTATGACAGAAGACAAACTGCAAACAAAAAACAAAACGTGTTCATATACGGTTTTTTGTGATGTAATTTTTTTTCATTTAGTGTTGATAGACTGCTTTTTTACTTACATATTTTTATTGTTTTCCTGGTAATAAATGCTTAACCCGATTATACCTTGTTGTCCTTCTACTACTGAATTGCCGAAGTTTTTTAGTTCATATGTTCTAATATTATTTTTTTTCAAAAAGAGAGGTGAACTCAAAACAAGATCAAAGGAATTTGATAACGTAGAAAATGCATATTGCATATATTTTATAACCCAAATATTGAATCGAAATGTTGTTTGTTTCACTTTTTACATAGATAAATATTCAGTTGTTATCTTGATAACCTTATATAGAAAACATATTAAATGAATGTGTTTAACAAAAAAAGTAAAATATATCCTTAGTCTTTTTCTTTAGCGTACATATACATTCATATACGTGGAAACAAACGATGGCCGCACCATAAGGAGTCTTAAAGTAGAATGATGAATAGTGTACGAACATTAATATCATTAGTTACTGTCAGCTTAATTGCAAGTGCACTATAAAGACTATGATTATGATGAGACACATACCTTTAAACTTGCAGCAACGTCTTCTTTTGTATACACACAGTGCAAGTATGATAATGACTAAAAATAAAAACGTCAGAACAGGGATCAATGCTATAATGTTCGTCGTCATGGTTTACTGAACTGGCAGTTTTCTAAAATAACAAGTAAAAAAGCATTTACACACACTTTGCAAACTACAATCTCTAAAATTTGTTGATTTTAACATAAAACTTCAATTTGAATTTTATACAAAAAATGTTGCATCGTCCATCAAATGGGTTATAAATAAATAGTTGTTGTCTTAATAATAATTACACACACAAAAAATCGTAACATTAAAAAATATAACATAACGAAAAGGTTTGAAATTTCAGGAAACACTAAATATATATAGATCAATGACTTTTGAAAACTTTTGAATTCAGCATATTTATTGCATTTTTCTTTCGTCTAAAATTAAATGGATCAACTCGATCATTTTTATATTGGCATTGCTAACTACTTGGTGATATATACATATGTTGTATAACTATGAAAAAATGGTAAAACAAATGTTAAGATAACAAAATCATGCAAAAAACGTCTATTAATGAGACAATAGAAGTCACATATCTCATTTATCTTAACAACGATCTTTTGTGGATATTTTTCGAATTAAGCGTATTTAAAAATTGTCTGTTTAAACAAAGAGAAAACAGGGATCAAATTCAAGTTTACCCAACTCATAACATCTTCTCTTAACTTCTTTTAATGAACTGTTACGGCCCGTGTTTATTCATCCTTTTTTCAATTGTTCAATGTAACACACAATCATTGCGAGAGAGTAGTTTTAACTTCCTGAAGCTCGGGCACTCGACTGTGTGACCTTCTAGATTCAATATCAAAGAAATTTTTAATTGACATTTTGCACATGCCAACTTAGAGTAAAACTACTTTTAAGAAATTGAAAAATATGTTGCCAATGAAAATCAAGCGACGGAAATCAATCATGATGTAAATTCTCATTTATATATTGTTTAAGTATTGGGTGCATACATGTAGTTTCGTGTTAAAGTTGTTGAACATTCTGCAAAGAGTACCAACATCACAATGGATAAGAATTAGATCTGTTCTGCGATAAACAATTTAAAAGTTTATATACGTTTTAAAAAACTATTTTTAAAGCAAAACATACGTGTGTAATTCCATTATAAGTATAGAAGTATATCCTATCCTTTGTATGGTATACCTCTGTACTTCATTACAACATCTTAATAATTCTATATTCATTATATCTATTTCACTTATGAAGCGAAAACTTTGTTACACGGATTATTACATGTATTAGTATATACAATAATTTTACCTGATATTTGATGTCACATATCCTCGTACACATGAACTAAATTTTGACACAATACACCATAAATATTCTAACTTTATGGAGTATCTATACTATTAAACGAGAAGACCTCATTTTGTGTGTCGCTTCTCTTCCTTCCACAATAAATTAATCATCATGCCTCTGTGACCTATAGGTTCCATGTATTGTCGCATTTGTCATCCATTCTTATGATTATTCAGTTTGAGTTATTTTGGGAGAAAAACGAAAAAAACTGCATCCGGATATTTTTCCGTCATTGGACGAAATTTTAAGTCAGACTAGACATCCGGTTTGCTTTTTTTCTGTACTTTGTACATACCAAAGACTATGAATAACGTGTATTTGCTATCTGCTATCATTTTCAAGTTTACTATCCACGACGATCACTGAGTTTATTAAATAGAGAGAGTCTACATATTGAAATCAATAGAAAAAAAATATAGGAGTTTTGGAGGAAAAAAAATTAGGAGCCGGGCTAGAAAAACAATTGTCATGTCCCAATAACTTTTGATACCTTTTCTGAAATTCTTCAGTCATAAAATCTTTTACCAAAATTCATCGGGTCACAAAGTATATTAAATAGAGAGGGTCTATATAATATATCAATGACCGCCGTGGATTGATTAGTTAACTGAGAATTGATAGTAAAAAGAAAACACACTTTATTTATAGTAATGTATGTTAATAACATACTAAACGTATGTTCATATTGAAATAAATAGAAAACAAAAAATTGGAAATTTTGGAAAAAAAAGAGAAGGGGTTGAAAAACAATTGTCCCGCTGTCCCCAAGTACCTATAACTTTTATTACGTGATCTTTCCTGGAATTCTCCAGTCATTAATGTTTTTACAAAAAGTCATCCTACAACACTTAACATACTTTCAACCACGCTCTGGATGCCCGCGGGTGTGTTCTAGCATTTATCATCCTTGCTTAAAGTATTTCAGTTTGGGTCATTTTGGGAGGAAAACGAAAATATAGGTGTCCATATATTGTTTCCGTCATCGGACTGACTTTTTGAGAAATATAAAAGACTTCCGCTGCCCTTTAGGCCTGTTTTGAAATTAAACACAATTTGCATAAGTACTTGGGACAGAACAATTTTTGTTTTGCGTTTTTCTGTATACTATGATCATACATATACTATAGATAAAGCGTATTTGCTATTTATATATATTATCAATTCCAATAGTTTTCTATCCATAATGAATAAATTGTATAAATTTGCTATAATTTACTATAAGTTCCACTGAATAGTTTACTGGGGTGACCTTTAATTATATCAGTGACCGTTTTATATACTGTAATGTATGTTCATAGTATACAGAAAAACAATAAGAATAAAATTCGGTATTTGAAAAAAAGGGGGAGGGCAAAAAAAAATCTGTCCAGTTCCCAAGTACATGTACCTTTGATTTTTGATACCTCTCCTGGAATTCTCCAGTTATAATTTTTTAACAGTTTACATACGCTCTTATTCCCCGCGATTTCGCGGGTGTGTTCTAGTATACTTTTAAAATAAGATTATTTAAATAGAACCTCCTGTTGGATTTTAAACGTGTACCTGTCTACACTCTGAACTTTGTCGAATTTGTTAAAAATTAAAAACTACTTACTTAATAACATAATTACATTACGTTATCAATTTGAAAATTCCCTTAGCGTTTCAACTGAACTGTAACGATACATTTATGTACTTTCTTTATCTGTTTACTTCCTTTATGTGTAATGTATAGGCTGCAATTGCAAATATTATCCATCAGAAGAAATGATATTACAAAAATAAGCAACGATTGATAGAAAAAGACATTGACATCAATATATGGATAGCGTTCCTTTTATAATGTTTACTATCTTATATTATATAGATAAATCATTAAATGAATAATATTCATTAAAATGACACGACATTTAAATATTTGCAAAAGATAATTTTATTATATTATGAATGGAAAACTATGTCATATTCATTGAATTTTAATAATTCTATGTCCCAAGTGAGGAGCGTGTAATTTAATGTTTTTTCCTGTTCATATCGGTCTAAATAATTTTGTACATTGCATCGTTAAGAACGAAATCCGTATTTCCTGATTTAATTGGTTTTTTTTTGTATTATTATTGTTCAAGTCAGAACTTTTAATTGCTGAATATATATTATACGATGTGGTGGCAAATGTTTCTTTTTTCACCGAGAAAAATTTGTTTCAATGACATTTCTCCTTATTATCAAAACGACCACACTTTAGCCTAGGTTATTCTCAATATCTCTATACATGCTGCAATATAAAGTTTTTGCTTCAAGATTTGGGAGCAAAAGTTGTATACGTGCATGTATTTTAAACCATTCAAAAACATAACGACCTATGCAGAAACACGTTTTTTTTTAATACTGATCTCCAAACAAATTTGTCAAAGCTGTCACACAATAGCGCTTAAATCTGTCCAAAAAGATAGAAAACATATTTTTAATATATAGTTAAATACGAAACCCTTTTCTGATATATGATGTAACCTCTATGGGTATTTAAAAGCCATTGTCATAGTAAAACTTGTGATGAATTCATTATGAGTATGTCTACATAAATAAGTGACTGTACAATTGTTTGCAATTTAACTGTCAAACCGCTATCACATAAATCCATTTGAGCTGCTCTTAAACATTTGAAATAAAAGTTAACATAGATAGTCATGTCGTACAGGTCAAGGCACCCACATAATATATTCATGAAAGACAGTTTTCAAATTCGAACCTAATATCAAAAACTAGATACAACGGAAAACAAAAAGGTACAAATCAAATATAAAAAAATCGCTTAAAAAAATGAAGCTCGTACAAAACGAAAATACAGGCAAATTCCAAAAAGAATCCAGAATACAGAAAGGTTCTGAAGTGGTCTTGCAGGGCTTTTGAACATTATATTACGATCAAATATATATGTCTAGCTCAACACACAAAATATACCAACAGGTTGATCAACAACCATGGATATAATCTTACTTGATACAGCTATTGAAATGTTGAAAAGTAGTTACAAGGAACTCTAAATCGTATTATTGACATTGAAACCAATGAAATAGGCATTAACAATCTAGCAAACATGATTTTTAGTTTTACATGTGGGTTTTAACCCGGATTTGTTCTTTTGTCTATCGATTTATGAATTTCGAACAGCGGTATACTACTGTTGCCTTTATTTATACTGGTCCAAATCAAATGGGGCACGTTACATAAACAACTTACCACAACCGCTCCGAACACTCCGAAACTAAATACACTTGGTACAAAAAAAGATGCAGCGACAATATTACAAACCATAAAAGTTATTTTTTGAAATGAGATAGTTAAGTTTATGATTGTCGCTCTTGTTGAAAAGAAAACTATTTAGAATGTAAAAACGAAGAAAAAAAAAGCCAAATTCATGTAGAGAACTAGTCATTAGCCTTTTATAGTTGACTATGCGGTATGGATTTTGTTCGTTGTTAACGGCTTTACGGTGACATATAGTTGTTAATCTCTATGTCATTTGGTTTATAGTGGAGAGTTATCTCCATGGCAACCATGCCACATTTTCCTTTTTGATATATTAAACATTTGCTACTAAGATTGTTTTGTTTTTAAGTGATTCTTTAAAGTTAATTTTACATTTTCAATGACAATGTCTTTTTCTTGGAATAGAATAAAATAGTTTGTAAATATGTTACATATTTTTAAATAGCCTATCGCTTTTTGTGTTAGTAAATTGGAATTCTGTTTTTACTTTGTAGTTTTTTTTCAAAGAGAAATGAATACACGAGAAAGTACACAAACAGCAGCAAATAACATAATTTCGTTTAATTATAGACAAATGCAAGGGTAGAGGAAAAATAGATACATTACATGAAGTCAGTAGATGGTAAAGCAAACTAAGAATTCTGAAATCAACATTTGACTTTTACCTCATTTAATCTGGAGTGGATAATAATACCACATCTTTTCTATAATTTAATAAAATTGTATGTTATAACATATACTACTTCTTACCAAACACCTCCAACTACTTTGACGTCTTTGGGTCATACAAAATGGAAAACTTCCAGTAATTATAAACTGTTAACGAGAGAAAGACAATTTGATAACCTGATGTTTGAAATATCAACATGTACATGAAAATACATTTTTGTTTGATTGATTAGCTAATTAATCGTGTGTTTATCGTTTGAGATTCATTGGCAAATAGTATACGGTCACATGTCTAAACGCTCATATAAGCATTTCATTTAATAAATACTGCCTTGTACTAGACTGAAACACAATATTGATATGTGAACTTCATAGCTCACAAGCTGTTTGAAGAATGGCATTTAGACTAAATTGGATATTTTGTCTCCGAATCCTCAAAATGCTGTATATTATAATTCAGCGATTATCCCGCAGAAATGTGCTTCTTTTAATCACATGACAACGTTGGTTTGGTTTCTACAGCTGAAAATTGGTATTCGCTCTGGTTCTCTACGACACATGTAAACATGTGGCTAAGTATCCATGAAGTTTTCCCAGTGACCAAGCAACTACATTTATTATTACGATAACAACATTCAAAACTTGAATAAATGGATGTTAGTTGTGCTTACCCATCCGGAAAACAGGACACACATTATGTCAAAAAGAAAGAATGATTGAGCTGTCGACGATTCATGTTCACATTCTTTGTCATAATAATACGTTCCATTGTTATCAATGTAGCAATCTTTACTCATATTAACATTGTCAATGATGAATACAGTAATACCCAGTATTGCACATAGTATACCAATGCCTATGTGCAATCCACCAAACGCTCTCAGTGTCTTCATAGGATAGTCTCTATTGACTCCGTTGTCTTCATTCTGTACATTCATTATCAGTTGATTTATGATGGTGTTGCTGGAAAATGTTTACATCTATCAATAAACGCAAGTACAAAAACCCAGAAATCTGACAAGGAAAAGTATTGAAACATCATCAAGAATCAGTCTTGTTAAAATTGATAATGCGTGAATTCAGATAACGGACAAGGAAAAATGTATGGACATCTTTTAGATGAGATATATAAAATAAATGGTTTTAAAACGAATTTTGAACTTGTATGCATTGTTAAGAGTTAAAATGACCTTTATTTGCAGTTATTTATAATAGTAATATATCATCCGTTGGAGGAAGTGTCACTTTTAACGAGGTTAATACAAGGGTGCTACTACCACAAAAAAGCTGAAAGGTTGACAATTTACTGTGAAGTTTTAAAAATAATTTGATCTTTTTGCTTCAACATAGTATTTTATATACTAGTATATAGAGTTATTGGTTAAAAAAGGCGTACAATACCCTAGTCCCACTAGGCCACGATCGCACTACGATCTGTGAAAAAAATAGAAATTTTGATGATCGTGGTACGATCGTGTTGGTCGCAGTAAGGTCGTACCACGGTCGTGGTGAGGTCTTCAAGATCGTGAAGAGCGTGGCTAATTTTGAACATGTTCAAAACAATCGTGGTGTGGTCGTGGCGAAATTAGGTCGTAGTATAAGCGTAGTAAGAGCGCACTAAGATCGTAGTAAGATCGCAAAGGTCGCTGTACAATCGTAACGAGAGCGTGATTCTATTTGGAGAGATTGCGCTACGATCTCACAGCGACGTTATTACGACCTTACTACGACCATCACGTTCTCACCGCGACCCAACTACGCTTCCACTACGACTTTACCACGCTGTTCACGACCATAGTACGATTCTAGCACGCCCTTGCAGTCCTCATCACGCTCTTCTCACGACCTTACTACGTTCACACTACGACCATCATTTTTATTGTCATTTGCACATAAAATATATAAAAAAAAACTTCCTAGATTTTGTTTGTTTGAATGTATTTATCCATTTGCTCTAACGACTCAACCATGCTTCTCGTTTTTATATAGAATAGACCGTTGGTTTTTCCCGTTTAAATGGTTTAACATTAGTATTTTTTGGGCCCTTTATAGCGTGCTGTTCGGTGTGAGCCAAGGCTCCGTATTGAAGGCCGTACATTGGCCTATAATGGTTTACTTTTATAGATTTTTACGTTGATGGAGAGTTGTCTCATTGGCACTCATACCACATCTTCCTATATATATATTGACACATCTGTGTCATCTCTGCTGTCGTTCACTAACATATCGTCATTTGAGCTTTATGGACCAGCAATAGGTTGTAATTTAGGTTTGATTGGTCTTTCCGACAACTCTTGATGACAAGTATTATACTACTTATGTGTATAGTATCAGTTTAATTGAAGTCTGGAGCTGGCATGTCAGTTAACTGCTAGTAGTCTGTTGTTATTTATGTATTATTGTCATTTTGTTTATTTTCTTTAGTCACATCTTCTGACATCAGACTCGGACTTCTCTTGAACTGAATTTTAATGTGCGTATTGTTCTGCGATTACTTTTCTTCGTTGGCTAGAGGTATAGGGGGAGGGTTGAGATATCACAAACATGTTTTACCCCACTATTTTTGCGCCTGTCCCAAGTCAGGAGCCTCTGGCCTTTGTTAGTCTTGTACTATTTTTAATTTTAGTTTCTTGTGTACTATTTGGAGTTTAGTATGGCGTTCATACTTTGCTCCCTCTGCCCCTACATCAACCCCTAACACCACGCCTACGTGTCCTAGTAGATTTTGGTGGCATGACTGTATTGTTTCCGAGAAATCTCCGTTTTAATCAGAAATAGAAGGCATGGAACTATATTGATATGAAACACGATATTGACGGTATTGCTGAGAACGTAGTAAGATCGCGGTATGAACGTAGTATAATCGTGGTAAGAACGTGCTATAATCGCAGTAAGATCGTGTTGCCATCGGATAACTCGTGGTATGGTCGTAGTGAGAACGTGAAGAGCGTAGAAAGATCTTTATAAGTGTAGTGAGGTCGCAGAATAAGCGTGGTGAGAACGTGGTTTAATCGTAGCGGGATCGTTGTAGAAGCGTGATTAGGACGTAGTAGCATCGTGAAAGCAACGAAAATTAACATTTTCATGCCGCTCATACCGCGACCTCACCACGATCTAAATTTATTTTAGATCGCGGTGAGCGTGGTGCGATCGTGGTCTAGTGGGACTGGGGCTTTTATGAAACTGATAACAAAAGGATCGTATCAACAAACACGTAAATATATCAAACGCTATTAACGATAAAACAGTTAAAGGTCACACTTGTAAACAACCATATTTGTTTTACCGACAGGAGACTTCAAATTAATCATTTGAAACTATTGCGTTATAATTTTCTTATTCAATTGAATTCGAAAAAAAATAAAATTATTGTCTAGAAATATTTAGATATTTTTTTCACAATGCAGGTCATGACCACTTCATTTTTTTTTAGCTACAGGTGTTAATGGCTTACATGTACATATATAGCAACAAATCAAATGGAGAATGGAAATCGGGAATAAGTCAAAGAGACAACAATCCAACCAAAGAGCAGATAGCAGCAAAAGATTAAAAATGGGCCTTCAACGCAGCGCACCCGGAAGTGGTCCTCTGCTGGTCCCTAAATAAAATTGAGTACTAGTTCAGTGAAAATGGAATCAAACTTAACTCTAAAACATATAATTTTTTATATTATATTGAACTATGGGTATGTCAAAGAATGTGTCTTTTGAACAGAAGAGTTACTCGGAAGGTACATAGACCTTGTTGATAAATATTTCGTTTTAAATTACAAATGATACACGATGGTCTTGAAGTATAGATTCTGCGTACTGACGTTGTTTATCATCTAAAGACGTGTTATAGTGTTCTTTTATTTGTTTTTTATTAATATTTTTTTTACTATTTTTTTTCGTGATAACCATATAACTTGGCTCTGTACTTATACATCCCTATAAACTAGGTTCAATCCACCATTTTTACATTGGAAAATGCCTGTACCAAGTTAGGAATATGACAGTTGTTATCAATTTGTTTGAACTTTTGATCTTGCTATTTCTTTAGAGACTCTGTTTTGAACTCTCCTCGGAGTTCAGTATTTTTATGATTTAACTTTTTATACACATTAAGCTACACCAATCTAAAGATTGCCGTAGTTGATTTTAACACAATCGTACGTATCCGTCAGACCTCCCCCACCCTTTCCCATTTTTTGATGTGAGGTTTTCTGACGAAACAAACGTGTGGTGAACCCACTGATAAGTCCAGTATATCTACAGAAAAGGAAATATTATGACATGGTCATGTAGTTTTAGCGCACTTTTGTCTGAAATACTGACGAACAGGTCTTAAATATGATCATTAATTTTGCACTCGATTTTTAAGTTACTTTCAAAAATTTTGAAGCGCATTTACGACTGCAACGTTTACCTATATATTTATTGATCATACGTTGCTAAGTCTTCAATTAAAGGAGATTAACACAGGACACATCTAGCGTATGTATTCGAATAGGAACATGGAATACCGACTTATTTTCGCGTATACTTTATTTCGCGTTCATCCCTTTCTAGCCCTTTCGCGATTCTCAAATTTACTAAAAAAAATCCATGTTTTACATATTCACGACGATATATATTCACGATATTTTTTCTACTCGCGAAAATCGCGAAAATAAATCGCTCGCGAAAATGTGTTGGTTTACAGTAACACTCAATACGGCTGTATAAAAAGTCTTACCTGAAGAGGAAAGATTATCTTTCTAATTGGTTTCCTAACTGAGGATGTGTGATTGCATTTCGAAATACATTGATCTTTACTTTGTTATCTAACCGGGGTTTTACAGTGCAATACTGTTATATAAAGGGGTGTATGTGATAATTTTCAATATCCTGGTTCAATAAGAATAATGGGAGAAATGCAAATAGATCGATTTTCATTATCAGACGTCGATTAAGATACAGTTAAGTCGACCTCATATCTTGACTTACATCTAGAAATTGACAATGAGGGTCGGTTGAAAACAAAACTTTACGACAAAAGAGATGAATCCAGCTTTCCAATGGTGAACTTTCCATTTCTAAGTAGCAACATTCCAGCAGCACCTGCATACGGGGTATATATCTCCCAATTGATACGATATTCCCGTGCTTGCATTTCCTATCATGATTTTCTTGATAGAGGGTTGCTGCTCACAAGGAAGCTATTAAATCAAGAGTTCCAAATGGTGAAGTTGAAATCATCCCTTCGTAAATTTTACGGACGCCATTACGATTTGGTTGACCGTCATGGAATAACCGTTTCACAAATGATGTCGGATATGTTCCTTACGTCGTAACTACAATCCACTTAACTTTCATGAATGTGACCTACCGAATTAGACCATTTACCGGATTTGCTATCACATAAGCAACACGACGGGTGCCGCATGTGGAGCAGGATCTGCTTACCCTTCCGGAGCACCTGAGATCACCCCCAGTTTTTTGGTGGGGTTCGTGTTGTTTATTCTTTAGTTTTCTATGTTGTGTCGTGTGTGCTGTTGCTTGTTTGTCTTTTTCATTTTTAGCCATGGCGTTGTCAGTTTTAGATTTATGAGTTTGACTGTCCCTTTGGTATCTTTCGTCCCTCTTTTAAATATTCTGGAAAGGGGGATTAAGAATTTGTTTTTGACGGTATATAAACTTCACCCGTTATTTGTCTTGCTTTTTGAATACTTTGATGAACAGTTATTTCCTGTACTTTGGACCAAGCAATGTTAAAATATTTTTTAGAGTTAAGGTAATAGTTATGAGAACAAAACTGTATAGATCGGAGTGTCGTAAGTTTGTGAAAGCAAAGCTTGGATAGATTATCTGAATTTCATCAATTTCTTATGTCAAGTGCAATTTGTCCTGATTGAAATATTTGACATCGAGAATTTATTAAACCTGACCATAGGAATATAATTTGGTATTAAATCTTATATTCAGAGATTGTATTTATTGTAACTATTTAAGGAATGACTGTAATATTTTTTCTGTCTATGAAGAAACAACATAAAAAAGTTGGTGCACACCAAATAACGCGCGTAGCGAGTTATTTAACAGTCTGCTCCACATGTTTTATTTTATTTCGAATCGACAGAAACATATTACAGTTATTTCTTATAATTTAATTCTAAATTCCATTTCAAACTGTAGAAAACTATGAAAAACGTTGATGACGTCACGGTCACATGACTAAATTGTGTCTATGGGCTGATAACAAAATAACGTCAGCCAATCAGAAGACGCGTTACATCCAAAAGTAAATTATTTACTTTTAAACTTAAGATCTGCATTTCACGAAAAGTCTAAACTAAATAAATCTGTTGTAAAAATGTTCAGAGATCTGCTTTAAATGGAATTTATTTAGAACTTTCCAAATAAGATAGATAGTATTATTAATAAGCAGTTATGACAGTTATATAATCACGATAATAGAACAATTCTAAGAGAGTGCTGTTCTAGCACTACCATGTACATACTGTCAGTTCGCTTTTGAAAGAAAAAGTTGCTCTAGTTTTTTTTCCACTTAACGTTTCGATACAATAATTGAAGTTTGCATTCAACATTTACATTCAGTTGAGAAGACATGAAATATTGATATGAATGAACGGAAAATAAAACAGCCTGCAACCATAAATCAATGTACATTAAAGAAAGCAGCGAAGCAATGCAACACAACAACTTACTTGATTTATAAAACACTAAATCTAGAATAAAGTTGTTTTTCGTCTCTACTATATACTACGTTCTAAAAGAAACACAACTAATCTCTTCAAATACTCATCTGTCCGTTTTAATTTGATGATTTTACGTTTTTTGTATTCCAAGAATGCATTTGCCTTTTTATAAGTCCCGAATATTTTGGTAGGTCAAAATATGGCGCGGAACCCGGAGCAGAAACCAAAAATTTGCAAAAGGCAATTTTTTAATGAAATCAATTGCTAGAAGAAATAAGAATGTTTGACAATGCCTTCCAAAATGCAAGTTTCAGTTTTATGGTTAAAAATTTAGATTTTGTGGAAAGCTCCGAAAAAAAATGGTTTATTGTAAGGGTGACTTCTTTGCGGCTATAAATATGTTAAGCACCTTCTGTATCTGGCTGTCTCAAGTAACGAGCCTGTATTTTGGTTGTTTTTTATGTGTTGCTAGATATCATATTTATATTTCGTAAATTGTTGTAAACATAGATCAATGCAATAGTTGTCTCGTATGAATTTTATCATATCGGTAACTTTTATAGCTTTCTATGGCGTATGGATTTACCTCATTTCTTAATGCCAAACAGTAACCTACAGTTGCTAATATTTACGTAACGTTATAGCTGATGGTAGTGTATTTCATTGGCAATTCAATTCCATATTCTTATTCATAATTTTTTTCCCAGATTTTGTTTTACATATTATAATTGCAGTTTAGCTGTTTTATTTCTATCGGTGCTTAAGGATGTACTGTGGTGGGCTTAGGTAAAATTAAAATCAAAATATGCTAAAAATATTGATAGGTCATGGAGCTCCTTTTCGAGATAGTTGACTAAGATATGGCAGGAAAAGGCTGACTCGGACTTTTACCTTACAAATGCATTGGTATTATTTGGGTCTCAAATCAAAAGAAAGATGTTAAATAATAAACAGGTGTTATGGGGCAAATTCTTTACCTTGTATCGTATGTAAAACACTGAGAAGTCTGAACATTTGACAATTATTCAAAAACCTCACCTAAGTACATCCTTAAATTATTAATCAACATACGTTAACCGAACTACTGACTTGAGTAACCAAAGTGACTAAAGATGGAATATAAAAGCAAAATCCATTGATATCCCTATGTGCTTGCTGAACACATTTTGTATCAAAATACATTGAAATATTTGAGCAAAATGAAACGTAATTTTTTTTGTCGGTTAGTCGTTTCATTTAAACAATAGACGAATGTTTCTTGTTAGGAAAACAAAAATCCGAAAACATAATCTGAATATAATAAAATGAATAACAGAAAACTTGATAAATAAAAGAAAAGCGAATGATACTAGAGGGACAGCCAAAATAATAGATCTAAAATAATCTGACAACGCCATGGCTAAAATATAAATAGACAAACAGACAAATACAAAAAAGACACTCAGGTGATCTCAGGTGCTCCAGAAGGAAAGGTAGATCCTTTCCAACACGTAGCACCCTTCGAATTCTTCCTGTTATTACAAACCTGGCAAATAGTCAATTCGATAGGTCATATTCGTGAAAAGGGAACAGGATTGTACATAAGGAACATATTCTGTAAAACGGGTTTATCATAACGATCAACCAAGTCCGTAAAATTGACGACGGTATGATGTCGATTATATGGTCAATGACTGCATGTGAAATTTTAATATACGGACAATTGCAGTATTGATAGAAATAAATAGCTTGTATCCATTTCTTTAAAAGGAAAGAACATTTAACATTGTTTAGATCGTATTTACCTTGTCTTAGTGAATAACAGAAACAAGGAACTCCAAGGAAAATTTAAAATGGACAATTCCTTTTCCGATGGTTAAATCAAAAGCTGAAAAACATCTAACGAATGGAAAAAACTGTTTTATTCCATAGTTGCTACATGCATTCCCTTATGTAGAAAATTGTTGATTTAACCTCGGGTTAGAGCTGGCTTTACACAATACGTGTATGACAATTGCATTCCATTATATTGACATTAATATGTGTACCAAAAAAAAAACATACATACCGTAGTTTGTCTTACAAGGGTTAACTTTTAACAAACTGTAGCTAGGAAAGACAGTTGTCTTATTGGCACGCACACCACATCTGATATCTATATGATACATGTATATTTATAGAAAAAAACTTAGAAGACATTTTGCAGATTTCCTCAAAACTGCGGAATTTAGTTAAACATGAAAATTTCACAAACGTTTGAACCCATTTCTAGAAAAAAGATAAACTAATAAAGTAGAAGTTTCAGACATAACACCTGTTGAAAAATGATAACAAAAAATGATAACAAAATGAATCAACAAATACGTGATTGTACTTAATGACATTAAATAGATTAAAGTATATGACCACACTTGTTAACACTCATATTAATTTTTATCAACTAAAGACGCATTATCAAACATTTTGAATTATAGTGTTTTTTTACTCCAGTTAAACATGTTAAATGAAATTCTGAATTATAAACTTATTCATGTTATCTAGAAGCATTGAGATACAATTTTTTCACATTAAAATTTTTAAAAAAATTTGGAAAGAGTATACTAAGGGAAAATTCATATATGGTTAACCAGAAAACAGTATCTTAACCCGGCAATATTTGTATAACACTCGATAGAACCACTGGGGTGATGTCACTGCTTGTTGAAGTTCAACTCCGAAGTAATCATCACCTATATAATCAGCATTTATTTATATTGACATGAATTATCATTGATGGGTTTATAGACTAAAAATTTCATGTTTATTTTTATTAGCTCTAAGATTTTATAGATAACGACTGTCGTAAGAATAAAGAGAGAAAACTGTACGGCATCTAAGCTGACTGAGCGTCTTTATTCCATTCGTCTTATATATTGCCTCAATGTGTTCTTGATTATTTTTCTATTATTGTCCTTCATGTTTATGTGTTTTGTCTGTATGCCTTTTTGTGTTTCCTTGATACATATGACGTGGTATGTACTTATACATTTGTACATGCAGTCGTTTTGTTATTGTTCTTTGAGAATTTTTGTATTCATGTCTTTCATTTATTTTGTTTACTAATTATGTCTGTTTGTTTTGTTCATACAATGTGTCAATGTGATGAAATTCAGTGCGACAGCTAGCTATAAAACCCGGTTTAATCGACCCTTTTCTACATAAGAAAATGTCTGCACTAAGTCAGGAATTTGATACTTTTTTTTACATACGTATACCGAATAGCGCTCAGCCATTGCTAGTTATAAAAGATGTACGAAAGGGATGTTTAATGGGACCGGTCTATGAGAACTATCCATTTGCAAAGAACACAGCTCCTATCGCTGTATATTACTTGACATTACCTAATTATATGTTTACATTATTTGTATTTACACATTACCATAGGTTTATTGCTTTGTTTGTTATTTGCTTGTCAATAGTCCAATACTTGGACTTTATTTCAATTGAAATATTTAATTTGACGAATTGTTTAAAATGCACTAACTAATTAAGTAATGTAAAGTATAAAACACTAGTAAGTAGAAACAAATGTAAAACAACTGGAGTAAATATTACACTCTACAGCTGCCATTTCAAATTTGAATTTTAATGTCATATTTTCAAAATCCATTCTAGAAATTTGTAACACGTCGTTACAAATATAGTGCTTCAAAAATTTAAATTAGTTCGGGATGATAGTACTTTCTTGTTTTGATAAAAAATTCTTCAAATGTGTATAAATGTTTCCACCCATTAAAACATCGACAATGTTTGTTGTTATTGGAACATTGGCAATGAGAGAACCATTTTATTGAAAGAGGTTTTGAAATAATATTCATTTTTTTATTGTTGCCGGGGTTGGTCTATTATCAGGTCTTACTAAATATTTGTGATATTTATCAGAAATTAAATAAAAACTATGCCAAAACCTAAAACAACAAAAATATCCGAGAAACATATTCATATAGTGTAATTTCTTTACATAATTGGGGGTTCATTAGTATGCTGTCTTTTTCATTAAAAAAGAAGACTTGGTTTGATTCCCAGTGAGACAATTCTCCACAAGAGACCAAATGACACAGCAAAAAGACTTGGTATGATCCCCAATAAGACAACTCTCCACAAGAGACCAAATGACACAGACAAATTAACTATAGGTCTCCGTATGACCTTTGACAGTGAGCAAAATCCATACTATATTGTCCGATATAAAAGTTCCCAAAATGACACATGAACACAATTCTAATGAGAAAACTAACGGCCCAATTTGTGTACAAAAAATTGATCGAAAAAAAAATCTGTAAAACAGCAACAATCGACTACCACTGCATTACAAGCTCCAGACTTCGGACAGGAACATAGAACATATGGCGTAAAGTTGTTTTAAAATGGAATACAGTGTTCAATGATTTATAAAATAATTGTTACTTGAGAAAATCGTATCTCCGATATATAGACGTTAATTTTTATTTTTCAAATTGCGTTTAATAATTTACATATGTTTTAATGTTTATGCAAAAAGCCATTTTGATACTAGAAGGAAATCATAAAAACTGATAAGAGTTCCAGAAAGCAAATGCTGAATAAATATCCTACACAGTTATATCTTGTAAGGTGGTGGTGATTGATTATTGACCCCTGGACCTGGAGCAGCAGCTGTAAACTGAGGTGTAGAAACCGGATATTGTTGCGTCATCATTCCTGCAGGATAAACACCAGTATGCGCTGCAGATACGTTATGTCCGGGTACTGTCTGAATAATTGGGGTATTTGGCATTCCAAGTACATTTGTTTGCGGTCCGGCAGTGATGTACACGAATGTTCTCTGTAAACAGAGCAGAAAAAGCAGACATTAGTTTAACTATTGTATCAACAATTTGCATTATGTTGACACATATATAAGACACTTTCTTATACTTTAAAAGCAACTAATTGTATTTAGCATTTTCTTTTGGATAATCAGCTGATACAGTATTGATCCCCTGAAAACTGAGTTTAACTGAGGGAGGAAAATACAACAATATTAAATTGTTCTACTAAATATCTATTAACAAATTATCGTAATTATTGCAATGTACATTTAGAAAATACAGGCTGTAAATATATTCAAAGCAGGGATAACATTGAAAATGACAATCGGCAATGTGTTAAAGAGAAAACATCACGATCAAAAAGTTAAAAGAAACTGTCAGAGGTCTACAATCAACCTGTAATACAGCGTGAACCCCCCCCCCCCCTTTTTCCCCCAAGATGGTCTTAAATGAGGTGTTACTCTAAACAGGGAAATCTTCGCGGCAGTTTTATTTTCGGGATAAGAGTTGAAACGCGAAAATTAAACGACCGCGAATATTTCCAAATGATTCATAAAACAAAACTTTTAGAGAACACCACCGAGACATCGTAAATTAAAAACGGCGCGAATGTACACTTTTTTTTAGATTTTGTTGGGAAATCGCGAAATAAAGACGACGCAAAAATTTCCCGGTTTACAGTATTGAAATAAATTACTTACCTCTGATGAACCAAATGATGAGCAGCAACAACAGAAGGACGATGCAACTATGGCTATGACCAATTCAACAAAACCCAACAGTGCAATGATCGCCGACAATACTGCAGCACCACTTTTATAATCTGCTCGCTATATAAATACATATTTAGTTATTTTATGAATATTTGAATTATTATATAGAACAATAACACTCAAAATAGCCATTTGATACGAATATAATCGATTTGATCTTTAATTGTATGTTTATTAAACGTCGATTGGTTGCTATGGAATACATAATTAGTTATTTATAAATATTAAGACTATTAAAAAAATATCATAAAATTTATATATGGATTCGACAAAAACCATCAGATCCGTCAACTACAGCATAACATACATTTGTTTCCGCTTCAACATTTAACATAAATAAAACATGTTTTTGTGTAGTGTGGATGTAATTACGATATAGTCATGTTTAAATCTTTCGAAATTGATGGTTATTCGTCGACAACTATTAAAAGTTAAACAATATGCTAAGAGATATGATTACAATCAATGACAGTTTTTTTACATCTATATAGAGTTTTGGCTATTTAGTATGTTTGGTTACTGTCTCATTTGCATATATCTTCTTTGATTGAATTATCTAAATTCGAGTTTTATTAATTTTCAAAATTTTCTCAAGATACCAACATCTAAAAAAGAGTGCGCGTATAAACAAAAAACAGAATCAAAAAGGTGAATAGAATGATACTTACAAAAATTGCTCCACAAAAGGTGAATAGAATGATACTTACAAAAATTGCTCCGACAACTCCCAAACTAAATACTGTTGGTACAAATAAGGATGCACCGACAATACAACAAACCATGAACGCAATTTTCTGTAGTTAAAAAATGTATATCTGTATATATCAGTGTTGTTGAATAGAACGTCAAAGAAAACAGAAGTAAGCCAAGGCTCCGTGATGAAGACCATACTTTAACATATATGGTTTACCTTTACAAATTATGACTTGGATGGTGATTTGTCTCAAAGGCACTCATACCGCATCTTCTTAAATCTATATAATTTGTACTAATGTTTCCAGATATAATTTGGATCGAGTATAACAAATATTGAACAAAGACCGAACAACAGTAACCAAAAAAAAAATGTTTCGGAAAAGTAAGCAAATGCGTCTCGTATGTGACACCCACCATAATTTCTATAACAACAAATTATTATTATTTACAATATTTATATAGCGCATTCATTATCTAATTGAAATAAATCTAAGCACTTAACAAAAAACAATCAATGCAGTTAAAAGAGGTGTTAAACTTTATAAAACAATCGATGCAATCAGAAAAAAATAAAATTTTCAACACATATAAAAAAGAAAAAGAACAGTTAGTTCATAACTAACAGGCATATACTACAAAGAAAAGAACAAAGATAAAAAGTCGTTGTAAGTGTAAAAAATTAAATGTTACTCTGAAAAGGAGTCTGAAATAATGTTTTTTTTTCTTTTAAAAAAAAAGTTCAATTGAGGGTTTATGTTTCAATAACGACATATGGTTTTCGCAGTGTTTTGCTTTGACATCTTTGTACCCTGTAAAGAACACTCTAAGGAATTCAAGAGAAGATAAAGATACCAAAAGAGACATTTTAAGGCTAAATATGAACAAATACCGACAGACAAGCAACAGTAGATACAAAATAACACCAACAACTAAAGACTGAGCAACACGAACCCCACCAACACTGAGGATGATATCAGATGCATAGAAAGGAGGTAAGCAGATGTTACACCCATCGTGCAATGTCATGTTTTCTGTGACAAAAAAAACAACATAAGCTAAATATTAAGTATTCTATGCTATGCTTATACATTGTAAAGCATACTATATGAAACGAGTTTTGCTCTTTCATGTCATTGTTGGAGGAACTCTTTATGATTTTGAAAAAGTTTTCAAAATATGTTGATTTGAGTACTTATATATGTTTTCTGCTCTATGGTGGGGTTGTTGTCTCTTTGACACATTCCCTATTTTCATTCTCAATTTTATTATAACTCTCTTTGTCTATCTTATTACATTAATGAATATACCGATGTATATTCGATCTTATGGTTGGCTTAGTTATTCTTATCCTTAACGGTAGTTTTAGTGCTTCCCTGATTGTTCAATGTTAGGGATTTAAAGACATCATCTTTGTAAAAATACAATTGTTTTCATAAACCATGTCTTCTGAATTAAGTTATGTTTGATTGTTTATTGTAAATAAACACTAGTGCTTACCAAACATTTCCAGCGACTTTGACGCCTTGGGGTCATGCAAAATGGAAAAGTTCCTGTCAGTATAAACTATAAAAGATATAGACAAAGCTGATCACTGAATGACAATATAAGTGCGTGGGTCTTTTTATTACCAGGAAAATATTATTGGAATCAGTATCAAAAATTATTCAATCTATCAAATGCGACATAAGTTTTAAAAATTCTGATACATATATGACTGAGGGGGAAAATTGCAAGGAAAATCATTCGTTTCTATTTATTTTTTTTGTGTTTTACCGGTAACAAAAATGTAATATTGATCCTCAAAAAGTCTTTGAACATGACTGACACGTCGGTTTGAACATTCTCAAGATCCAGCTGATAAAGATGATATTCCAATGTTCTAGTTGCACGCAAATATTGATTTTTTTTCAGTCAGTACTTACAAGATACCACCGTTAAATCATTGTTTTCTTAAAGTTTATAGTATCAAGCCCTGGCACAATACAAAACCCTTTAGCCTTTACATCATTTTGCATTTTCATTTTGATAATCTGTCTTTCGAATGATTTGTTTTTTATACGTTGTGTGTGTTTTTCGTGTGTGAAGAGAGAACTTTCAATGTGTTTTATAGTGTACACTTTTGTGTTTTTGGTTTCTTTATCTTATTGATAAAATGTAGTACTTTTTTTAAATCTTGATATAATAAAAACAAATTAAATAGTAAAACATCTCACCCATCCGGAAAAAATAACACAAATTATATCGAAAGCAAGGAGTGGTGATGCATTGTAATAGCGATCACACAAATAGTAATAACCATCATAATTGTAATCAGAGTTATCACAAGTTTTACTCAGATTTACACTGTCAGTGATTACTCCAGCTAAACTTAGAATTCCACATAGTACACCAATCCCAATCTGTACTCCGCCAAACACCCGAAGTGTCTTCACTCGATATTCTTTGGAGGCTTCGTCATCTGTATTCTGTATAGTCATGGTCACTAGTTGATTTTTGTTTCAACTAAATAGGGTTTTCACCTGTACATGTATCTGTTAAAACTAGAAATAGAATAGGAAACTATTAACAGTAGATATAAATGGTAGGTTACTCATTGGACGACAGAGATGAAGGGAAAAGAATATGAACTGCTTTTGAATATTAAACTATGTTTGATAAATATGTGTGTTGTTTTTCTTCTAATCAATTATCAATGATTGTTCGTTGCTGAAAATGAAAAAAAAAACTTATCAATCAGTGTTGTTTTTAATTATGTTCACGCACTCACATTTTTTTTTACTTTCGTCATGAGCTGTGTTCCTGATGATTGTTAATCAATAAATACGCGTCACACAGCAATTTTATTATTTGTTTTTCCTGTATACGCACTAAAAAGAAAATGTTTAAAACATCTGGATACTGAGTTTCTTTTGTGTTTTGTAACGAAATATATTGTAAGTTAGACATTACGACTTTCTACTAGTTAGGTCAATTGTTCCTTCATGTCATGTGAGCTATTGATACCATTTGGTCCTTGTTAACATGGTTTCAAATTCTCTCTAAACCAATTGCAACCTAACCCTCAATGGTCAACAATGTATCTCATAAAACGTATGTATTTTTCTACACTGCAACATACAAACATGGTCACAATGGCTATTAAATGCCGATAACTGTTAATCATCTTATAACATAACCACTTTTAATTAATAGATATACAACTGTAACAAAACCAAAATGCTTAAAATGTCAATATCTATGAAAACTGTTGACTGCTTTATATGCCTTCAAAATGACAAGATAAGTTATTAAATTGACGAATACTATAGTTTTCTGTATTATTTTAAAAATTTGTGTTATTGGTTTTCATGAACCATTGTAATAAAAAGAACCAATCATCGTACAAAACACCGATATCTTTGAAAAAAGGTTGACTTATGGTAAAATAATTCAGATTTCCCAGAAAAAAAAGACGGAAACAATTAACAAATTCAGACATGTAAGTGAATAATGGATCAAAGCATCAACAAATTTCAAGGAAGAACTCAAAGCAATGTTCTCAATGTTTATGAATTTAATCTTACAGCAACAGAAAAAAAAAAAAACAACAATAGTAATTGCAACATGTTCGTCACTAGTTGCGATGTGAATTTTTGAAAATAAACGTGATCAAAATCCAAACCGCATTACCTCAATATCTGCATTGCAGCCCACATTTTCAAGAAAGGAACCAATATTGTTTCAATGGTACAAAAATTAATATAATCAAACCAGCAATATCTTTTAATAAAAAAGTAGTTTTGTATATAATACATGTCCCTATAGTAACGACACATTTTGGGTAAGAAATGACATGATAATGATGACGAAAGACATGATAATATGTAAATGTGTTTGTTGATCTTGAAGGACGTGTGTATGCTCGTTATCATATCGACAAAAAAAAACCTGAGTATTCAAAAGTGTATGAAAACACTTATATTGTTGTAGCACATATTCCATTTTTTTTTACAAAGATCGAAAATACAACATTTGTACAAAAGGGATAATCGAATAGGTATATCGGAACACGACGAAAATAAGAACATCAGTCAGTCTTTGAACAACTTAAAAATTAGGTAATTTTAACATGTTTAACTTAATTTAAAATTAGAAAATAAAATTTAAAAAAAATAACGGGTGTCTTCTATCCCGTCTGCACTTGATATTGAAAATACCATCTGAATTTGGAATCATTGTTGAAATTGAAACTACATAGTAATAAGTGTAAAATAGAAGTAGCACATATATCTATTTGCTTTATGATTACATGGATTACGATTATCAAAAATGATAAAATTGATACTTGATAACTGCAACTTCTACCCCTTCGTGGTTATTGTAGAGTGCTTAGTATTTGGTGATAGGAAAGTTTAAAATTTAAAACATGTTAAACGTCATCTTCTATTAGAATACAGATAATATTTGTAAACAAATGTGTGGATGTACTGTGTATAATATTATCAACATTGATTTTGAGTACACAGTGACACTAAAGAGATAAAGATTAAAGTACACACTTCTATATCTTATAATCAACCCTAACTAATGTACCGACAAAAGATAAATTATCAAAGATAATTAATACAAGAAAGCTTAATTGTCTCTTGTAAAATGAAAGTAAAAATTAGACATTTTCTCTAATTTTTTTCAGTTTAAAATTCAGATAATCCTCTCTTTTTATTAAAAAGAAATGAATAACATGAATTAAAAAAAATGGAAACTTTATAAAAACATAGAATACAAACAAAACGATTAATTGATATATCAGTATTTTTATTACAGATGTAACATGTATAGTTATATACTTGTACATGTACTCTATGCCTATGGTAATACGAGAACAAACACCGTTAATAATTTTCGAATAGCTAATTCGTAAGATATATTTCAAATCAGTCTTAAACATGTAAAAGTCGTTTTGTCGTTCAGTTCATAGGTATACTTCGCGAAAGAAATAGAGAATATTTATAACAGGTAGTCCAATTATAGAAAACTCATCTAAATTTCTCAAAATAACTTTGAAACAAGTCTTACCTGTAGATAACCTGTAGAAACAATGTTTCCCCTTTATTGTGATAAATACTGACGCTTATTTTATTTTATGATATCAAATCTTTTATCTCATTGATATAATTTGGGGTTTTACAGTGCAATATCACGGAACACCCGTACTTGTTTTGATAAAACAATATTGATATATTTGCCATGGCGGTCGAGTTACATCAAACTTTCTGGTCAGGCCGGGTATTATGAAATCACAGAAAATTCAAGAACAAAATAATCCAATAATCTGTAGTCTTGTTGTCAAATAAATATACAAGTAAATTCACTAATCTATTTATTAAAACTCCATTCCAGAACACAATTTACATTATATATACAGTTTACAAAATGTATAGTTCAAACATTCATTGGCACATTACTTTCACACATCACAAATGGATTTCATTACAATTCCGCATCAAAATCGGCAACAGTGTCCAATACTGTGCACCCCAAAGAAAAACGCCACAGGCATAGTGTTCTAAACCACGCAACAGTCTGAGCGGACAAAATATCAAAAATGCATACAATTGAATAGTAATGACACAACTTTCTAAGAATCTATAAATTCTCCCAAAATCGGCTAAAAACTGACCACAATAATAAAATCTTTTTAACGTTTCATAATGTATAGTTCCTTTCTCAACTTCAATTTCATCCACACTAAAACTTCTAAGGGCTCTTATATACCTATGATCTCCAAATATTCTCCAAATATTCTCCAACTGACCTAAATATTCTCCAAATATTCTCCAACTCTTTGTTTACAAAAATAAAACATATAAATCATATAAAAGTATTTACTATGTGACCTTGGAGAAAAATGCTATGTTAATCTCTTATAGCAGGATAGTCATTTGACTTAATGACTTTAACAGATGATAACCAAAACATTAATATGACAAAAATAATTACAGTGGACATAAAATAACACTTGTACATTCCTTCCCCTCTAAATGATGACTGACCTCAGTCATCGAACTCTACTTCTACCATGACAAAAGCAACTAAATAAATGCAACAGATTAATTGTTCAAATAAAATCCAGCATAAACACCATTATCAATTGTCTGCACTTGTAAATCTTTTATTTTAGTTTTTAGAATGTTCATTGACTTCACTAACGTTATTAGTTGGAAAGGCGGAAAAGTCTATTTCCTCTGGATCCATTCCGTTAGAGTATTGGATACGGCTTCCACGTACTGTTTCTTTTACCCCATTGAAAAAAGAAAAGTCTCTTTGTGTTAATCGATGATAATAGTTATAATTGTTTCATCTATAATAAAATGAGAAGAACTATTCATATCACCAAATGTCAAAGTATCTGATATGGAAATAATGTCATCACCAAGCTGGAAGTCATTTGAGATATCACAAAAAGTTTTGTCCAAATTTTCTAAATGTTCCTCTTCATCTATTTAAAGTTCATTGTCCGAGACATCACTATATAGAATTAGAGAAAATGTTGTATAAGGGTCTTCTGGTAGTGGTTCCTCATCAGAAAGCTCATCAATGTCCTCAAATGTACCAATGTTGGTATCCTTGAATAGTTTAATAACTGGTTTTGAAGTTAGATTCAACACTTTAAACACAATATCTTTGTCACAAACCAAACTTTTGCCAAAACTTTTGCCGGTAAAACACTCTATTTTGAAGTTGATTGAAACTTGGTTCAACAATTCCAATCGTTCCATTTACATCTTCCTTTATTCTTCGAATTAAATTCATCCTGAACAAAGCACTTGATTCGACACTATTTTGATCACCACTTCCTATGAACGCTACATACATATTATTCCAGTTAGCACTTTCATCTTTCATATCAATCACTATAAGAATTTATTCCATAATATCAGTTCCAATGATGGCATCATAAAGCAAATCCATGACTACATATATATATATTGTGCACAGAAACTAAACACTAATTTCACATTCAATAATTCCAGTAATATACAGAGTCTGTCCCGTTGCCGAAACAATGCATTTTTGCTCAAAGCTCTGTGGGTCGCTCATCATAACAAATCGTCTTAAACTAGGATGAAGTTCTTGCAAAAAGTGTTCCATAGCTAACCTGTCGTGCTCGTCAAGTGACACGCCTCCATGTGCCCGTCTTGCCAGTTTTAAGATTGCATTTCCGTAATCTTCAACACTTTCACCAGAAAACTGCTTCCTCTGAAATAACTCACTATAGTACATACGATCAAGTTCTTTTGGGCAAAATCTTTGCTTTAACTTTTGCACAGCTGTATCAAAATCATTTTGAATTTCACTATCCAAATCCTCGAAATAGTCAGCAGCTCTGCTCCTCAGGTATGCAGGCAACATTTCTCCCTTCCTGCCATCACTCCAACGATTGGCTCGGCTGATCCTATCAAATATTTTAATCCAGCTTTCAAAATCTTCCCCAACGTCTCCAAAAAATTTCGACGGTGTTACTTGTGATTTCACTTCAGGCAAATCTCTGCGCTCATGAGGTGTAGATGAAATTGGTGTTCGCACTACAGACACAGATGGAGCAGGTGAAAGACTTCTATTTCTGGTTTTCCTTGTACGGCCCATAATTACGTATTTAAATAATCATCCAATAATAAAAAAATATAAATGACGAAACACTCACAGTTCAGAAATATTTATAAACGTACATCCAAATGTTATATCTGGTAGTCCATATGTTGAATATTAAAACCCATTAGTTGTTCTTGTTGGATCCCACTTCTGACACCAAAAATGCCATGGCGGTCGAGTTACATCAAACTTTCTGGTCAGGCCGGGTATTATGAAATCACAGAAAATTCAAGAACAAAATAATCCAATAATCTGTAGTCTTGTTGTCAAAGAAATATACAAGTAAATTCACTAATCTATTTATTAAAACTCCATTCCAGGACACAATTTACATAACATACAGTTTACAAAATGTATAGTTCAAACATTCATTGGCACATTACTTTCACACATCACAAATGGATTTCATTACAATTCCGCATCAAAATCGGCAACAGTGTCCAATACTGTGCACCCCAAAGAAAAACGCCACAGGCATAGTGTTCTAAACCACGCAACAGTCTGAGCGGACAAAATATCAAAAATGCGTACAGTTGAATAGTAATGACACAACTTTCTAAGAATCTATAAATTCTCCCAAAATCGGCTAAAAACTGACCACAATAATAAAATCTTTTTAACGTTTCATAATGTATAGTTCCTTTCTCAACTTCAATTTCATCCACACTAAAACTTCTAAGGGCTCTTATATACCTATGATCTCCAAATATTCTCCAAATATTCTCCAACTGACCTAAATATTCTCCAAATATTCTCCAACTCTTTGTTTACAAAAATAAAACACATAAATCATATAAAAGTATTTACTATGTGACCTTGGAGAAAAATGCTATGTTAATCTCTTATAGCAGGATAGTCATTTGACTTAATGACTTTAACAGATGATAACCAAAACATTAGTATGACAAAAATAATTACAGTGGACATAAAATAACACTTGTACATATTTATTATTAATAAGTACATTTTGATTAATTATATTCTTCCAGGAATAATAAAAATTATATTTTTAAATGTCAATTGAAAACGGCGGATACAAAACTGTTATTGCATGGTTATTTTTAGACTTTATAAACACCGATATTTTCTGTGTCGTCATCTTTGAATTTTGTGATTTTTTTAATGGTTTCTCACTATGGGTTTATGCTTTAATACAAATTTCAAAAAGAGCTCAAATTGCAGATGTTTAATGTTTTCTCTACAAAAAGTAATGTAAAAGCCTCTTGAAATCAGAAATGATTGTAATGAAATATTATAATATACATCGCGAAAACAATGTAAAAAATACGGTATGAAAAGTTATAGGTGAACATTTTCATTATGTCTCATCCAAACACAGATTAGGTTTACAAATAATGTTACTTCCTTGTAAAGTATTACAAGATTGTCACTCAGTATTAATCTTAATCATCATGTAATACAGAATTTGAAATCGTCGCAATTATTTGGACTTAACCGCAAGTATAAATGAATTTCTGTCAAAGGGCCCCTCCTGCCGAGTCTCGAATGTCAGCAAAACTTTATCAAGGAATCCTCTATTAGATGTGAACATATTTACCAATGCTACAATAACCGGCAGAACATTTACAATTAATTAAGTAAATAAAGATCGACCTACCCGATTCTCCTTGTGCATCCACTGCCATTGACAACTGACTTGAAAATGTGCGTGTCAGAAATCGACCTCAAAGAAAAAGAAGTTGAATGTTTAACTTTTCTGTTATATTGTGACACAAATATTGTTTAAGTTAATAAATTTGATAATTTCTGTTTCAATTTTGAATTTTACAAATTTACGACTTTGCTAAATTAAACTGGTTTGAACTAGTTGGATAAAAATCGACAGGGAGGTGGATGGAAGAGCCTACACAAATACTGTACACCCTATACACAGCGAACATAGAAATTACCGTAATTGTCCTAATCAGAATCGAAATAATTGATGCCAGCTATACTTTATTTTAGTTTTAACATGGGTAGACATTATATTCGTGTTATTTTAGGACAAAAATAATCACGAATATAATGCCTACCCATGTTAAAACTACAATAAAGTATAGCTGGAATCAATTATTTCTTAAATATATCACGGCGATTTGGAGGAAATAAAAGATTTGCTAAAGTTGGCAAATAATCATCATCCGTTCCTGAAATTCACACTAGAATTCTCATCTAAAAATTAATATTTCTTGATGTAAATATTTTCAAAGTAACTAGATTTTTCTAATGAAAATATTTTGGATGTGAAGACACACTTTAAACCGACAAATGCCTTCCTTTATCTAGATCGTAAAAGCTGTCACAGTAGACATGTGTTTGCAGGGTTTATCAAGGGCGCAGTAATCAAGTAAATTAGAACAACAAATAATGATGTTGATTTACAAAATATTTGATTTCAGTTCAGATCGAACTTAATAAAGAGAGAATACAAGGAGCTTAAAATCGAAAAGTACATAAATGAGGCATTATCTTGTAATAGATCGGATTTAATCAGAAAAAAGGCCAAACAAAACACAAAGGGAAATCCTTTAGTATTGGCAACGAAATTTAATCCATGCAATCATAAATTGAACCAATGCATTAGTAAACATTTTGATCTACTAAAACAGGATGCAGTTTGCAACGAAATATTTTCACGCAAACCAATAAGAGCTTATAAAAAGCATAAAAATATTGCAGATCTATTGACAACGACAAAATTAAAATAAATTGATATAGGTAAATTCCTGATGATGGCGGGCCTCAAATGCTTAAACCCTTTCATAAATGTTATACATTTATCATTAGCATATAATACAAAAACCGTCGAAACATTAAAAACCAATTGTTCAGAGAACAATTGAAGGTCTTTCCATCAAAACAATGTATTTTGATATGAAAAGTTGTGAAACTAAGTTTAAAATGTCATTTCAATCGTCAAATGATAGCTCCTAGTAAGCTGATTCCAAAAATATATTGTTTCCATACATTTTTTTTTAAATAAGGGAGATAATTTGTTACTTCCGGTTTGAAAAATGTTACTTCCGATTATATTTGAATATTTACTTGACACTGATTCCAAAAATATCTGGTTCTATATACTTTTATATTAAAAAGTACAAAAAAATAGCTATTTCCGGTTTACAAAAGGTCACTTCCGGTTGTTTTTTACAAGGTTAAATGGTTTGATATCTTTTTCTAAAAGTTGTATATCTTTATCATGTATACATATAGAATAAAAGCAAAGGTCAAAATCTAGAACGTCAAATTAATCTATGACCTTGAGATCAGTTTCAAGGTCATAAACCAAGGACCTCAAATCAAAAGACCATAGGTCTTTATTATATTTAGTTAATGAGTTATATCCCCAAACGCATATTTTTAAATACAAGAGGGGAGAAAACTCCCTTTTACATTCAACGTACGCTTGCAATCAAAATTTACATCTTACGACATGTCGCAACTAACAATTTAGTAAAAATAATTTGTTGATATCTTATACAGTCTTTGGATATAAGTGAAAATAAGCCAAATTCAAATATTAGAATATGACCTTGACCTTTGACCTTGACCTAATTTTCATTTTTTGGGACCAAGGACCTCAAATCAAAAGATCCTAGGTCTCTATCACTTATGATTTATAAGATAGAAATTCATATCACTTATATCAGATGCATAAGGGGAAATAACTCTCATATGGAGCGGTCATATCGCTTCGGTCAAAATAGGACAAATCATGCGAAGGATATAACGAGCAATTTTGTAAAATAAATTTGTCATAATCTTTTACGGTTGCGAAGGAGATGCGCTAACAAGGAAAACAGTGTTTGGGGAGATAACTCCTACAAAGAAAAGTATTCGTTTACGCAGGGTAAATTTCAAAAGTGCATGAACTGTTCGATATCATATACCAAATATCTAAGCGACATATTGCGAAACAAATATTTATCGCAAGAACAAAATTAGGCGGAAGAAAAAAAAAATAAAATTAAAAACCAATTGTTCAGAGAACAATTGAAGGTCTTTCCACCAAAACAATGTATTTTAATATGAAAGGTGTAAAAATAGGTTTAAAATGTCATTTCAATCGTCAAATGATAGCTTATTGTACGCTGATTCCAAAAATATATGGTTTCTAAACAATATTTTTTTAGATAAGGGAGATAATTTCTTACTTCCGGTTTGAAAAACTCTATTTCCGATAATATTTGACTATTTACTTGACACTGATTCCAAAAATATCTTGTTTTTTATACTTTTATGTAATAAAGTACAATAAATAGCTACTTCCGGTTTACACAAGGTCACTTCCGGTTGTTTTTTAAAGTTTAAATGGTTTGATACCGTTTGTCAAAAAGTCTCATGACTTTATTATGTATACAGATGGGGTAAAAGCAAAGGTCAAAATCTAGAACGTCAAATTAAGCTATGACCTTGTGATCAATTTCAAGGTCATTAACCAAGAACCTCAAATCAAAAGACCATAGGTCTTAATTGTGTTTAGTTAATGAGTTATATCACCATACGCGTATTTTTAAATACCAAAGGGGAGAAAACTCCCTTTCACATTCAACGTACCCTTGCAATCAAAATTTACGTGTTACTACATGTCACAACAAACGATTTAGAAAAAAATAATTTGTCGATATCTTAAACGTTTTTTGGAAATGAGTGGAAATGAGCCATATTCAAAAATTAGAATATGACCTTGACCTTTGACCTTGACCTAATTTTCATTTTTTGGGACCAAGGACCTCAAATCAAAAGATCCTAGGTCTCTATCAATTATGGTTTACCAGTTAGAAATGCAATTCACTTATATCAAATGAATAAGGGGAAATAACTCTCGTATGGAGCATTCATATCACTTCGGTCAAAATAGGACAAATCATGCAAAGGATATAACGAGCAATTTTGTAAAATAAATTTGTCATAATATTTTACGTTTGCGAAGGAGTTGCGCTCACAAGGAAAACAGTGTTTGGGGAGATTACTCCTACAAAGAAAAGTTTTCGGTTACGCAGGGTAAATTTCAAAAGCGCATCAATTGTTCGATATCATATACCAAATATCTAAGCGACATATTGCAAAACAAATGTTTATCGCAAGAACAAAATTAGGCGGAAGAAAAAAAAAAAAAATTCAGAGAACAATTGAAGGTCTTTCCATCCTTTTTGATATGAAAAGTTGTGAAACTAAGTTTAAAATGTCATTTCAATTGTCAAATGATAGCTCCTAGTAAGCTGATTCCAAAAATATATTGTTTCCATACATTTTTTTTTAAATAAGGGAGATAATTTGTTACTTCCGGTTTGAAAAATGTTACTTCCGATTATATTTAAATATTTACTTGAAACCGATTCCAAAAATATCTGGTTCTATATACTTTTATCTTAATAAAGTACAAAAAATAGCTACTTCCGGTTTACAAAAGGTCACTTCCGGTTGTTTTTTTTTTAAGGTTAAATGGCTTGATACCTTTTTCTAAAAGTTGTATATCTTTATCATGTATACATATAGAATAAAAGCAAAGGTCAAAATATAGAACGTCAAATTAAGCTATGACCTTGAGATCAATTTCAAGGTCATAAACCAAGGACCTCAAATCAAAAGACCATAGGTCTTAATTATATTTAGTTAATGAGTTATATCACCAAACGCGTATTTTTTAATACAAGAGGGGAGAAAACTCCCTTTCACATTCAACGTACGCTTGCAATCAAAATTTACATCTTACGACATGTCGCAACTAACAATTTAGTAAAAATAATTTGTTGATATCTTATACAGTCTTTGGATATAAGTGAAAATAAGCCAAATTCAAATATTAAAATATGACCTTGACCTTTGACCTTGACCTAATTTTCATTTTTTGGGACCAAGGACCTCAAATCAAAAGATCCTAGGTCTCTATCACTTATGGTTTATAAGATAGAAATTCATATCACTTATATCAGATGCATAAGGGGAAATAACTCTCATATGGAGCGGTCATATCGCTTCGGTCAAAATAGGACAAATCATGCGAAGGATATAACGAGCAATTTTGTAAAATAAATTTGTCATAATCTTTTACGGTTGCGAAGGAGATGCGCTAACAATGAAAACAGTGTTTGGGGAGATAACTCCTACAAAGAAAAGTATTTGTTTACGCAGGGTAAATTTCAAAAGCGCATAAACTGTTCGATATCATATACAAAATATCTAAGCGACATATTGCGAAACAAATGTTTATCGCAAGAACAAAATTAGGCGGAAGAAAAAAAAAAAAAATAATCAGAAGAAAAACAATAGGTCTTTCCACAGAAAAGTGGAAAGACTTAATAATCAGAAGAAAAACAATAGGTCTTTCCACAGAAAAGTGGAAAGACCTAATTAAATTAAGGTCGGATTGATGTAAAGCAATTGCAAGTCTAGTAATACTAGCATCATGTGATCAATATTTTGTAATATAATTACAATAAAATACTTATAGTATGTATACGGAGTCTCCCGAATAAGATTGTTTGCTATCGTAATTCGGATTGATGTTGGAATACGTGGATGTTAGGTGTCACTTTTATACTAAGCTACTGTATTACTTATTTAGATTAATGACGACTATCATGTTCAACATTGCACAAATATTATCATAGAATTTAAAAAAAAAAGGTTAGAAAATCCTTAAACAAAATAATGCATTATAGCTTAGATTTATTATATTGTACATGTATGTACATCTATTAATGAAATAAACGATAATTGGTATTTTTTTCACAAATAGTTCATGCAAATGATTGTCCGATGAATTCAATTATGTAGAATGAAATGTTAAAAAGAAACTTAAAAAATCATGCATGTTGTATGTTGTATTTATTTTCATTTAAAAACTTTAAAATTGCTATAGTTTTACGATTGTAAGCATTTAAACACAGCCAGATTCGAATACAAGTTAAGAAATTTCGGTAAAGTATATCAAACACATGTGCAATGATATATCCTTATCAAATTGGGAAATATTACATTTAGTTTTCATTAAAGATTAAAAATACTATTTTTTACTTCACATTTGAATCTTTACGCTAATTGCCGCAAAGAAAGTAATCAAAAATTGTTTCATTTTATTTTTATACACTTTCGGAATTACTAATCTGAATTTTATTTTCAATTAATTTACACAATTTAATTATTGTATCTGTAATCTCATCGTGTATTTAATCTTAGTGTATTAAATACGGCATACTCTTTCTGATATTTTCTGTTTATCCTTTCCAAATAAGAACATTCATACCTGTGTACGCTTGAATTCACACCTGCGGCTAAATTGCTACAAGGTAAACGAATTGACCTCAAGCCGAGAAATATACAGTGACCTTTACAAAATAATATACACACTCTGCTCACACATAAGTTGCATTGAAATGATTATCAAAATAATAATGGTAAATAGAAGAGAAATATTTTCAATTCAATATCAGTAAAAATGTTCAATAGATATTTTATGAAAAAATTTCAACATTAATTAATGAAATTTATTCGAAAAGATTTACGAGAGATAATTTTATATAAAAAGTTTAATTCAATCAATACAAAACGGTATACGCATATTCAGTTTCGCTCATTCTTATATTGTGGTTAATAACTACGACCATTCGTCAGCTGTGAGCTTTTAATTACGTATATTGTCGATAAGCTATAAGAGTTAAACAGATTTTATTTTTTCCCAGAATTCAACACATCGGGCTAAAACGTCACAACCCACTCGAGAAGGTCAACCAAAAAAGTTACAAATACTTGATTTTCTCCGTTATTAGAAGGAATATAAATTGAAAACTTTGCAAAATTAATGTGTTTTTCGTGTTAAGATGAACATAATTAGATGATAAGTAAAAATTCGCGGAATTTCCCTTTAAATTATATGCTTTTAGAGCTTTAATAAACATTTCCGCCATGTTTACAAAAAAAATTTAAGTGAGATCCACAACCATTTAAATCCCTTAAGATGAACGACTTTCTGTCAACGCATTGCAGGACATACTGCTGAGAACTTTTTAAGTGATAAATCAGTGACTTTACTGACATGTACGTTTTTATGGGATGGGAGGAATGTTTGTTTTCTTTTTTTTTAAATCTAGCCATGTAAATGTGACGGGCAACTCCAACAATTATTATTAAAAGTGGATAAGAATAGTTGCTATTCAAAATGATCTCAGTTCCATTCAAATGAAGTTTAATATATTGATATATGCATTGTTTTTCACCCACTGGACATATTTAATACCAGACGTCTTGAATAACCAGTTTATTTTTAATATTTGTTTTGTGGTCGAAGAAGTCCAATTACTGCATCGATATATTGTAACACTGCAGTTATGAGTTTGAATTTCAGACGTAACAGATGCGCTGAATTTCATTCCTACATTACTAGGGTTGTTATTTTCCTAACGAAGGTTGGTTGTTCTCTTAAGCAAATAAAAACTTACTGCCACGACATAGCATAATATATATTGTATCACAAGTATTTTTTATTTTCGTTTGTATGTTCACTTTTATATTGAAGATGTTTTTTTTACTTCGGTTTCATGTAGCAAGCAATTGGTTATACATACCTAAATTATTTTCTCTACACATGTAACTGTAAATGCCTCTTGAAATCAGATATGTACCGAAATATAATATAATGCAGCGGCAGGAGAGTTTGGATTCGTTTAGAAAAATGTCTAAATAATCGAATTACAACAAAATAAAACAAACAAGGCATTTTTTTCAAACATAAACCAAGGTTATACAAATATTTATTTATATTTTTTTGCACATGAAATATAGAAATATAGAAATATAACTATCCCTGTGTCTTTTTACAAAAATGAGTCGAAAAGTCAAATCTATTTTGTGGTGTTATAGTACTATCTTCATACATAAACACACACATATGTAGACATGAACGATCTTTGATATAGGCCAGATTATAAATCAAAAGTTATTTTTTTTAGAACAAAGGCTTTTGTACTTCAGGGAAAAACTACCATAGCTGTATTTAGCCAACATGCTATGGCGTACTTTTTTTTTGCCTTTTTAACGTGTTTTTTTTTTTAATTTATACTTTATACATTAAACATGAGGTAACACTATTATTTCAACAAGTTGAGACACGCACGTGAAAAATATGCGGTGTCTATAACTTTTTTTCTCAGATACTTGGCTTATATAACTACATGTAGTAGATTGAAATATTTAAAAACAATCAAACAAATTACCCTAAGCTTTATATAAAAATACACAATATCATTGAATGTGATGGCTAATAAATTTAAAGTCAGTTATTCGAAGTGGTTTCTAAAATATCTTGATATTATGTGTCAGGATTTGGTGGATCCGGTGGTGGAGGCGGCGCCGGTGGTGCCCACCCTACTGGCTTGTCATCTGCATCATCGGCATCATCAATCAGGAAAGATATTTCTGTTCAATAATAACATTTCAAATACTATATATTGATAATTTCTTAAAACAACTAGGGATACACAATGTCTTTAACCTTTATGCATTGTTAACACATATTGTGTCCTTGAATTAATAATATTTACTTTACTTAAAACTTAACCTTTACTTATATTATCATTATTTTTATTAAATCATATCTGTTTTCTTTTTTTCAAAGTTGTCATGTGAAAAACAGCTTTACATATTAATTGTTTTGTCATTATAATTAACACAGAAACTAATGCTACTTTAATGAATACAAACACATTCAAGTAATGAAATATCCGTTGCACAGATGATATCAGATATGTTTCTTATCATGTCGTAACTACAATCCTGTTCCCTTTTCACGAATGTGACCTACCGAATACAACTGTTTAACAGGTTTGTAATAACATGAGCAACACGACGGATGCTACATATGGAGCCTGATATGTTACCCTTTCGGACCACCTGAGATCATCCCAATGTTTTGTAAGTGTAACCCAGTCTTAAGTTTTCTATGTTTTGTTCGGTGTTTTACCATTGATCTGTTTCTCTATTTTTGTTTTAAACATGGCGTTGTCAGTTTATTGTCGATCTATGTGTTCTAATCTCCATCTGGCATCTTTTGTCCATTCTTTGCATTATACCTGTACAGTTTACTATTCATGTTAATGTCAATTTTTAAAATATCTTGTTACCTGTTGGATCATAGCCGAAAATACCTAATTTGAGAAAAATACAGATATGTATTGATATATTTTTAATTCATTAAAAGCTGTAATGTTGAGCATTTCCCTTAAAAGCATACAGTAAGTTGTGTTTCTAATTTTCTAAATTGTTTAAGGTTGTTTCTGTTATTTTATTACTGTATGATATTGTGTCTTGCAATTGTTGTAGTTGTAACTCGTTTCCCTTTCTTGCTCTACAGTTAAATGTGTTTCGTGTCTTTTTTGTATAACAATTTCTTAAGTCGGAGCTATGATTTTTGTTTCACAGATTATCATTAGAATAGCTGCTTATAATAATTTTACTATGCATCCTAAAAGAAAACATATCTTTGTATTTGTACTTATATAACTCTCAGTTCACTGTCATGATACATTTTAATCATCTGTTTGTTTCTTTGTTTTGTTTTTAAAAAAGTGGTGGTGCGAGTTCAGTTTAACTTTTGTCACATCGAAACATTTCTGAAACTGGTTGCCGTAGCCTTTTAAAGAGGATATCCTTTTACAATTTGACGGACTACACAGCCACGGATTTTTCCTTTTTCGAATGTTCGATATAGTGACCTAGGTTCAAGTTGCAATTTTACCTATTTGTTTTATTATTTATAATCTTTGCATAGCTTATCAATATATGAATTTCAATTCGATATATATTTTTTTTTTCCCTGAGATTACGTACCTAATATGTTAATATCAATTTCCTTTACACTAATAATTAATTACTTTATATTATATACATCTCCGCATATATATATAGTTCAGCCATTTCGAATCTAAATTGTTTTTGTTCGTTGCCGTTAAATTTTGTTTCTGTATAATATTGCAACTATTTGCCTTGTTTTTTGGTCGGAATTGTGATTTGGTTTAAACGTATTACAACTGGAACATCTACTTATAACAGATTGATTATAATTTCCCGAACCTTACATATTTTCCACTTGCATAATTTAAAGCTTGTTTTATAATTTAATATTTCCATGAGCAAAGGTGACTTTTCCACTTTTCCAGGGAGATATATAAAAAGAGAAGATGTGGTATAATTTCCAATGACACAACTTTCCACAAATGACCAATATGACACAGAAATTAACAATTAGAGGTCACCGTACGGCTTTCAACATGAACAAAGCCCGTATCGCAGATCAGCTATAAAAGGCCCCGAAATGACAATGTAAAACCACCTTTTTATCATGTTCTGATACATTTTCATTGCGCTTTTTGAAAAATGTCGCTAAATTATTTAACAAATGCTATCGAACAGTTTATATGCGTTTAAACTGCATAACCTATCATTTTTCTTCGTCAAAATTGTCTCTCCGAACATTGTTTTTTGTATCTACTTCTATGCAACCGAACAAGATCTTGAAAATGTTCCTCAATATAACTGTATAATAGTATGAATAACTTTAACCTGAGAGATCTGGAAATTCCATTAAAGAGTTATTTCTGTATACATTCGACAAAAGTAAAATGTACCAATAAAGATCACATAAAAATATTTGGAAAAATCAGAACTATGGATTTCAATATGGGACAATATCTCTAATGCGCCTTAAAATAAGGAACTCAAAAGTCACGTGTAAACAAAAAAATTCTGTGTAGTGATATTTTACACTTTTCTAAAATAAACAAGTGACTGAGCTTAACCATTTGTGTTAATTTAGAAAGTAGGGCAACACAGAATAAATGTGTAAAATCTATGGAGCTATTTTAAAAATGTGTTCAAAGTATTAAATTTTCAAAAAAACTAATAGTGTTAAAAACGGGTCGTACCCCGAACATGTAACCACATATGTCAAAATGTCTCAGCTTCAAAACGAGCCATTACAAATATCCATGTTAACGATATAGACTAAGCAACAGAAGAAAACGTTACCATTACGGCCTATGGAGAAACTAATACGCATCTTGACCCTACTACTTAACTTAATTCGAATTACTTAAGCTCATGTGTTCTTACATTCTTTTCGAAAAGAGAGGTGAACTCTAAACAAGTTCAAATGAATTCTATAAAGTGGAAAATACATATTGCATATATTTCATAACCTAATTATTCAATCGAAATGTTGTTCGTCTCCCTTTTCGCATTGCAAACTATATTTACAAATACAGATATCAGTGGAAAGAATCTTACTTGAGAACACTGTTGAAATATCTGATCTTTGCGTGTTCGAATGTTCTGCATCTATGTTAAAAAGTATTGACTACAACATGATATACGACTACAGCAAGTCTGCTGAAAAGTTGAATAACATTTCAATATTCACAATAAGGGACTGTTAAAAAAGAATGCGATACGATAGAAGAGGTGATTCGATCTTCCGAATTGTGAACTTTTTATTTCTATTTAGTAAAATACCAGTACAGCCAGCATAGGAGATATTATTACTACAATTTGTACATATAGTCTAGTGCATGTATCATATGTTTCTTGATACTGGATTGCTGCTCACAAAGAAGAAAAAAAATTCAAGGTGTGTTTATATCTTAAAACATACCAGTAGACTAAGACTTTACTTTCTCACAAATAATTTTTTTTTATGAAATTTCTGTGACAGTGGCACAATTTTAGCCGTAAAAGAAGATAAAATAGGTAATTTCAATGCTTATATTATCAGTAGTGCAACCTTCAGCAATTATTCACCTTTCTATGGACGATAAAGCCAATGACAATATATAATAGGAATTAGCCAATCGAATGAGTCAACCCCCATTGTGTCATCATCACATGTCTTGTTTTACCAAACTGTACTTATCATTTGTTGTAAGACGAGTGCAACTGGCGGTGGACGAACTGCAAACACAAAACAAAATGTGTTTATAGACGGTTATTTGCGGACTTGATTCTTTTTCTTCGAATTATTTAAGCTCATGTGTTCTTACATTCTTTTCGAAAAAAGAGGTGAACTCAAAACAAGTTCAAATGAATTTTATAAAGTGGAAAATACATATTGCATATATTTCATAACCCAAATATTAAATCGAAATGTTGTTCGTCTCCCTTTTCGCAAAGCAAACTATAATTACAAATACAGATATCAATGGGAAGAATCTTACCTGAGAAAACTGTTGAAATATCTGGTCTTTGCGTGTTCACATGTTCTCCATCTATGTTAAAAAGTATTGACTACAACATGATATACGACTACAGCAAGTCTGCTGAAAAGTTGACTAACATTTCAAAATTCACAATAAGGGACTGTTAAAAACAATGCGATACGATAAAATAGATGATTCGAGCTTTCGAACTGTGAACTATTTTTATTTCTATTTAGTAAAATACTAGTACAGCCAGCATAGGAGATATATAACTACAATTTGAGCATAGCTGCTCAAAAAGAACAGAAAAATTCAAAGTGTGTTTATATCTTAAAACATAGCAGTGGACTTAGACTTTATTTTCTTGTATATAGTTTTTTATGGAATTTCTGTGACAGTGGCACAATTTTAGCCGTAAAAGTAAATATTCTAGGTAATTGCAATGCTTATATTATCAGTAATGCAACCTTCAGCAAGTATTCACCCTTCTATTGACGATACAGCCAATGACAATCTATAATAGGAATAAGCTAATCAAATGAGTCAACCCTATTGTGTCATCACTGCATGTTTTGTTTTACCAAACTGTACTTATTATTTGTTGTAAGACGTTTGCAAATGGCGGTGGACGAACTGCAAACACAAAACAAAGTGTGTTCATTGACGGTTCTTTGCGGATTTGATTCTTTTTCCTGACTTTTTTTTTGGCTTATACATTTTTTATCGTTGTTCTGGTAATACATGCTAATTCGGATTATACCTGGTTTTAATTATTTTATTTGTATCTGCCTCCTACTACTGAATTGCCTAAGTATTTTTTTTTTCAATCTGCTACAACATTTAAACATTACCAGTCAGTAGCATGACATTTGATTTGAATTGCCATGCTCGACATACCATATGATCGCGTGTCTTTCATCATTGATAGTTGGCTCATAAAAATAGAATTCGATGAATTTCACACATCCGGGGGTCTTCTCTCACTTCACTAACAACAGTTACGTTAAATCCTTAAATTTGAAAGCCAGGAATTTATAGATAGTTATCCAAAATGTACCAGGTTTATAATTGAAAACGCTAGATGCACGAGCGTTTCGTCTACAAAAGACTCGCCATTGACGTTCAGATCAAAATAATTATACAGCCAAACAAGTACAGAGTTGAAGAGGATTGAGGACCCACAATTCCAAAAAGATGTGCCAAATACGGCTAAGGTAATCTATGCCTGTGATCAAAACAATCCTTAGTTTTTCGTTGAATAGTTAAAATGGTAAAATTTATCTATAGTCAGCTTCCTCAGTAAGTTACAACTTTTATTTCTAAGTAGTTTTAAATTGATCAAAGGAGAAGGTTAAAACAATATGTTCAAATCATGTCATTTCCACAAGCACTGACGTATGAGCTGATTAAACACTCTAGAGATCTAACTATCTACCACAACTGTTTTACAGTTGCGTGTTAATTGTTTGCTTTCTCATACGATTAATTTGTTGTCAAATAGAATTATATAATATAAAAACTTATATTGAAGATACCAAAATGAAATTCAGAAGTCATGAGAAAATGAACTAACAACGGCTTGGCAAACAAGCGGAAATCGAGAAAAGTAAGCCGATCTTGGTAATCATGTGACACTTGTAATGTTTCGCATGATATCTTTATTCAGTGATAAGTGTCATATTGTGCTTAAAAGGAAAGAGACAGACTAGGCTGGTCGAAAAATTGATTAATTGCAGATTTTTATTTTTTCTTTCTCTACTAATAATAACATATGAATAAGGGTGCGAAAATGCAATTTTTTTTGTTTAACTTGCTTTTGTTATTGTTATGGACATTTATGTCTAACGGATAGTCAACAAAAGGTAATACTATTAATTTACCATTTAGTATGTCTCCTCCAAGTTGCACTGTATGTTCTTGTTCAAAAAGCAGTCTGTCAGCATCTTTTAAGAAATGACGATATAAGTTATCCATAAATTTAATGAATGCATAGTGGTCTACTTTTTCAGACTGAACATTATGTCGCTTCATTTGAAACTGTTTAAAAAATATACATTATATTTATTCCGTTACAAATTGTAGATGCCTTTCATCGAACCTGTATTTATTTTTACAATACGCAAATGAAACTGATTGAGCAAATTTTCGGCTTGATTTGCTTATCTTGTTCCATGTTAAGTTTTCGATGAAGTGTTTTTTTTATTGTTATTTTTTTTCGTCATGTTTCTCTTTGATTAATGATTCGGTTGTCCGTTTGCTATCTTATTTTTTTTTTTATCATTTTGCGTCACCTCCATAAAGACAAAAAGTGGACTGTGGATTTAATAATTTTTCTTAGGATACCAATTTTCGTGGATTTTTTTAGTACAGGTAAACCACGATATTAATTTCTTTTAACGAATGACACATTTTCTACAGATTTCGGCAAAACCAAGAAAATAAATATGAACGAACATGCAAGTTTTCCTTCATCCACGAAAATTGGTCCCAACGAATGAATCCACACTATATTTACTTTCATGTTCGGTGTTCCGTTAATTGTTTCATGTACATGTATTTATATTGCAGCTTGCCTTTCATCGACCAATGTATATGTTAACTGCCTCGAGCTCAGTATTTGTGTTCCTCTTCCTAACATACATTGATCTTAGTCTTAAGTTCATTTTGGTATCAGATCGAGTCAGAATACTGGCTAGCGATATTAGTATCAGATTACAAGGATTCTTAATTTATACACCGGCATATAAATCAATGTCTCCATTGATATTAAATCTCGAACATTTTCTGCAATTTTTATTGCTAATTTTCTTTTTTCAAAAAGTGATGTGTCTTTATTTTTTTTATTTTTTGGGGGGAATACATCAAACCATATATAAATGATATACATGGTTAAGCTAAATTTTGAACATAATGATATATAGAAAATTGATGCACTCCAATTTTCCTCTTCTACCTGGTATTCATTTTCATCTGGTGATTCATCTTGATCTGCATTTGTTGTGAAATAAATATCTTAGGAAACCAATAGCAAAAATATGACATAATTCAAAAACGTATATATATCATGTATATTATTTCAAGTTGGAGTTTTTTTTTCTTTGTAGCAAGTCTAAGTAGTACTTTTTTCGCTATGCTGAACATTGCGAGGTATTAATATCATAATCCTGGTACCTTTGATAACTATTAGGTTAAAGACTATTTTCAATTGCCTTCGTTCTGATATCAGTTATATTCACTTTTCATGGAAAGACATTTTTATTTTGTTCTGATTAATTTTTATTTTTACCGGCTGATATTTTTTAGAAGTTTTATGGAAAATATTTTTAGGTTAACCAAATCACTGTGTATAACCGATTAATTATGTTTATTATTACGGGAAGATCAATCTCACACATTAGCATATAGGAACAAAAATGATTTGATTTAGAAACACATCATTTTTGGAAGATAACAATGTGTTAGATTTATCTTCCCGTAATAAATGAGAAATATATTAAAATACGCAGATTTTACACTTGAGTCAATATGGAGTGATCTATTTAGATGAAGGGAATAATCCATTTTGGCATGATATCCTGGTATAATATCCCAAGTTGAAAAATACGTTAAGAGTTGAAAAGAATACCTTATACTTAATTTTTAATACTATTCAGTTCAGATTTAGCTTCATTCGTACTTGGATTCTACTGTGGAAGTCATTTTTATGGAAATGAAATTAAAAAAAGGAATATATATATATATATATATATACATTTTGTTCAGAAATCTAAAAAAATATATATTCCAACTTGTTGGGGTTGTCATGTTACACAAAACGTCTGGCTAGCCATGAGAGATTGGATAAGAAGTTATGGCATTCCCTTGCCTTTCAGTGCAAAATTAGTCCTTTAGTCATGGCTGAGAATTTTGGCAACAGTAACATAATGATTTGCCGCTCTTGATTTTGACATTTGCTCTAATTTCTTAAAGCTTCGAGTTAAAATCAGATTGTCTTTAACACTGGGTTACAGAGAAATACGACCTTGGTAAAAGGTCGTCAGGACGTGACTTTTAGCAAAGCGAGATAGCTATGTGTGCCTTACTTTATTTACAATTATTTATAACTTTGATAATTTGAAATCAGTATGATGTATGGTGAACAAAAAGTAACAGTTTGTAAACCGGAAGTACATTGTTATCTCCTTTTTTTTCTATTTCTTAAAACAACAACAAAAAACATATTTTCCTGGAATCAGCATACATGCAGCCATAACTTTACACCTGGATTGACATGTTAAACCAATATTTAATATTTCCTGTCTAAATCTGAGTATTCAGGGCTGGAAAACTTTAAAATCGTTTTTCTTAATTTTTAATTATTTCTATATTTATTTTATACAATAACTAGTCCTAGACATGCTAGAATTAACGCACAAATTTGACAAAGTCTAACTTTTAGAACTGAAAAAAACCTATTTAACATCAGTAATTGATTAAGAAGTTGATGAAGTTGTCGAGTGATATGTTGAATGCAATGCAGTGCCATATTTGATAAATATAAAGACACACAGTGCTACTGACAATTCAAACATTTATTGAAATTTTTTTACAAAGCTTAGAATTTATTAATCAAATGTAAGTGTGCACTTTTTAATGTATTTAAGTTATGCCTTTATCGGCGACCATCAATCTTTAACATAACAAAAAATATAGAATATTATGTAAGAAATTTATTCGTTGCTATAATGGAGTTCTTAACGGTGCACTAGCTACGAGATATATAAAAAACTAAAGTAAGATTTTTTTTTGTTCAATCAATAGTGAAAGTGAAATAGTGAAATAAAAATTCGCTTTTAGCAGCCAAAATGGTTCAATTTTGTCAAATAAAGCAAAGATTCATTGATAATTACTTATTCACTTGCAAGTAAATAAGGCCGTGTTCACACCAAACGGCGTGTACAGTAAACATGTTTACATTTGGTTTAATGTAATGTACACTAGTTTCACTTTAAATTTGTTCACATCTACACACCTTGTTTAGCTACCTGTACATAAGATGTGTTCACACTTGCAAACTATATGTCATTTTAATGTTCATTACGTAGAACCGAATTCATATTTTCGAACAACTTTTCTAGCAGTAGTGAACGACCATTTGATTTAAAAAAAAGGGGGGATGGATTTTTCCACAATTTGATTTTAAAAAATCGGGTCATCCAGATGATTAGAATGAACAAATATTCTGAATCCAAAGTTTCCCCATACATTATTGTGATAAATATTGAATTGGTACCATCGGAAAAAAAAACTAATTATAAACTTTCCCGTGCGAAATTTTTTTTGACTCAGAAACCCCCCCCCCTTTTTTAAGTAAAGTGGTTGCTCCTTTAAGAAAGTTATTTTGGATTATTTGCAGTAGTTTTACGATGTCTCGATTACGCATTAAAAACGTAGGATCGCCATCAGCGTGCTTACAGTCGAAGAAAAATAATTGCGATGTTAAGGATCACTACATTTCTATCTTTTCTGTTTGTTTCAAATGGTATTTTTTCTCCAAGGACTATTTGGCAAAGGGAGTGGTATTGTTATTTTTTTTTCTCTTTCTAATTGTATTTTAACGTATCTGAGATACTACACAATCAAACAATTAACCTTCCCCTTTTTTCAGTAATGCATTTATGAGTGAATCGTTGTTTGAGTATAAAGACCAGTGGCAAATATTTCTGTCAGTGTGTACGTCCAATCGATCCGGGAAGACCTTTTCAAATGAATTATATGTTCGGCAATGATGATGGAAGAGTATTGATTAGGGGGATAAGTCTTGATTAGGGGTTAATAAGGCTACGTACAGTGTTTTATAACAAATAAATATATCAAGTTTAGACAAATATTTCTGTAAAGAACTTTATTAAAAAGTGTTATAAGTATCAATTTTATATAAAAATTGTTTCTTTTTAAATATACATGGGAAAATTATAGTTCCGAATGCCTAGTTTTGTGTACACTTAACCTACATAAGGCCGACATCGACTATAGACTGCATGTAGACAAAACATGATTTAAACTACATGTAAACATTGAGTTTTATTAATGGGAACGTAATTGTGTTTAGTTTATGTGTGTGTTACATTAACACAACACCGAGTTTAGGTCAATGTGAACACGGTCTAAGTCGACCTCATTAAATCCGTATAAATGTGAACTTCAATTTAACCCCTTGCTAGAGATTGACAACGCATGCATTGTATGTGTACTGGTTATTTGAAGAAAAAGAATGTCAACAATGAAAGTGAAACTACGGTAAATCATTTGAGTACTGATTCGATCCATATATATTTAATCTTTAAAATACAGACCTAAACAAAAATCCAATTGCACGTGTTGGTTCAATCTATTCATATCTTTATTCATGTTTACATCGCTTATTTGGTCATCTGAGGTCAAATCGATAGTTATGTAGGTGCCGTCTGGACTAAAATACACACGAAATGAACCTACATATTATCTACCCCATGCTATGAAAACTGTTTATTTTAGACTTTTGGTAGTTTGAATACATGCTTTACACTGTTATAAATAAAATATGAGAATTTGAGTCAAATCGGTGACCATGAATTTGACAGCTAGTGCCTCTTTAAGTGATGGTGAAAACGTTTACCTATTAAACATTGTACAGTTGAAGGAATTAGGCTTCCTGGAGAGTTTTTCCATTCATTATTTTTGTGCTCAACCGACATCAATCTATCATCAATCACTTTTTCTTGTGAGACCAATTCTTTTTGCAAATTCAGTTTATCTGTACCTAAAATGAACTGATCATTTAAGTTTTCAGATACAATTAATTACATACATACCTCTCTAACACTCCTTCATATGGTAGAAGACAATTTGTTAGAACCATGTGTATTTTTACCAACAAATGATACATTTTTTCAAAATCATTTATAATCATTTACACGATTGGTATATTTATTAAAACATAACCATTCTTATTTTCGGAGCAATTCGGTTTACAACCTACTTCCATGTGTCTAGTTGAATACATCTTAAATCTTTAAATTTCTCCTACATGCTCCTTATATTTCATTTTTTTATGTGCTTTAATCGCTCTGTTTTTCTATTTTTTATTAGGATTTTTTTTTCTCTATTTCTGGGTTAACCATGTCGATTTATGTGTTTAAATTTTCCTCTGATATCTTTTGTCCATTCTTCATTTTCTTTGCATTATACCTGTACAGTTTACTATTCATGTTAATGTCATTTTCTAAACTAAAATATCTTGTTATCTGTTGGATCATAGCCGAAAATATAATATTTTTCTTCAATATATAATTTGAGAAAAATACAGATATATATTGATATATTTTGAATTCATTAAAATGCTGTAATGTTGAGCATTTCCCTTAAAAGCATACAGTAAGTTGTATTTCAAAATGATGTCAGGTTAATATTTTCTAGATTTTTTAAGGTTGTTTCTGTTATTTTATTACTGTATGATATTGTGTCTTGCAATTGTTGTAGTTGTAACTCGTTTCCCTTTCTTGCTCTACAGTTAAATGTGTTTTATGTCTTTTTTGTATAACAATTTCGTAAGTCGGAGCTATGAATTTTGTTTAACAGATTATCATTTGAATAGCTGCTTATAATAAATTGACTATGCATCCTAAAAGAAAGAAAACATATCTTTGTTTTTGTACTTATATAACTCTCAATTCAGTGTCATGATACATTTCAATCACCTGTTATTAAAAGAGTGGTTGTGTGAGTTCTTTTTAACTTTTGTCACATTGAAACATTTCTGAAACTGGTTGCCGAAGCCTTTTAAAGAAGATATTCATTTACAATTTGGCGGACAATAGAGCCACGGATTTTTCCTATTTCGAATGTTCGAAATTTCGACCTAGGTTCAAGTTGCAATTTTACTAAAGTATTTGTTTTATTATTTATAATCTTTGCATAGCTTGTCAATATATACAGTTCGATTCGATATTTATCTTTTTTGCTATGAGATTACGTACCGATTGATGTGTTAATATCAATTTCCTTAACACTATTAAAAAATTACTTTATATTATATACATCGCCGCATATATAGTTCAGCCATTTCGAATTTTTTTGTTTTTTTGTTTCTGTATAATATTGCGTCATGCAATTGTTGGAGTGGCAACTATTTGCCTTGTTTTTTTGGTCGGAATTTGGATTTGATTTAAACGTATCACAACTGGAACATCTACTTATAACAGATTGATTATACTTTCCCAAACCGTCAATATTTTCCACTTGCATAATTTAAAGCTTGTTTTATAATTTAATATGTCCATGAGCAAAGGTGACTTTTCCACTTTTCCAGGGAGATATATAAAAAAAAGAAGATGTGGTATGATTGCTAATGGGACAATTTTCCCCAAATGACCGATATGACACAGAAATTAACAATTAGAGGTCACCGTACGGCCTTCAACATGAGCAAAGCCCGTACCACAGGTCAGCTATAATAGGCCCCGAAATGACAATGTAAAACCACCTTTTTATCATGTTCTGATACATTTTATTGCGCCCATTTCATTGCGCTTTTTGAAAGATATCGCTAAATTATTTAACAAATGCTATCGAACAGTTTATACGCGTTTAAACTGCATAACCTAGAGAATTATCTCTCCGAACATTGTTTTTTTTTATCTACTTCTATGCAACCGTACAAGATCTCGAAAATGTTCCTCAATATAACCGCATGATAGTATGAATAATTTTAACCTGAGAGATCTGGAAATTCCATCCAAGAGTTATTTCGAATTATGTATGCATTCGACAAAAGTAAAATTTACCGATAAAGATCACATACAAATATTTGGAAAAATCAGAACTATGGATTTCAATATGGTACAATATCCCTAATGCGCCTTGAAATGAGGAACTCAAAAGTCACGCGTAAACAAAAAATCTCTATGTAGTGATATTTGACACTTTTCTATGATGAACTAGTGACTGAGATTTACCATTTGTGCTAATTTAGAAAGTATGGGAACACAGAATAAATGTGTAAAAACTATGGAGCTATTAAATGTGTTCAAAGTATTCAATTTTCAAAGAACTTGTTGTGTTAAAAATGGGATTTTTTACCACGAGAAGCCGCCTCACAAAAGGATACCCAGGGTTTGCTAATTTACGGAACAAGTAATCTCAATTCGTACCCCGAAAATTTAACCTACGTCAAAATGTCTCAGCTTCGAAACAAGCCATCACACATATCCAAGTTAACGATATGGACTGAGCAACAGAAGAAAATGTTACCATTACGGTCTATGGAGGAACTAATACGCATCTTGACCTTACTACTTAATTCGAATTATTTAAGCTCATGTGTTTTAACATTCTTTTCGAAAAGAGAGGTGAACTCGAAACAAGTTCAAATGAATTCTATAAAGTGGAAAATGCATATTGCATATATTTCATAACCCAATTATTAAATCGAAATGTTGTTCGTCTTCCTTTTCGCAAGGCAATCTATATTTACAAATACAGATATCAGTGGAAAGAATCTTACCTGACCACTCTGTTGAAATATCTGGTCTTTGCTTTTTCGCATGTTCTGCATCTATGTTAAAAAGTATTAACTACAACATGATATACGACTACAGCAAGTCTGCTGAAAAGTTTACTAACATTTCAAAATTCACAATAAGGGACTGTTAAAAAGAATGCAATACGATAGAAGAGATGATTCGAGCTTCCGAATTGTGAACTATTTTTATTTCTATTTAGTAAAATACCAATACAGCCAGCATAGGTGATATATAGCTACAATTTGAACATATAGTATAGTGCATGTATCATATGTTTCTTGATACTGGATTGCTTCTCACAAAGAAGAGAAAAATTAAAGGTGTGTTTATATCTTAAAACATAGCAGTGGACTTAGACTTTACTTTCTTGCATATAGTTTTTTATGGAATTTCTGTGACAGTGGCACAATTTTAGCCGTAAAAGTAGATATCCTAGGTTACTAGTATTGCAATGTTTATATTATCAGTAGTGCAACCTTCATCAATTATTCAACTTTCTATGGACGATACAGCCAATGACAATCTATAATAGGAATTAGCCAATCAAATGAGTCAACCCCATTGTATCATCATCGTATGTTTTGTTTTACCCAACTGTACTTATCACTTGTTGTAAGACGAGTGCAACTGGCGGTGGACGAACTGCAAACACCAAACAAAATGTGTTCATTGACGGTTATTTGCGGATTTGATTTTTTTTCCTGACTTATTTTTTACTTATTCATTTTTTATCGTTGTTCTGGTAATGAATGCTTATTCGGTTTATACCTGCTTAAAATATGTTATTTGCATCTGCCTCCTACTACTGAATTGCCGAAGTATTTTAGTTCAATCTGCTACAACATTTAAACATTACCAGTCAGCAGCCTGCCCTTTGAATTGAATTACCATGCTCGACATATCATATGATCGCCCGTCTTTCATCATCGATAGTAAGCTCATAAAAATAGAATTCGATGAATTTCACACATCCGGAGGTCTTTTCTCACTTCACTTACAACAGTTACGTTAAAATCCTTAAATTTGAAAGCCAGGAATTTGGAAATAGTTATCAAATGTACCAGGTTTATAATTGAAAACGCAGGATGCGCGTTTCGTCTACAAAAGACTCATCATTGACGTTCAGATCAAAATAATTATAAAGCCAAACCAGTACAGAGTCGAGGAGGATTGAGGACCCAAAATTCAAAAGAGATGTGCCACATACGGCTTAGGTACTCTATACCTGTGTTCAAAAGAATCCTTAGTGTTTCGTAGAATATTTAAAATGGTATAATTTATCTTTAGTCAACTTTTCCTCAGGAAGTTACAACTTTTATTTATGAGTAATTTTAAATTGATCAAAAGAGGAGGTTAAAAACAATATGTTTAAATCATGTCATTTCCCAAAGCACTGACGTATGAGCTGATTAAAAATTCTAGAGTTCTAACAATCTACCAAAACTGTTTTACAGTTGCGTGTTAATTGTTTGCTTTCTCATACGATTAATTTGTTGTCAAATAAAATTATACATGTATGATGTGAAAAATAATATTGAATTTGGGTAATCATGTGACACGTGTAATGTTTCGCATGATATCCTTATTCAGAGATAAGTGTCATATTGTGCTTAAGGAAAGAGACAGTTTATGCTGGTCGAAAAATTGATTAATTGCCGATTGTTATTTCTTCTTTCTCTATTAATAATAAGGGTGTGAAAATGCAATTTGTTTTGTTTAAGTTGCTTTTGTAATTGTTATGGACATTTATTTCTAACGGATAGTCAACTAAAGGTAAGAATATTAATTTACCATTTAGTATGTCTCCTCCAAGTTGCACTGTATATTGTTGTTCAAAAAGCAGTCTTTCAGCATCTTTTAAGAAATGACGATATAAGTTATCCATAAATTTAATGAATGCATAGTGGTCTGCTTTTTCAGACTGAACATTATGTCGCCTCATTTGAAAATGTTTACAAAATATACATTATATTTATTCCCTTACAAATTGTAGATGCCTTCCATCGAACCTGTATTTACTTTTACAATACGCAAATAAAACTGATTGAGCAAACTTTTGGCTTGATCTGATTATCTTGTTCCATGTTAAGTTTTCGATGAAGTGTTTTTTATTGTTATTTTTTTTTCGTCATGTTTCTCTTTGATTAATGATTCGGTTGTCCGTTTGCTAGCTTATTTTTTTTATCAGTCTGCGTCACCTCCATAAAAAAAATAGATGACTGTTGATTTAATAATTTTTCCTTGGATACCAATTTTCGTGGATTTTGTGAGTACAGGTAAACCACGATATTAGTTTTTTTAAACGAATGACACATTTTCTAAATATTTCGGCAAAACCGTGAAAATGAATATCCACGAACATGCAAGTTTTCCTTCATCCGAGAAAATTGGTCCCAACGAATGAATCCACACTATATTTACTTTCATGTTCGGTGTTCTGTTAATATTTTCAAGTACATGTATTTATATCGCAGCTTGCCTATCATCGACCAATGTATATGCTTACTGCTTCGAGCTCAGTATTTGTGTTCCTTAAGTTCATTTCGGTATCACATCGAGTCAGAATACTGGCTAGCGATATTAGTATCAGACTGCAAGGATTCTTAATTTCTACACCGACATATAAATCAATTTATCCATTGATATTAAATCTCGAACATTTTCTTCAATTTTTATTGCTTATTTTCTTTTCTTTAAAAGTGATGTTTCTTTATTCTTTTTTGTTTTTTCAAATACATCAAACCATATATACATGATTTACATGGTTAAGCTAAATTATGAACATAATGATAGATAAATGGTTGTTGCACTCCAATTTCTCTCCTCTACCTGTTATTAATTTTCATCTGGGGATTCCTCTTGATCTGCATTTGTTGTGAAATAAATATCTTAGGAAACCAATAGCAAAAATATGACATATATCTCAAAAACGTTTATATATTATTTCTAGTTGCAGTTTTTCTTTGTAGCAAGTCATAGTAGTTCTTTTTCGCTAGACTGAACATTGCGAGGTATTAATATTATAATCGTGGTACCTTTGATAACTATTAGGTTAAAGACTAATTTCGATTCTGAGTTTATGATTATTGGGTCTTTCCATATTTTCCCTGGAAATACCACTTGCCTTCGTTCTGATTATCAGTTATATCCACTATTCATGGAAAGACAATTTGATTTTGTTCTGATTAATTTTTTTTTTGCCGGCTGAAATTTTTTTAAAGTTTTATGGAAAATATTTTTAGGTTACCCAATTCATTGTGTTTAACCGATTAATTATGTTTATTATTACGGGAAGATAAATATAACACATTAATATAAAGAAACAACAATGATTTCATGTAAAAACAAATCATTTTTGGAAGATAACAATGTGTTAGATTTATTTTCCCGTAATAAATGAGAAAAAGATTCAAATACGCAGATTTTACACTTCAGTCAAGATGGAATGATTTATTTAGATCAAGGGAATAATCACTTTTGGCATGATATCCTGGTATATTATCCCAGGTTGGAAAATACGTTTAGAGTTGAAAACAACACCTTTTAATTAATTTTTAATACTATTAAGTTCAGATCTAGCCTCATTCATACTTGGATTCTACCATGTAAGTCATTTTTATGGAAATGAAAATTTAAAAAAAGGAATATATATCTATAAAAAATTATAAACATTTTGTTCAGAAATTTAAAAAATATATTCCAATTTGTTGGGATTGGCATGTTACACAAAACGTCTGGCTAGCCATTATAGATTGGATTAGAAATTATGGCATTCCCTTGCCTTTCAGTGCAAGATAAGTCCTTTAGTTATGGCTGAGAATGTTGGCAACAGTAACATTATGATTTGCTGTTCTTGATTTTGACATTTGCTCTAGTTTCTTTTAAAATGCGTCGAGTTTAATTCAGATTGTCTTTTACACTTAGTTACAGAGAAATACGACCTTGGTAAAAGGTCGTCAAGAAGTGACTTTTAGCAAAGCGAGAGTAGCTATGTGTGCCTTACTTTATTTACAATTGATTATAACTTTAATAATTTGAAATCAGTATGATGTATGTATGGTTTAAATTTAACGAAAAGTAACAGTTTGTAAACCGGAAGTACATTGTTATCTCCTTTTTTTTCTATATCTTAAAACAACAACAAAAAACATATTTTCTTGGAATCAGGATACATTCAGCCATAACTTTACACCTTAATTGATATGTTAAACCAATATTTAATATTTTCCTGTTTAGATATGACTATTCATGGCTTTATTTTATACAATAATTTGTCCTAGAATTAACACACAAATTTGACAAAGTCTAACTTTTAGAACTGAGAAAACCTATTTAACATCAGTAATTGTTCAATAAGTTCAGGATTGTCGAGTGATATGTTGACTGCAGTGCAGTGCCATATTTGATACATATAAAGACACACAGTGTTAGATACAATTCAAACATTCATTGAAAAAAAATTACAAAGCTTTGACAAATTATTAATCAAATGTAAGTGTGCACTTTTTAATGTAGTCATGATATGCCTTTATCGGCGACCATCAACCTTTAACATAACAAAAAATATAGAATATTATGTAAGACATTTATTCGTTGCTAATATGGAGTTCTTAAGTGATGGTGAAAAAGTTTACCTATTAAATATTGTACAGTTGAAGGAATTAGGCTTGCTCGAGAGTTTTTCCATTCATCATTTTTGTGCTCAACCGACATCAATCTCTCATCGATCACTTTTTCTTGTGATACCAATTCTTTTTGCAAATTCAGTTTATCTGTACCTAAAATGAACTGATCATTTAAGTTTTCAGATATAATTAATTACATATATACCTCTCTCACACTCCTTCTTATGGTAGAAGACAATTTGTTAGAACCATGTGAATTTTTACCAATAAATTAGACTTTCTCCTACATGCTATTTATATTTCAGTTTTTCATGTGCTTTAATCGCTCTGTTTTTCTAAATTTTTATTAGATTTTTTTATTTTCAAGACTTTGCCGAATATATTATTTTTTTTAAATAATACAAATTGGAAAATTGTTTTACATAAGACTGCCGAATAAATTTTTATCATCAAGTTGCAAGGATTTTGTCATCAGTATCAACCACTTACATATTCTGCTGACAAATCATATGTCTGTTCTGTCTTTCTATTGTAATATAATAATAATATTATTATTTAAAACAAAAACAAATTTGTTGAACGGGTACAACACGCTATATTTTTCTCTAAAGTGCTATAATAATAAACTTTACCTGGTAGCATTTTTTGAGTATCACTTTCTAAGCTGGTTTGAGGTTTTTGTAAAAGATCCATCCTATCTTCGTCTATTATGAAATAAACGTAATAGAGTACTTAACATACTGTCAAATATCGTCAAGACGAAGACGAATGTACCGAACGGAAGAATTAAAATCATCACAAGTTTCACTCATAAACAAATATTTACTAATGTGAATAACTATATACTATAAAACATTACTTTCTCAAGAAAGGGGTTGTGTGCTTTGCTTTAGATAATTGTAAATTTGTCATTCGTCATGTTAAATACAAATCAAGCCGTTTTGGCAATTATAACGTACCCGTTCATGAAAAACATTAACAATGCGATAATACGTTAATTATACCAGTCGACCAAAAAGATGGATGTTTATATTGCACCAAATTATAATGTATACTTTTTAGAATTACTTTTTTAAACTGTATTTCAGGCACAGACCATTTACTTATAGAGAAGTTTTGAATTACTGTAATTTTTAGAGGAATGTGAAAATAAATCTCGTCGAGCGTTTAAAGAACCCAAACGTTTCTAATGTTTATATGACACCATTACTAACAAATTGATAAAATTAATTTCCTGTCTGCTGTTGCTCAATCATTCAGGTTACTTAAAGGGAATTGTAATTTTCTCTTATTAATTGGCCCTTCGTTATTCAGTATAATGTTAATCAAATCATGAACTATTTATCACGTTCTGTCTTTATGTATTTTTCTATTAAGGAGAACAAGAAATATGAAGTATAAAAGTCTGTATTTCGTTTTTCGTATGGTATGTTTCTTAATTATTTTAATATGAAAAAGAAAATAGACGACGAAAACAAATCTGAATGTAATCCAACCGTAAAATAAGGATGTAGGTTTGAACTACAAATATAAAATTAGGTCAACACATAAACTTCCATTTTGTTAACATTAACGATAACGATAAATAGTTGAATTAATTTATACTTGCTTATTTTTTTTCACAGTGATCCTAAAGTCATTAATTTTATACGGTCATCAATAGTATAAGATACGCTTTGAAATGTTACAGGTGACATTTCTCATTATATCTCATCAAAGCACAGCTTAGGTTTCCAAATCATGATACTTCCTTGTAAAGTATAATATTTATTTTCGCTTCAATGGAGACGATAATATGCCCCAAAAGAGAAACTACAAATAAAAGATTAAAAATAGAAATACTAAGTAAACAGTTTATCGAAAGAAATATTTATCTTATGTGAGAAATAAAAATTAATAAACACTGAATTAAAAATACTGGTCAGTTCTCTTTCTTATTAAAGGACAAGGTACGATTAGCATCAGAGAACGGCCCCCTAATTTCGTTCACATTAAAAGTGACTTGCAATTAATTATAATACTATATTCAACAACACAAAAAAAAAACACACATTGTTATTAATTTGACATGACCATGTCATGCATGACACATGATTAAAGTGGTTTGTTTTAAATTCAGTTCAGATAAGCATTGACACTTTCTTTGCGTTAAAGAAAATTTTTCAAAAAATAATTATGCACAAAACTTTTTTAAATATTAATTACTATAAACAACTGCGGAGCATTTTGTTTGTGAGAAATTTTCAGTTTTTCTGGGAGGTAATGACAATATCCAAAATTTATGGAAGAAATGAAGGATGGAGTCAATTGAAGAAGTCTTATTTACAATAGACATGTTCTAAAAGTGAATGGGAAACTTAAGTAGAAATTTCTTATTAAATGTTAGGAACAATCTTACAAAAACACCAAAAAAGAAATCATCAATATGATGAACTTTTGATAGACAATGTTTTCAATGCGTTTGAAAGATAGATATTTAAAATATTTTGTATTCCCCCATACCCTTCTAACTTTATACACATAATAGATAAAAACAAGAAAAAAGCAAACTGCAAAATCCTTCTATTTCACTCGAAGATATATGATTAATTAATACTTTCTTTTGAACTTTCTGATTTTTGATATACATATACGTAATCTATCCGTGTGGAAAATAATAGCTTAACCACGGACAAAATTTGTCCAGTGTCTGGGGGTTCGGATAAGTTCTTATCCAGAGGCTAAATATAGCTGCCCATTTGTTGTATAATGTGTAACAGACATATAAACAACGCATAAATAGTGAATTTCAAGATGAACCATATATAGAATTTCAGGCTAGGTCAAGATTTTCTGAAGCTAGCATAGAAGTTTTTACAATTTTGCTTTATGATGATTTGAAAATACCTATCGAGAGAAGCCATGCCATTCCAGTTGCCACGCAGATTAAAACTACTCTTAGAAGTTTTTTACCATTGCATTGATTGTTATTGTGTAATATTGAAGTGAAAAAATCAGTTCGGACAAATTTTAAGAACGCCTTTTACTTTAAATTATTACATGACGTCACAAAAGTTCTGACGTAGGAGATGATCGGCCAATGCACCTGTTGATGAACAATAAGATACAAGTTGTTTTTCGTATCGTATAAGTTTTCGAACTACGATTTGGAAATCACAATCGAAGTAATTAAAAATACTGGTCAGTTCTCTTTCTTATTAAAGGACAAGGTACGATAAGCATCAGAGAACGGCCCCCTAATTTCGTTCAAATTAAAAGTGACTTGCAATTAATTATAATACTATATTTTTAAAGTTTAAATCCTGTATTTTTGTAAACATCAATAGATTTTCCAACTACCGCTGATATTATTCGTGCTCAGTTGCTGTAAACTTCTCAAGATTCGCGAAAAGGGCAGAAAAATAGCAGTTTCAAAACCTTTTTCTGCATCTTAAAATATAAGCGTACCTACGGTCCACGATCATATTTATACCAGACATTGCTTGAACATTAATGCAGATGCAGTTTAAATATTTTAGTGGGCCGTAGGTACCTCATAGTTAAAAATTTTAAAAGTTACAAATATCGTCGTAGTTTTCATTGAATCATCGAATTTTTTAAACAAACTGCGGACCGGATATGATTTACGGTATTCACTAGATCCGACGATATACTTATATTCATGCTACGCTATAATAGATAGTTTCTTTAGGACGAACATTAAACATATTTGAGACAGGAAAACAGGATATTCCTGTATTTATTATTCATGAATTTAAAGTGAAGTTTTAGCAGACAGTCGAATTTTGACCCAAAATTAGACTGAACTGGGACAAACTTTAGAGAAATTTTGGGAACGTAATTGTAAATGAATATAGACTAATAACTGGTTTTTACTCAAACGTTTCCTATACGTATTTTGTTTCATAATTGTCGAAATCGTCGCATTGGAATGTTTTAATACCGGTGGCACTTTTGTGAAAAGTGCTTTCTTTCACTTCCGCATTTCTATCAAGTATGGCATCCTTAGTTAACATTTTTGGCAATCATTTGATATATTTAGTTGTGTAAGTGTAAGATCGATCTTTTTAAAACCAACTCTGGAGGTAGACTTTTTAAGTCCGATTGAAGATCGATCTAGTACTGTAATGACTTTAAACATATTCAAAAGAATAACATATTCGTTTTTTTTAATCAGATATTCACACGTCAAAGAAAATAAAATAAATATTGAATATTGAAAGATAAAAACGCATCATACATGATAGTAAAAAATGTCTTGCTTTTTAATTTTGTAAGCTAGACATGTGTTTCGAATCTTGAGGTGTTTATAGCAACAGAGCATGAATAATTTCAGCTGAAGTTGAAATACTCATCAGTGACGGTCGAATAAAAACATGTCAAAAGACAAATGAACAACCGGGCTCTGATGGCTACTTGTATGGCTTTCTCGTAGTCCATGTCATTGTTCCCTTGTTCTTTGATCTTTTGCTTGACTTTTCCATGCAATTTACCATTTTGTAGTTGTAGTAGATACCAAATCAAACTGCTATATCTAGTCAAAAACTGATCCATATCCTCTACTTTTAGTTTCCGATTGGCCTTACCTCTAGTGTTTCCGTCCATTCATCCATTCGTTTATCAACTTTGTCTTCCCATATGAAAAATTGTCAAAAGACCATAAAAGTCTCAAAATTTTCTTTTGCCAAATACAGCTAAGGTTATTTATTCCTGAATAAATTAGCCGTAGTTTTTCATACAATTCAAAGTTTTGTTAACAGTTAGTTTCTAAAATAACGAAAACCTATTAGGGTCATATTTTTTTGTATCGCGCATTTCCGTCATAAAAAGCTGTTTTATCGCGTATATTTTCAATTACGAGATAATAATCGTTTAAACACGAGAATACTATAGTGTAATTACAAGACAACTATCACGTAATTACGAGATATTTATCGCGTTATTAAGAGAAAACTATCGCGTATTTCCGTCATTAAAAGCTGTTTTATCGCGTAATTACGAGATAATTATCGCGTAATCACGGGATAATTATCGCATAATCACGAAATAATTATCGCGTTATCACGAGAACACTATCGCGTAATTCACTGGTTCCCCGTTAAAGCGCCCATTTTATAACGTTATTTTGTCCCACCGTTAGAAAGCAAACCTAACGACTTCGAGTAATATACCCGTAGCTTGTTATACTTATATCTATTAATTTGAGATTTCTTTATTATCTATATTTTTGATTTAAATAAAGTTTAGTATAGTTTTCACAACGATAGTGATCGTACCGGCCGTCCATAATGTTTTCTTCGTAAACCTGAAATTTCCGTAGATGGATAAAAGACCAAGCAGGACACAATATTTAGTACAACACAGGTTGTGATATAAGCCTAATTTGATCATAAGGTTACCATAAATAGTTTTATTGATAACAATGGTCATTTATTCCAAATTACACCAGTCTGACAAACTAAACAAAGCATGTAATCTCCGTGGAATCACACCAATTTTGAAAATAAACTCCACATCCGACTGATCGATATTGGTGTCTGTGGTAGCATTGATTTTTATCATATTAATCATAATTATTTCGAGACACCATTAATTATATTCTTTCATTTGCAGAGTAGTTTATTTAAATTTACCTTTATTCTATTGATTGCCTATTGATTATTCATTGATCCATTAAATCTAACTGTTTACCTTGTAGCATTTACCTATTATTGATTTTACTATCAGTACTCACTGTTCACTAGAGTTTTTAGGTTTCTTGTATTCTGATTGGATCATTAAGCATTGCCCCAGTCTTGGTGGTAGTTTTGAAAACAGTAATGGAGGATTGATGTCTTTGTTGTGATCCTGATATATTTGTATGTTTTGATGCACTTTGTGCTCATATTCTTTATATTGTGTTTGATTAGTAGTTCCATAAGTTCTATGGATTAGTATAGGGATGGAATTCATTCTGGAACAGGAGATCATGACTTTATATGGTAAGTTACATTTTGTACTCTTTGAGGTTTCTTGGATGAACTGGATCCTTAACTTTGAAATGAATGTTTATTACATTCATTTTGGTAAGATTCCCAGCCCTAATAAAGAGTGTGTTTTGAGTGTTGTTTGAATCTGATTTATTTGAGAGATTTTAGTATATATGGTAGAAAGAGAGATTTAATCTATTTTTATGAATGACCTTGACCTTTTGTGATACAGTCATGAAATGACATTGGTATATACAATGTGATGTAATTAACAGTACAATTGTACTTGTACTTAATGTTTTTAGTATTGAAATAAGATTACTTATTTATAATTGTAAATTCGAGATAAAAGATAAAGATTAGTATAGTTTATTATGAATCGTATAATGCCTTAAGCATGTTATAGTCAGATTATTTATTATTGTCATACATTGTTTACACAGGCGCTTGGGTATATGATACAGATTTTTTTTTTGATTTTTTTTTTGCTGATTAAAATATTAAATTTTCTATATTTATAATACATATCTATCACTTCTGTGCATGTCTCACCTAGTTTCAAGTGATTTAAACGACCCAGAGAAAATACCCAATTTTACTTTCAATACTAAGAAACAAAAAGGCAACTACCTCGACGCCATTTTTCTGCTATCTATGAATAGATAGATTGACCTACCTGGATTCCCCAACGATTTCTCTGGGGAAACGTGTCTTCCTTGCCGTCAGATCGCAGACATCGTTTATATTTATCAAATTGGTATTGGTCGTAACATTTTTAGTCCATCTCCAGCATATAATAAAAAGATTTTAACTATTTTGACTAATTTAAAATTTACGTGCCCGGAAGTTGACTGTTTTTCCCCGAACGTTTGTTAAAGGGAAGTAATACTTTCCCGAACATTTTCGGAATATCTCTCCAAGTACGTATGAAAGTAACAAAGTGATACGATGATTTCCGAACTTTTACCAATAAGGCGCAATTTTCAAATTGCCGGAAAAGATTCTGAAATGATGACAATTCAACCAAAGGAAGTTACTCATAAAAACATTGATTCATGATAATTTATAAATGTACAAATACTCACACAAAATTGACTTATTAGAGGAATTTAAAAAAATTAAGCCATGGACTATTTGATCTGATATTTTTATTTATTTGGTGGAAAAGGGGGGGAGAGGTTGCAAGGAAATTTACTTATATTTTCTTTCCACGAAAATGATTTGACCTTGTTTTAATTATTACAAAACATGGGTCATGTTAACTGAAGTAAAAAAGGGGGGACAACATTTCCATATTTTGCAGTTCCCCTTTCTAAAATAAAATCAAAAAGTCTATCAATGTGTGTTTTTTGAAAATTCTGTATCATTTACCCAAGCGCCTGTGATTGTTTACAGAACCATATTTGATGAGAACCTCTATTACCATTACTGTAGAAGTATGACGATCGTTACTGTTAGTATTGTGTAGACTGTCGATGTTAGTTATTAAACTCAGTTCCACAGACTGGTGAGTTTATGTATACTTGAAATACCATGATATATAGTGTTCATGTAAGACATTGAAGAACATTTGATATAATATAGAGTTATCTACCGTTTATATATATGCTATGGTTATTTGTAAAATATGGATTTACATATATCTATTTAGTTAATTGAAATAGTGTTATAAGATCTTGACATTATAGTAGTACTGTATGTTTAATTGTCAAAGCTGATAATTTTATATGAACAATGAGTGAATATTTGCAAGTGTTAATTATCATCAGGCCTGGCATGTCACATTGTGTATGGATATTGTATAAGAACTATAAACATTCAATGTTATGATTTTATGTTGATATGCAGTAATGTTAAAATAACTGTAACACAGTATGATATAGTATTTTTAGATTAATGTGTTTAATGTGTATCTTGTTATATTTTGTAGGGTTTATAATAATTATATGATTACATCATTGTTGAATAAAGAAGCCTAAACTAAGATGAAATGGACCTATTGTTATTTGACCGTCCAGAAATCACCTTTTACATTTTATATTTAATTTTAGAACAAATTTTATCTTCAGATACTCATAATATGGTTCATAAATGACGACATCGTCGAAATGTTACCTCCGTGGAATGTAATCTCCGTTAACGTTTTGATAAAGGGTGCTTTCTATCACGTCCGCACATTTTATCGAGTATGGCATGCCAAATAAACATATTAGATATTTATAACGGATGGTGGATATATCACTTAAATATTAATAATATAGTGTCAGAAGACATACGAAGACACTATGTACCAATTTTAATAATCAATTGTTTGAGTGTAACAGAATTGCTTATTTCTTAAATCTAGAAGCAGAAGAAGAAAAAAAACGGATGTTTTTATAGCAAGTAAATAATTTAAACCCGTTATCAATATTCGAGATATGAAACTTCTATGAATAATATAAATTTGATATCGAATTCAACAATATTTAACAATTATGCAACTGCAAGTAGCCATTCAAATTGCTCTTCCTTATGAGTGTTTTCGTATTGCACAAGGAGGGAAGCTTTTAATTACACAACAGCCCGGTCTGATTTTGCTTTTTCCACCGGCCCACCGTGGGCAGCCTACCCTAACAATAATCTCATTTTTGTAAAAAAAAGAGATAACAAATATCTTATCGGGGCCCTTTATGGCTGACTATGCGATATGGGCTGTGCTTATTGTTGAAGGCCGTACGGTGACCTAAAGTTGTTAATGTTTGTGTTATTTTGGTCTCTTGTGGACAGTTGTCTCATTGGAAATAATACCACATCTTCTTTTTTATATTATCTGTGTTTTTTTTCAATTGACTGTACTTGCCAGTCTTTTGATTAAACGAAAGAAATTGCATGCCCACTCATATGGGTGGGCAGAGTGGGCAAGCTAGAAATTGTGACCTCCCGGTGCCCACTCCCACTGTGAACGGGTGGACAAAGCAAAATCCACCTGAGCTGTAGTGTACTTTTTTTCATTATTAAAATGAAATTACGACGTCAACCTAAAGGGCATTATATATATATATATATATATTATTAACAAAACATTGTACAACATTCTTTTCGAAAATAGACACAGTAAAATAGATTAAACAAAACTATCCGTTACAATGATACACTGTGTATATATTACGGTCTGTTTTAGGTGAGGGAGTCTACATTTCTGAACTCTGTAATTCATTATCCATTTTTCTCTAGTCAGTAAGAAATATATGCACTTTTCTGTAAAATTCTTATGTTCTGTTCCTGCATTTGAAAACTTCTGTATACGATAAAATTTTGACAAGATATATTGTCTTGCCTGTATCAATAACACACGTATGACGACACTACTACATATACCCCCTTTTTATTCTGTCGCTGTACTGCTAAAAATGATACCATGCATCAATTAGAATTAAAATCAAACTCGGAGAAAGAAAAAAAAAACAAGTATTTCATTTTATTCGAAATAAGTTGGAAAGCTGAGATAATATACAAAAGAAAAGATGACATGAGATATATTTGATCATATTTTCCTTGTGATCTGAGGTACTAGTAATGTGGAGCTGAACGTTCAGAGACAGTACCGGTAGTTAACCGACATGAAAGATATCTGAAATCGGAGAGAATAAAAATTTGATCATCAAAAATAGATTGTATCCTTGGTTAAGTGGTGATTACTTATCTGTCCAAAAAATATAGAAAGAAACAGTGCTTATCAATCAATTGTTTCTGGAGAATATTTAAATTTATATAATATTTTTTGGTACTAAAAAAAATATTATACCCCCAACAAATCGAAGACAATGTCATCCGTCCTCAAGCATTAGTATGAAACTTAGGACGCAAGAATTAGGACAATGTTTTGATTTTGCAAATCCTTACAAATCCAATCAATTGTCCATTACTATGTTTTAAAATTATAAAGATACCTAAGGTTTCACCTCAATCAATCAATGTTACATTCGACTGATTTGACTATTTTTGTCACAGTCCTTTTCGTCATATAGCTCATCAACTCATTTATTTCTTTGACATCCTTATATTTCAAATACTCGTCACTGGACGTAAATGATGAAGATAAATTCGGACGCATGGAATTTATATCTTTGTTTTTCACCAACTTTTGCAGATCTTTTTGACACAATGCAGGAGGAGGATGTAAGGTTAAATTTAGCTGCAATAGGAGACGAAATGATACGTTAACTCATGCAAGATCGGGAGTTTAGCGAAAAACACCGATGCTTCTGAATGTATGAAATATGCATCGTAATTGCATTTGAACAGTTGCGTTTACTACCAATTTGAAAGTTAAACATTTCATCCGGAATTATTTACTACAATATTGTCAATAATAAATTTGATATGCAGATGACGCAAAGTTTCATTATTCTACAAATCATTTATCCCTTTTATTTTTTATTTAACCTTTTTTTTCAGTTTTCATTTTTTTTACCTTTCAACCAAATAATGTTATTTTCCATTCTTAACTTGATTGCCTTTTTTTCATTTTTCTTTTTTTTAGGGGTAGGGGTGGGGGGGAGGGGATGTTGTCTTTAATTTTTCATTTGTAAACCATCTCATATATCTTAAATTATTTCAAATAACTATTTGATATTCAAGCGGAATAGGATGCATAGTTCTACTAGAATAAGAGAATCTACTAGAAGAAGCTGTTTATTTGGTCGTATATGGTTGTCTTAAAATCTCAGTGAGATTGATAGACTACAGCAAACCAACAAAGAGGATGAAAAAATAATCTATGAAAATGATTTTATATTTCATATTTTGTCGTGTTAAATCTGTTTTTTTCACAAACTATTGCAAATCTTTTTGACACAATGCACTGATGTCATGAAGCCAATGTACCCCTATTGAGTATCTGAACAAGATTGTATCCTTGAATTTTGTTGTCGGGTCTCTTTCATCGTTGTTTTTTATATATTTATGTTGAACCTTTTTAAATTATTCATCACCGACAACGCATGCAAGATCTTATTATTTTTTTAAATATTCTTCTCCCGGTCATAAATCTACATGAAATATTTGCCACTGTGCGTTCAGACAACATATATCAATAAATCTTATATCCTATATTTGTAAATTGCAGTATTATAAAAACTGTAAACATTATCAAATAAGTGATTCGTTCAAACTTTGGTCAGATATTGTCAGTTACATAGTGTGTTAGTGACCTACATGTTATACGATATATACGGGGTCAGTAAATTCCATAATGGAGTTTGCGCCAAAATAAAAACCTCATATGGAATTTACTGACCCTGTATATATCGTATTAGTTCACTAACACCCTATGTAACGAATTTAATCTGACGACTATCTTGATTTGTTAAATGTATACTGGAGTTGTCTCATTTGCAATCATACCATATCTTCTTATTGTTATATTAGAGTGTTCAATTTTAAGGACATACTTCCATCGGTTTGCACAAAAAACTAATAGACTCTTCTTGTCTTTCTCCTTATTTTTTTTTCAAATTTCCGACACATTGAACGCATCAAAGATACAAGAGTTGAGTTTCGGCTTCGAAAGAAATTTTCAAAACAGTACTAGACCAAAGCAAGTGATTCAAGCGTTATACGCCATTCTTGTGCATTTTGAAATTGTTTAAAAGTTATATATTTGTTTACGGTATAAGTATGACCACATCAGTGATAAGTCATGGTAACACAGATTGGTAAAAAAGAGAATGATGAAAAGGAGGAGGATTCATTGGCGAATTATATAGTACATATTCGGGTTGAAAGCATGTTAATACGATATCAATATTTATCCTGCTTTGTACAGGTCTGACATCCTGACTGGATTGTTTAGCATACTAGTTCACAAGGAAAAAGCCTAAAGGCAGATTTATCACCTTAATTTGTGTTGAAGAGATAAACAAGACTTATATAATATTGCAGACATGACTGAATATTATGCTCAATTTAAACTAACAAGAAAAACGAGAAACAAGAAATAAAAGTTTACGTGAAATGATAAAAAAAAATTGTTAAGCATTTTGGTATTGAAAATCACGACGTCAAAGTAAATAAAATGACGTTAAATATATATTGGTGTGACTTTGGAAGTATAGGTTAGAAGACGGGTTATTCAAATTCAAGCTCTTATCCTATACAATAAATATCCATGTTATGCATATCATTCGAAAGGAAATAATTCATAGAAAACAATAACATAGATGATTTTGTGCTTTGTCTATTTTTTAATGAAAAACTTTTCTCATTTCGATGCTTATAACGTCATTTCAAGGGTGTCCCGCTATTACAATTTTGTTTTCTGTGCGTCTTTGAAATCCCAGTGCGGATTCATTAGTAAGTAGAATGGTTTAAAAGTTTACAACTGTTTTGTATACATTTAACGTTAAATGAAGTAATAGACGTTTTTAACTGTAAGAGAAGGAAGATCGTCAGAAGAGTTTAAATGAAAAAGAGAAAAAATGTCCAAACTAGCTGCTCAACCCGTAAAAATACTTCCTGTCTTCACTTTCATAAGATATAACGGACGAAAATGGATTTTAATAATATCAGAAAAATTCTACATGTCCCGAAGAATCTATCTCCTTAGTCGTGAACATTTAAGTAAAACGTGCAATAATATTTTTTGTTGCATCGACTCATCTAACAAAAAGTTTGTTATCAGAGAAATACTTTTATATATCATAAACATTTCAGTATAGTTAACGATCATTTTTTTTTATCTACTGTGAGTAGAACAATTCCTAGTCATCTACCTAGCAATATGTGTATGAAAAATAAGGTTATTACATTTAGAAGTAGTGTTGTAGAATGAATGTTATTTTCTCGAATCTCCAACAGAATTGCCTGGTACATAGGCATATAATGACTAGTATTTTGAAATTGAAACTTTTCTTTTACAAAGAACGAAAGAGAGCGAGAGAGAGAGAGCAACGGCAGCATAAGAGCACGTGTTTCTTTTGCAAACTTGATGCACATTTTAAAAAGTTTTTTGTGAGAGATTTTTGAAAATATGCTATGTATAACATTTTCCATAAAATCGGGATTGATGTTAAGATTGTGGACTTACTTATACGTTAAAATAAATAATATGAATTATAATGTAAATATAAGTCACTGTTTAAGAAAAATGAAAATAAAACCAAATTCTGGGACTATTATATTAACGTAAGTAGAATAGTCCCAGGATTAAAGTGCTGATAAAATAAGATTATGAAAAGAAAAATAGCTGGCGATATGCTACCTACATCTTTCACATAATCAAAGACAAATCAAGAAGCATTTGAACATTAACGTAAATTGAGGGAGCAAAATTATCAAATTACAACAAATATATATAAACGTATATTTGGGGAAAAGAGCCAGAAACAAGAAACGAAATATTTACAATTTTACTAGCAATGATAGGAGACGTCTTCTGGTAGAGAGAACATTGCTTAATTTTAAGAAATAGAAGAAACTGATAATATACACAAATAGTAAAAAAAGAGACGAAAATAAGACATCGAGGGTTATGAGCTAAGACAGCCAATATAATATGTTGTATAAGCACGCTCGTCCTAAGAGTAAAGAGGTTAGCCTCATATTTGTCCTGCATTTGTTTCACTCTTAGTATCAAATTAAGTTTTAAAGTTTTAAAACATTTTGAAGATAAAAAAACGCCAAAAAATATACAAAACAGACTTTTTCGTTCGTTTCGTAACATAAATTAGGCAGTTAGTTTTTTCGTCTGAATTGTTTTACGTTGTCGTTTCGGGGCCTTTTATAGCAGACTATGCGGTATGGCTCATTGTTGAAGGCCGTACAGTGACCTATAGCTGTTAATTTCTGTGTCATGTTAGTCTCTTTTGGAGAGATATCTCATTGGCAATCATACCACAATCTTCTTTTTATATATTTAAATCATTTTAACAAGACATCAAATTGTTATTTAGCGTTATTGTTGCATGTATTAAAATTTTGTTTTAGTTCAATGGAATTTTGCATTTGCACCGGCTTGAAAAAATAAAACCATATAAAGAAGCATCTTCGAAAATCTCTTTACTTTAAGCGTTTTTTTTCACATAAGTAGAATATAAGTTCAACGTTTGAAACTTTCCGTGGATCAACGTCAAAATCGTAGTTTTATCGTGTAACGCTAAGTGGCACCAATACCGTGCGTAACGTCCATATCTTTTTTTAATTTTCTTTCATCTAAACGGTCTCGATCATTACAAATTAACGGTAAAATATTACATGCTGAAATTTATAGGGTGAGTAGAATACACTATGAGGATGTTCTATGTTCTTTATAAACAAGGTTTGCTGCAATTTATATGTTATCATGTTTTACTCTGACGTTGGGCGCTTTAACGGAGAACCAGTGAATTAGGAGATCAGAAGTTTTTATCTCGTAATTACGAAATAAAAATTCATTTGGCCAAGTAGATGAAGAGGAGAAAGAAATACATAAATAAAAGAGTAAAAAAACAAAACAAGTAATATTTACAAATGGTTAAAAACAGTTTAATTTGGATAGTCCATGTATTGTTCTGATCAGCAAATGGATACCCAATGTAAGCAATGTAAGCAATGGAAGCAATGCTATGATATTTTGAAAATAATCACCACAATTTTCCTATGGTAACAAACAAATTTTACAACCGTAGACAAAAACCTTTAAGGTAGCACTACAGTCAAAATTTTCTGACTCCAATCAACAGTCTTTAAAGATTAATTTCTTCAAAACTAATCAATGGATTTTTAAAATCTTTAACTCATCATGCTCATTTTAAAGCTGAAATATAACTCTTTCTTAATCTATACATAATTTTATTTTTGGTTTGAATAATTTCAAAATATAGCACATTAATTGCCCAAAACGTGGTCTTCCAACTTGGATAAAAATGGCACATTCATGTCAAATGGTAGTAAAAATTTGTTTTCATCCCTTAAATCAACCATATACAATCAACAAAACCGTGTCTTAGATTTTTGATATATGCCTCCAGTAAGAAGATATATTGATTTAACTGCTGGGTTCCAAACCTCATTTCACCTTTCATCTTTGAAGACCTATAGATTCATTTAGAAACAAATTATCCAAAAACTGGGACACGGTATTGTAGAAAATACACCCTTTAATCATATATATCAAAGTCAGGCCAAAGGGGGTAATCATTAAGTTTCTATTTTCATTTTTCCTTACAATTCTCATAAAATTGTTTTGAGAAATGACCTAAAAACTGAATTTCCCCCTCAGAACCCCTATAAAGACAATATAAATACAAAAATTCCACTGGGAACACCCCAGGAGTGTTCTGATACCATTACTATATCAATAGAATCACACACTTTGTGTCTTTGATGCTCTAATGCTGTAAATTTTGCATTATATGTGAACTGTCCAACACTAACTTGGCATTTGGCGGGAGTTTGACGTCACAGATTTGACCAACATCTGTGATGTAGTAATTAAATATAGACAGAGCTCCGCCTCTTTCCAGACAGTCTAAGATAACATGATTGACCAGCTGCTTATAATCAATGTTTAACATCATTATTCTCTATATATAAAGAATAACTTTCATTTGAATTTAAAAAAAGAAATAAACTGTCTGAATTAAGCTAAAACATTAAAAGTGTGGATCAAAAAACATGTTCATAAAAATAGCAAGAGTTAAACCACACTTCTTGATTTTTGAAAATCCACTTTCCCACATGTTTTTTTTTAAATTACACTTCAACTGAAAATTAGTTAAAATGCATAAAACTGTATTTAAATGAATAAGACAAAAGAGAAGACATTTATACAGACAGTCAGAGGCATTCAAATATATTTTCCCACTCTTTTCCATAGTACCATATTAATTTTATTTCATTTTTTGTAGATTTTTTCCTTTTAGATTTTTTCTTTTTCTTTGTTCACTTCCATGTTATATCAAATATTTTTGTTGCAAAACAATAAGATTGTTGCAAAACAATCAGATAAGACTACAATATTTATCTTGTGGTCAGGGATTAACAGCTGGACACTGGTATCAACAGATGATTGACATATTAGCCCCTCCCAAATGCCTATATATTTAGATTAATTACCATGTGCTTTTATTTACATAAGTTCATTATCAATTTACTCCCTGTTGTGATATGATAATCACTCTGTGATTTTTATAAACTGTGCAGAATAGTTCTTACTTCAAAATTATGTGATAAAACAAATATCTTCAAAAAATCATCGTTAGACTGTAGTGCTACCTTAAATGCGCATTGTTTCGTGTTTTATAATAGTCAGTCGCAATCCTTTGACGCACAGCTTATGTCTTTTACACAGACAAATCCAAATATACCCTTTAAGAATGATAGAAATTTTAAATTGTATAGATTGTTATTTTCTGTAAGCTGCAACCATGCTGGCCTTGGCTTAACAATTTCGTATCAACGCAAGTTTATTTTTACCGTTTGAAAAAATGTGTAATTTGCGTTTTACATGCAATATTTGTTTGTTTACTTGACGAAATAATATCTGATCAAAAGAATAAATTTTTTTTTTTATTTATTTCAATATGTTAACAAGTCATTTTAATATTGCATTTAAAGAGAAGGTATTATTGATTGAATGTTGTCAAGTGGCACACACTTCATGAATATTTTTGACAGAAGGTGATATAGAGAATAATTTTCAGACAAGACATGGCACACGTTTCTATTTAACATGATAAGTTAAGAAAAAAATGATGCCAGCTATACTTTATTGTAGTTTTAACATTGGTAGGCATTATGTTCGTGATTATTTTTTCCAGAGCGATAGCGAGTGCTAAAATGACACGAATATAATGTCTACCCATGTTAAAACTAAAATAAAGTATAGCTGGCATCAATTAATTCGATTCTGATTAGGACAATTACGGTAATTTCTATGTTCGCAGTGTATAAGTGTACAGTATTTGTGTAGGCTCTTCCATCAACCTCCCTGTCGATTTTTATCAAACTAGTTCAAACAAGTTTAATTTCGCAAAGTTGTATTTCTAAAATTCAAAACTCAAACAGAAATTAACAAATACATTAACTTAAAACAATATTTGTGTCACAATATAACATGCATGCAGAAACGCTATAATTCAACGTCTTTTTCTTTGAGGTCAATTTCTGACACGCACATTTTCAAATCAGTTGTCAGTTGGCGGTGGACGTGTAACGGTTTATTTCTTCCTCTCCTGGGGATAGTTTGTCACAGTAAATTTTTTCCAGACATGATATTTCACAGGTAGATTTTTTCCATAGGAGTGAAAATCGATCTGTGTTATGCGGATAGTATGTCCCGGTATATATTTGCCGTACCATATTTCACAGAATCTTGTGAAATACGAGTCCCATTAACTACTATGCAACTGACTCACAATCAATATATACCTGACTATAATTATAAAATGTTTCACAAAGGTAGAACAAATTTGCATAATTTATCAAAGGGAGGTAATTATGAGCAATTTATATTTTAAAGATATTAATATAATATATACCTGAATCTATTTCTTAGTGAAATTTTTCCTTGAATCTATGTCATAGTGAAATTTTTCCTTGAATCTATTTCATAGTGAAATTTTTCCTTGAATCTATTCTATTTGATATTGAAATTTTTCCTTGAATCTATTTCATAGTGAATCTTTTTCTTGAATCTTATTTTTTATATATTTATTTATATAAAAAGATGACTAACAACAATACGACAGATAACATTTCACAGATAAAATACTATCCATCTGTAAAAAATGCTTTTGTTCCAGTATATTGTTATGCTATGATTTATCTGATTTCCATATAACCAACAACTACATCTCTGTCCCCAGACAAAACTATTTAAATAGTTAAAAATATCATCATAATCAAATTATACCATTACTATTAACAGAAGTAATGCAACTATATTTCTACCTTAAATTTTTAATTTATATTTGTACTGAGATCTGAAAACAACTCACTTCTACATGTATTTTACTTACATTATTTAATCGTGATATTATTTCACAATTACGGTCTTTTAAATTACTTCTGGTTTTCTTATGTTTCATGATAATTTTATTTTTAAAAGAATGATATTTACTTGAATATTTCTGAAAATTTCTTCAATAATAATTTGTGAAGTTATTCCCCATTATAATACATTTTTTTTAACAATTTCGCATTAATACAAATACACTATTATTATTTCATAGTATTTGTAATGAATAAGTTTTTTCTAATAACTATTTAATAAGTCAACTACGCAGACAGAATTTCGCGGCAAAGGAAAAAATATCCCAGGGAAATATTTTCCTCCGGATAAAAAAATAACAACAACTACTGTGACATTTTTTCCTCTTGATCAAATTTCACCCGGCTATAATTTTGCTTTACAGACGCACAAGGAGAATCGGGTAGGTCGATCTTTATTTACTAAATTAATTGTAAATGTTCCGCCGGTTATTGTAGCATTGGTGAATATGTTCATATCTGATAGAGGATTCCTTGATAAAGTTGTGCTGACATTCGAGACTTGGCAGGAGGGGCCCTTTGACAGAGATTCATTTATACTTGCGGTAGTCCAAAAAATAACGACGTCTGTCAAGGCTATTTTAATTTCTTTTCTGCGACGCCTTCCTACGACGGCGTCCCAGAAAAAAATATCCTTGCTGGACGTCATAATTATTTGGTCTATACTGGCGGTAGCTACACCCTGTAAAGTTGATGAAAGGGCAAGCCTTTGTGCATCTGACGATTTCAAATGCTGTATTACATGATGATTGGAATTAATACTGAGTGACAATCTTGTTGCATTTGTAAAATGGATTGGAATCCTTGGTGGTATATTGTTAATTACGCCTATTTTGTTTATCATACATATGAAACAATTTTGTCATTTCAGTACAACAGTTATAATTAACCTATACGTTATTCTATGTTTTATCGTCAGATCATATGTTTCAATGAAATTAGTATATACATGCCTTTTAGTAGAATATATGAAACGTGATTTTCAGAGGGAGGGGTTTTGAACAGCCAACATGAACGTTGCGGTATCTAGGTCAAATATGTCAATTTCGAAATGTCATTGTAAAAGTATTCGTAACAAAATGTGTATCATTTTAGTGTTTGAAAGTGTCCTACGTTAATGAAATACATTAAATGCGTATACAATGTACCAATTTGATAAAATTCATTTTTCTGCCGTAGTTAGTATACGCATGTGTAAACAAATTTTATTGGATAATAAAGTATGGTTTCTTTACAAAGCTAAAGAAGCACGTCATATAAGAATGTTGGATATTTTTCTTTGGTCTTTATTACTGTTACACTTACAAAATTAGATAATTAAAATTTGAACATGGTGTCTTAATTCTTCTTCTGTCGTATAAACTACAATGTAGGTAATTATTAAACAGTGTGTTACAATGTAATCATTATCGCCATCAATGATAATCGTTGCCCTAAATATTAACTTGGCACGCCATACTTGATAGAAATACGGACGTGAACGAAAACACTTATCTTAAAAGCGTCAATGAAGATTAATCGCCTAGTTTGTACATTCCAGGGCGACATCGTCATTTACAAAACAAAACATCAATATCCATCTGTTGAGTAAAGAATGTTTCTGCAAAATGTGTTCCTGTTAAGAAACCACCATCGAAGATCCTCAGAAATTACATTCTGAACAAAGTTTTGCAGTTTTTATGCTACAAAAGACATGTTCATGCTTTGACATGATTAACGTCTGACTTTTCGCGAATCTAGGTGTACTTTCTGAAACAGAGCATGACTGAATAATATCATTAGGAGTTCTGTGGTTATGTGAGTTGTCCTCCTGATAGCATTTTGTCCAGTGGTTAGCTGGAAAATCCTTGACCATTTTTTGAACAACACAATTTAACCACTGAATAAAAATCCACTGGATAAACATTTATCCAGTGGACAAGCTTATCTAGTGGATAACTTTATCCAGCCTTTTGAACAACTGGGCCATGATACCTAATTGGAACAACACCCCGCTCTTCATGCCAAACGAACCTTTGCAGCAGCTATAGTTCTGCGTGAAGAGTTCGCCAAATATTGGAAACATTTCTGACATACTTGTCTATTTTTTTTTAACTTTTTTTTGTTTTAACGTCATTCGTCCAAGTGAGGGGTTTTAAAGAATTATTTCAATTCAATTTGTTTTGAGTCCGAATTAATATTTTTCAATAGTCATGATAGCAAAGAACACTTAGGATTAATTTAATTAAGCAATGCATTTTTCAGGATTCAATAGAATTTTTGAGTTGGATTTAATGTACTTAATATTATCTTCAATTTACAAGATATATTAGCTTTTAAATAGAACAAAACGTAGCAGCATTACGAAAAAGATCACTGACACGGAGGTCCTCGGGTTTGAATAACCAAACAACGGAATTCACGTATTAAAAACCGTTCGTGGATGTTTATGGAAAACAAAATAATATCTAAAATGTATGTGCATAATTCTAGTTGATTAACATCCGTTTTTGTCGTAGAAGGTACTTTCAAATTCAACATTAAACAATGTTATCAATAAATAATAATTGTTTAATCCTGACCTTCATGTAAATAGGTTGTCGCTTATTTGAGACCATACAGTGCATATTGAATAATGATTTATTGGTGAAAATAAGATGCATCATATGGTCATATCCATCTCTCATTCGAACATCGGTTTACTACTGTTGCCTTTATTTATAATTGTGACTGATTTCATATACTCTCAGTTTAAGACATTAATTCATCATATTACAGACTTAAGGAATAATACACCAAACACTTTTGTTGTATCTGCTTAAAAGACCTGTCAATGACCCTTGAATCAAAAATATAGACCGAAATGAAGTACACAGTTGAAAAAAAAACCATTGAGATCCTAAACAAACAAAAGGTTCTGCCATATACAGCAAAGGTAAACTATTCCTTGGGTAGAAAATCATTTAAAAAAATTAACGCAAACCTCCATTTGAGAAACAAATACATTGTAATAGAAAATGAAAATATGTGTCACATTCTCGGAAAAAAAACAGGAGGCAAACTGTATAATTTTGTTTAGATTGTATGGGTAGGTCCCGTACTTTATATTTCATCTACCTTTCTTTGCGTTTATTTACTCTATTTGTTGTTTTTTTTCTGTACTTGTCTATAAAGATCCAATATTACACATGTTATATGTAATAACGATATAATATGTAAATTTCGGTCATATAAAGTCCTGAAATTAACCATTTTTTTCTGTAATCGTTTAGTCATTTATAAAATGTTAGTGAATACAAATTTATTTTTGATGATCAATCAACATGATTGAATATTCCATTCATGTAATTACCTTGTTGTGATTGTATTTGAATATAAAAATACTTAAACATGAAAAAGAGAAATATGCAAATGAGGAATATGTAAAAGAGACTACTGCCCTGCCAAAGAGCAGAAAACCGCTGTAGGTTACCAACGGGTCTTCACTACAGTGTTAATATCCAAAGCCCGGAGGCGTGCTTCATCACATGTTTTATTATAATGAATAATTAGAATGGTTCTTGTTTTAAATCCCCTTTCATTTAACCAATCTCATATGTCTTCAGGTTTCTAAATGAAGGGTCATATTCAGACCTTATATTTTATGTTCTTTCAAGATAGAATTTGGGATTAGTTCATGAACATTAATGGACTCAAATTGAAGACGCTACACTGACGGCTTTCTATTACATTGTCTTTGTAACAGTATATACACACATTAAGCTACTTGATTTTAAACAATGAATTGATATGTAGATAATGCTCACAAGGACCGGCTATTCATTTAAATGTAAGAAATAAAATAACCAGGCGAACACATTAAGAACAGATACCGTAAATTGGGAAGTTTTGGCGTCGGGATATTTTGGCGGTTCCCTCTGACACGGCATTTGTTTTATTTTGCCGTGTGTAATTTCGTCCAAATGATGTGTTAAATGTTGAAACAGTAGTAGGGAGCGAGATCATTCTCATTTGCCTTTATTCACCCGTTAAATGACAAAATAAAAATGACCTACAAAAATAAGTACATTGACACGAGGTTTTTGTCAAAATATATCCAGTCCTTATTTGTATATTTGACAATGTATAGAATTGTGGGAACTATATCATGTATACGGACAATATAATAGTATACAATATATTTCCCAATAATTAACATTACGATATCATCATTGATATTATCATACAGGTACACGCTTTCAATGTTTCAATTTTTAGTATCTGTTTTATTATTGTGTGTTTGATTTTGGCACTTTCATTTGAAGCATCAGTTAAACCAAAATGAAACTACAACCAAAATAACTAAATTTACGTTACATAAAATATCAATCCTCAGTATAATGGCAGATTAGAATGATGAAAACAAGCAGTTTGTAAGAAAAATTGTTTTAAACAGGCAACAGCCTTATCCTAATCTTTTACGGAGGTACCATTAAAATACTGAAAAATGATATAATTTCAAAAAACAGAGAGTCAATAAATTGGTAACCATCCATCAGAAAGAGTAAAAAAAAAAAACGTCATAGTTCTGACTAAGTACACGTATTTCTGAAGAAAATAGTATGTTAAACATTTATAGCTGAACCTCCCATGTGTTTTATTGTTGATAAGAGTTCTATAGTATTGTCAAAACTAAGTTCGGAACACATATAGCATGTATAGACAACTGTATGGCTTCTATTAACTGTAGATATTACATGCTAATACGTTTTCCCTTTCATTTATATGTAAACGCAAACAAATGAGTCATGATTAGGTAAATTGACATTTAAGAAATTTTAAAACAAACAGTCGATGTTGTCAGGTTTCTAATGTGTTAGAATTGTGTTTTTGCAATAGCATGGTCAGTTTATTTTTAAATTTTAATCTCCATTTGGTATAAAATTCATCTCGATCGTAAAACCCCATATTTTAGAGGGTATGATAGAGATATGTTTTGATGAGCACACACAGGTTATTATCAAAGTATATTTAATAGTAGGAGACCAGTTTAAAGACACGGGTTTTTTAAACATACTATGGTTGTTGTACTGTCTACGAACGGTTACTAGTATTTCATCTCTATACTAGTATATTAGTTTATTAAAATTTTTGCTATCGCATATTTGAGCAAATTAAATTAAGAATATCAAATCTGCTATCCGTATGTATTTTTAATAATCAGTCGAACAATAACATTTATGTTGTGATTTTATAGTGTTATTTTTATTCATTAACATATTATGCATTTTGCAAAGAACTGAACTTCAAGAATACGAACACGTTAAGAGACACTGCAGAACGATGACGACAACTCGAACAAATTATACATTTGCTTCAAATGCATCAATATCTAAGTACAAAGATTACAATGCAAAAAACTGTATTATCGGCATGTGATACCAGCGGACACAGGGGATGTACTTTTAACATGTGATGGAATAATATATAATAAATGATTTCATCAATAAACAAGTATTAACAAGCACCATCAGGCCAGGGTACATGTAATATAGCACAATAGACATAATACTTATCATCAAACCTTAAGACTTGAGGTAAAACGATATTATTTCAAATAAGATGCAAATGATCGGTGTCTGTCTTATTTTATGGAATAGGGTAATATAACTTCAATGAAAGTAATGTCATGTACAGACAAACAAAAGCATAGAGATTATTTTTAACATCATAAACTTAGGTTATCAACAATTTGTGATTCGAAAAAGCACTTGACTATGTTGTAAATAATACGTGTTTTGTCTGTTGCTGAACATTGATTGTAAATTATGTAAATATCGTTAGTTTGGATTAGGTAGATCAGGTGGTGGAGGTGGTGCCCACACTATAGCTACTGGATGAATATCGGCAATATTACACAATCCTGCATGTGTTACGTCTGTAATAAACATACACATTATTATATAGATATACAAAGATATGATATGAATGCCAACAGTACATATCATTACAAGCAAAGTTAAAATTCTTACCTTTTCAAGTGATTTTTAAATCAACACTATGATTACAATTCTTTTACATTTAAGAATCCATTTACTGTCGCCTTTCACAAGGGGTACAATCAAAATCACGTGATGGATATACACACACCGGAAGTAACAGTCGAGCACACCGCTTGAAAGGTAAGTAGTCGTATTTACTTGTTTATATCAATAAAATTTGATAAATAAGGTAGTGCACCGTCTGTCGGATACTATCTAGTTTTGAAATACACAATTATCCTTGCTGGAAAGCGTGCAGTTAATGATAACACTTAGACACAGTTCAAACATTTCACCAGATAACTGTGTCGAAGTGTTTGCAATAACTGCACGCTTTCTAGCAAAAACAATTGTGTATTTTAAAACTACATATTATCCGACATTCGGTGTGCCAACTTATTAATCAAAATTTAATTGATATAAACAAAAAAATGCAACTACTAACCTTTCAAGCGGCGAGTTCGACTGTAACTTCCGGTGTGTGTATATTCATCACGTGATTTTGATTGTACCCCTTGTTTCACAGATCTAATGTCGTGCTGTTACATCTTACTTCCAGTTAATGGAAAGGTCGAATACTCATCTATATGTTTAACCAAGCAAAAATATGTATATGCCTGTTTACAGTCCACAACCTGTAACTTTATGTTGATGGTTGTTGGTAGTTAAATAAGTTTTTAGTCACAAAAGACATGCATAAGGCAGTTTAAAAAAATCTTTGTTGCTCTTAATATAGCTAACACTACGGTTTTACTTAATTCATATCATTTGGAAAACACAAAATTTATCAAAAAAATCGGCCTTTTTAATTCATAATCTCATGTCCGTTATTTTGTATTTTGCTTGTTTAGTGTTATACTGTCTCGATTCACTAAACAACTGTTGAAAGGAAAAACATCTATATAACCGAAATAATATTTAAATTCATATACAAAACAAACAAAATGTACTCATATCCATATAAAGTGTAAGTTCATCATTGATAGTTGTATCATTCCTACCTTTTTTTTCTTTTCGTACAACTCAATAATGTGTACGGGTATTACAAATCTATGAGCTGTATAACATATAGATACTTTGCGTATATATTCATTTAAATCAATTGTTAATTGTGTTTACCTTTTGACCAATAACGTTGAATTTCTGCAGTTGGTTTGACAAAACTTCTCATGTAGCTTGACTCAGTTGTTGTATGCTTGTCCATCCATCTCACCACAACATTGAATTTCTTATTGGTCTGCAAAGCACTTACCTCTTGCCTTGGGGTCTATCCTGTCTTCAGACATCTGAAGTTGATGAGATATTGCTCCCATCTGCTCATATTTAATGTTGATTGACTCTTTGTCTTCAGCTTGTATCGTTATGAGACAACACACATTTTAACAATTCACACTTCGCTCTGTTTTATATTGCGGTCAATCTCTGTTTTTCTTTGATTTCCTGTCTTCTAAATATTCTTGGAACAATTTGGAATAGTCATCTTGTGTTGTCCTCTGTTAAAGTGCCTTCAGCTGTGGGTTTCTTCATATTCAGTTTCTGCCATTTCAATGTGCTTGTCTTTGTTTGACTCATTTCCTGCCATTTCGCTGATATGTGATTATATAATTCTCAAATCACTGTATAATATCTCAAATTGCAAAATATTGCTACCCAAGATATAAGTTTAGAACTGAATAATATCTTCGGGCATATAAAATCTCAAAACACAGCTTGTATGTGTGACCAAAGACAGACGAATTGCAGCTTTTAATGAAAGCTCCTACTGTAGTTTTTTAAGATAGCTACAACTTTGCATATGAAATGACAAAATCAAAAGGACAAACTGAAACAGAGACTAAATGACAATATACTTTATTAGAATGCTTACATTCGGGTAAATTTTCAAGATGAATATTTGCTTATTTTTCAGGGCGGTCATTTTAAAAATAGCTGCCAATTTGAATTTCAAAGATAAATCAAATCAAAATCTTGCCAAGTAAACCAAGTGATTCTAATGTGTTGAATTTGTTGCTTCCAAAAAAAGCCGCCATATTAAATGTTGATGTTGGGTCCATAGATAATATTACTCAGTACACAAACATGTAACATCATGCAACATTTGGTGCTTTCCTCCTTATTTGAGCATTTTTTTTCACCGACCGACCGAACTAATATGGTGTTGCATTTACAAGCATTGAGTGTCACTTTCTTTGAAATGAAGACAAATGAGCTGTGCCTGCATGAATTGTGGAATATAACATAGAAAGCAATATGGACATGAATGAGTGGTTAACTTCCTATAAATAAATTCAAAACACTTTGGACAATTTACAATGTATTGGAAGTCATTGGTTAATAAAACAACTTACTAGCAAGAATCGACTTGATATTAGTAGTTTATCTTGATCTGCTCGTTTCACCAACCTTAACATCAAAAACATTCAATGTCATAACATTACTGAGGAAAGGGAGCCAAATTATTCCATTGAATAACTTGTTTCCATACTTACTTTGTATTTGTTTGGCTTTTTAACTATTTTGATCTGAGCGTCACTGATGAGTCTTATGTAGACGAAACGCGCGTCTGGCGTATAAAATTATAATCCTGGTACTTTTGATAACTATTTACGTAGCATTGACCCAACACTTATGGTCCCCGTAAACGAAACAAGCTATGGAAATGAGATTATCCAATGCTGATACAAGTTCATACCAATACATATAGACCTACCACCAGTGTTTCCTTACTGTAGTTCTATAAGAAATTATTTTTCTGAACTATACTCGAAATTACATAAATGTTACTTGTGTGATAAAGCAGTCTTTTTCCGAAAAGGCAAGATGACAATGTGTTTTTGTAATCGTAATTGAGAATTGATATGTACACTTTTTCATTGCTATTTCATTTTCAGAGGACAGTAGACAATATTTTATGGACGCGAGAAATTTTTTACATCACTGGGACGATACAAATGTACTGCTGCTGGTGGACTATTAGTCCCCAAGGGTAGCATCAGTTCAGAAGTCAGCACTTTTACTAAATTTACTAAAATTGTCCGTTTATAAACTTTGAAATTACAAAGGTTTCAACTGCCTCAGGCAAAGTTGGTATTATATAAATTTGGCTACTTATTTTAGGTATTTTTGACCTATAGCTCTTCAAAGGTTTCGGTACTTATACATCTTTGGATTTCAAATGTTTGACCACGAAAGCGTTTAAGACGCATGCAATTATTAAACGCGTTGTTTTTCAATTTTTATGATTAACTTTTCTTTTGGAATGCCTTTTTCATATTTCTTTGAATAGCTACCTTCAACGAATAGTTTTCATGGAATTGTGCACAAAACATGCATTTCTACAAATACAAGCTTACGTTTTGATTGTAGCCTCTCAAATATTGTATCAAGTAAATGGTAGCTTCGAGGATTGGGGATGGCCTACTTGTAGGGAAGTACAGCACAACACTTTCCCTATTCAACAATAGTTTTCTAATCAATATCAATTCATAAACAGCTATGTATAACATTTTTTCTTTGCATGTACTCTCGATAAATTCTGAAAAAAAGTTGGTTCGACAAATTTTGACTGTAAATCTGATTCTAAATATAATGAAAAGCAAAAATATATATCTATTTTTTTTTTATGAAAATGCAGCGCTTATTACATTTCAATGTTTTAAAGAATAAATCAACAAAAGGGAAATTACAAATGCAAATGTATTATAATTGAAAACAAGTTCAAATATAATTGTGTCTTCTTATTTAAATTTTCAAACAATTTCTGCAACTTGATGCATTCATTAATAATATGAAATATCACTGAGGATTTGGTGGATCCGGTGGAGGTGGTGGGGCCCATAATATCGGCTGGTCTTGTAGTATCGCCAATTTGTCAACAGATAGTTGTTGTGCATCTGTAACAAATATACAATTTAGAATATTATTTTGTATTAAAGGGGCACTAGCTACGAGATATATAAAATATTGAAAGTTTGATTTTTTTTCTGTTCAATCAATAATGAAAGTGAAATAGTGAAATAACAATTCGCTTTTTGCAGCCAAAAAGGTTCAATTTTGTCAAATTACGCTAAAAAACATTGATAATTAGTAATTCACTTGCAAGTGAATGAGTCGACCTCTTTTAATCCGTATTCATGTGAACTTCAATTTAATCCCTAGCTAGAAATTGACAACGCAAGCATAGTACGTGTACTGGTTATTTAAAGAAAAAGAATGTCAACAATGAAAGTGAAACTACGGTTAATCATTTGATTACTAATTCGATGCACATCAAATCATTCTTATACGATGAAAAGCAATGAGAAACATAAAATCAAACAGACCTATAAAAATCTAATTGCACGTGTTGGTTTAATCTATTCATATCTTTTTTTATGTTTACATCGCTTATATGGTCATCTGAGGTCAAATCGATAGTTAATTAGATGGCGTCTGGACTAAAATACACACGAAACGAACTTATATATTATCTACCCCATGCTCTGTAAATTGTTTATTTTATACTTTTGATAGTTTGTATAAATGTTTTACATTGTTATAAATCAAATATGAGAATTAGAGTCAAATTGGTGACCATGAATTTGACAGCTAGTGCCCCTTTAAGATTTTATATTTCCTGATTTAAAGGAAACCATAGCTAGAATAGAAAAAAAAGAAACTAAAAGGAAATTAGATTGTATCCTTTTTCTTTATCATTGCCCTTACTAAAGAGAAAAATTCAATGACCGTATACACATCATACTAGTTTTTTTTTTATTTTTTCTACACTCTTACATTAATTCATTTATTCCACTAAGCAAGCTTAGTGTCTCTTTCAAGCCATACATATATTTATAATGACTTAAAAAGGATATTTGCATGTTTCAAGGTACTTTAAATAACTGATGATTAATTGCCTATATATTTAAATATACTTTGCATTTAGTAAGTAACACTGTTAACATATATTTGCTCGTGTGTGCTCACAAGTAGCATGCATGTTCCACTATATTGCATTATTTTAAATACAAATGTTGTAATTTAATTATACCTTGTACATGTAATATGGAGAGAGCTTTTATAGGCTGTGTCTGTTGCTCAATCCTTTTCGTATCTTAATGAATAAAATATGTTTAAAATCAAACACATCATACTATAATGTTATTAACTGACTGTTTCTGTATTGGCCTTGTTGTAGATTCGAAGTTAGATGTGTTGAACCCGAGACTCGAATAATCGAGGGCCAATACATCTGATCAAAAAATTTATAAAAATGCCAATCCTGAAACAGCTGATAACACTTTGATTAAATGATTTAATTCTTGAATCAAACTAAGCAACTTACCTTGAAGTTGCAGAAGATACAGAAGTTCAAATCTGAAAATGTCTTTTCGCATTCACGATGTATTTTTGTCAACATTGTAAGATGTAATTTCTGATTTCTCGTCCAAGTACTAAATATTATGTTATTACAATTCATCTTATCTAGCAAATATAAAGTAGCTGGGAAGAATAAATCAGACGTTTTAACCATCATTACTCTGGAATCGTCTGCATTATGATGATTGATCAACATAAATAAAACATTAAAGATAATTGAAATCGCACTCGATATGGCTGAGAAATATTTCCTTTTCAAAATGTGCAAAATATTGAACATCATTTAAAGTATAAGTTTTAAAATATAAATACAAATGAAGGTTATGCAATACGATACGTCTACAATTAACTGTTACGTAAGCTTATGCGTAAAAAATCAAACCGGAAGTAAACGTCCCGTATCATAGTATTAACCTTTTGGCCAATACGACTTTTTCCCCGTATTTGACCCGGTATTGGCTCTGTCCGATAAGCAATAGCAACTCCTTATTTATATCGACAGAACAACGAGCAATATATTTCAATATTCTGAAATATAAGACAACATTGTTCTGGTATTTAAATTATCATAGGTGTTAAAACGTCCAGTCGCTATTTCATGTGATAGTTCAAAAACATATATTATTGACAATCATTTGTTCCTTGGTAATGTGTATCATACCATTTCTTTCGACATTCGAATGCTTATTTTAACAAGTAGGAACACACATCATTAATTAGTCTTTATATTCCACGTACCAGTTTAAAAAAAACTTAAAACCTTACCCGAGTTTTGTCTACTTTAAGATATTTAAGTTGGTACCCAACACTTTCACTAAAATTAATTTGGCTCGTTTAATTCTCATAAAATTTTGAAAAAGTATTTACTTTGACCCTTTTACCTAAATATAAAAGAATAAAAATATTTGAACCAAGCGTTTTTATTGAAAAATTGCACTGGTTATAATGTTGATCATTGAGAAGTTTTATATTGCCAACACAACGCAACGTTATCAAAACGTTTAGCTTGTATTACTGAGGTATCTCCCTGTAGTGTTAGGTACCACCTTAATTTCAGAAAAATCACGGGAAGTCAATTGCTTAGGAAGGAGAAGAACCTTTAAACAACAACCCTGATTATCTTAAAAAAAATCATTTGCATCAAAGCATGCCATATTCTTTTTTTGTTTTATTCGTGTATATGTCACAAAGATCTTTAGGTAAAAGAAATAAAAGTTTTTTTTTCTATTTTTGTGTCTAAAAAGAAATATTTTAAAATTGAACATCATATGATGATATCTACATATGACCATATATTCATAAAGAAAACAATTGTGATTTTTCAAGATACTGCGTATATAGAAGTCCTAAATAACGAGCAACCAGTATATTTAACAGGTATGCTATTGTCTAGGATAGTATCTGTGAAGTTGATATAGAACAAACAAATTAAAACTTATAAATGTAGTACGAATTTTTCAACGATACATGTGAGATAGTTATATCCTATCAAGAAATGCTAGTATCGTATTGACAAATGTTACACCTCAAGAAAAACAGTCATCCGATTGATTGCGTGTATGACGATACGTTCCTAAATTTATTTAAATATATATATAGTCAGTTGTCACTGACTCATCAGACGTACTTATAAATATAATTATTTTCTGTGACTGTATATTACATCAATGTGTAGGATTCTTTACTATAGATAATTAAGCTGATCTGTAACAATAACATCTTCATGCCTTATATATCATGTACTGTAGTACGCCGCTAGATTAAAACTGACGAGGAAAGGTAACACACGGCCAGTGAAAGCTCTTTTTTTGAGAGCCAAGGTGGTCGTGGTGTCTAGCGGGACGGCTTCGGTGCAGGCGATTTGGTGTCACGATATCACAGTAGCATGGGTTCGAATCCCGGCGATGGAAGAACCAAAACTTTGCGAAAGCAAATTTACAGATCTAACATTGTTGGGTTGATCTTTAGACGAGTTATATACACATTATGTACACAGCCATGTATCACCATCATTGATGGCGATCCGATGGATACATCTGTTGTAGAGTTGTCACTGACTCAGACATACTTACAAATATAATTATTTTCTGTGACTGTATATTATATTAATTTGTAGGATCCTTTACTATAGATAATTTAGCTGATCTGTAACAATAACATCTTCATGCCTTATATATCATATACTGTAGTACGCCGCTAGATTAAAACTGACGAGGAAAGGTAACACACGGCCAGCGGAAGCTCTTTTTTTGAGAGCCCAGGTGGTCGTGTGGTCTAGCGGGACGGCTGCAGTGCAGGCGATTTGGTGTCACGATATCATAGTAGCATGGGTTCGAATCCCGGCGAGGGAAGAACCAAAAATTTGCAAAAGCAAATTTACAGATCTTACATTGTTGGGTTGATGTTTAGACGAGTTGTATATATATATATTACATATATATATATATATTTATATATTACTGCAGTATTTGAATTTAAAAACAATCCGACTTTTCAAAATATGAATTGTATTTTACATTGACAGCTTCTATTTATTTTGATAGTGCTATATTTAGCATGCAATATACCTATATACTTTTTTTGTAATTGTGTTATTGTTCTAAGATAATGTTTGTATTCTTGCATTTAATTTTTCCTACTTTTTTTTTGTTATGTTTCTTCGTTTTGAATTTATTTGGTACACACGACGTGGCTCTGTACTTTAACAATCCTTCATTGTGTAACTAGTATTGCGTTTTTGTGCTTTTTTGTTACATATATTTTGTTTTTAGTGGTTAATATTATCACACATGTTGACTGCTATACCCCTATTTTTGATATTTTTACCTACCATGTCTGTTTGTTTTGTTTCAAATAAAGATATGCTTAGAATGAGTAAATTAAAGTTTTATCCTGTCCACTACTATAGACAAAATTTTACATAACATTTCATTGCATACAAGAAATAAATAACAAGTTGATCGACAAAATGTTCACCTCTTTCTTATCTGTGTACAATCTTTAGTACATGTAACCATGTATCCTTCAGTTTCTAAAATATTTTATAGAAAATCCAACTATCAAAATGGTGCGTTTAAATTCCTAGGATATGTGTTTATGACATAAACATGTGTACTACAATGAAATATAGGATTACTTCAAACTGTCAAATTCTAGGGAATAATTTTGTTCGACTTTTTACTAATACAACCGGATGTGAAATATTTAAGATTTAGTGGTACAAAACCTAAAACACAGCGGTTTTGAATTCCTAACGATCATTCCACCATTCATTTTCTTAATTTTTTTTTTGTTAGGGGGAGGGTAGATTTTTTTAACATTTCTTTTAAATTATCATATGTTACATCAAACATATCATTATACCTTGATTTCGTCTTGCAACAGTGTTAACTGTTTGAGCCTGAAAGTTGCACCTAATATGCTATGCATTATGTTTTTATCATATCCTGTTACCTTTTGAATAAAGTCTATCACATATTGGACATCTTTCTCCAAATCTTCTAGTTCTGACTTCTCTTGATTCTATGTCTGATATTTCTTCCACTCTCATTAATGGTTGAGTTCTAAGTTCTGATGAAAACATGTTGGAAGCGTTGCATCGTTTAAAAACATTATTGTCCATGATGGTATACAATTTATAGAATTTCATAAACTGGGGGGTTAATAATGAAATCTATAACTATGTGCACATCACGAGTAGTTGTTTTTATCTTTATCCAAATGAATAAAACAAAAGTCAACAAAGCCCAAATTATAAAACTTATCAAAATATAAAAAATCGAAAGGATCTTACCGATCAAATTGAAGTGTCTAATATCAATTTTACAACAATTGTTACATCAGAAGCATATACATTGAAATGTACCTGTTTGTACAGAAAGCCTTTAGAAAGAATTGTTAAATTGTTAATATGCGCGTCCGGCTTATTAAATTATAATACTGGTACCTTTGATAACTTTTGATCAAAACGATTTTTCGGTGTTGCAACCCACTAGCATTAGCTTTGAGCGCTCTTATATCATAAATCTAATATTTCGATAATTTTACCTTATATGTTTTAATTCCAACTGTAACGTTTTAACTGATTATGAATTCGTTTTGTTTGATGGTGTATGCATAGCAGGAAACGGTCCCTCTTTTCAAGGGATTTGAAAGTTTATGTAATTCCCTTGGCGTGTTGCTTTGATTTGTCTCTTCCGATGTTATAAATCAGAGCAAAAAACAAGTATTACACTGTCACTTATATCTATGCACGATTGTTTTAGTGTTTTATTTTTCTTATTCAATAATAACCTCTAAAACCCTACCATTTGAGGTAGACTTTGGTTTTCATTACAGAATATTTGTTACTTAGGCCGTGTTCACATTGACCTTAACCTGATGTTGAAATAGTGTAATTCACACGTTAACTTAACTCAATTACGTTCCCATTGATCAAACTAAATGTTTACATGCAGTTTAAAAATGGTTAATCTAAATGCAGTCGATAGTCAATGTAGGCCTTGTGTGAGTTAAGTGTACATACAATTAGGTATTAAGAACGTGAATGTTACCATGTATATTTAAAAAAGAAACTTTATTTTCAAAAAAATGAGAGAATTATTTTTGTAAACTTAATATATTGCTTTGTTATAAAAACAAACATTACGAAGATTTATTAACCCCATCTCAAGACTCAAAGCGTCATCATTGCCAAACACATTATTCATTTGAAAACAGCTTCCCGAATCGACGGGACGTTCACAGAAATATTTGCCATTGGTCTTTTCTCTATCAACGACTCCCTCATAAATGTATAACTAAAAAAGTGTAAATTGTATTGTTTTGCTAGTATCCCTGATCCGGTAAGGTTGTTTTTTATGAGTCAGAACTTTTTACCGTGCGAACGTTTTTATTTTTTTCAACGCTATCAATCGAATATTGTTTTCAATATTTGATATTATAAGGTATGGGGACAATCTGGATTCAGAATACATTTGTTTTGTCATCTTGCCATCTTTCTCGCAAGATTTTATTTCATCATAATACCATACCTTCTCCTTTTAAAGTCAAATAGTCATCTACCAACTGATAGAAATAATTGTCGAAGAAATCTGAATTCGATTTTATGTAATGAGCATTGGAATGACATATAGTTTATAGTGTGAACAAATCTTATGTTAATGTTATTAAACCCGGTATAAAGATGTGAACATATTTAATTTAAAAATTTATTATGTGCACAAATCTTATGTTAATGTTATTAAACCCGGTATAAAGATGTGAACAAATTTAATGTGAAACCAGTGTATTTTACATTAAACTAATTGTAAACACGAACGTATCCATATATTTCACACAGCTAGATTGTATTTTTTTTTAGTAAAAAATATTTACCTGAAGACTGCTCGGTCCTTGGTGGTTCCTCGTTGTCTGCATCTTTGAAGAATAATTTTAGAAAAATATACTTAAAGATGACTATGTGATATGGATTTTACTTATCTTTGACGGCTATACGGTGACCTTAAGTTGTTAAAGTATGTGTCATTCAGTCTCTTATATAGCGTTGTTTGATTGGCATGCATACCACGTCTACTTTTTTTTTATATTTAATACATTTCATTATTTGAAAAAAACTTTTGTGTTCTTTTATATCTATGTGCCATATACATCTTTATACATAGACGTGAAAATATACCCGTTTAAGGTCAAACAGAATATACCATACATTGGGCGGAAACGGAAATATTTGCCATTGGTCTTTTCTCTATCAACGACTCCCTCATAAATGTATAACTAAACAAGTGTAAATAGTATTGTTTTGTTAGTATCCCAGATCCGGTAAGGTTGTTTTTTATGAGTCAGTACTTTTTACCGTGCGAACGTTTTTATTTTTTTCAACGCTATCAATCGAATATTGTTTTCAATATTTGATATTATAAGGTATGGGGACAATCTGGATTCAGAATACATTTGTTTTGTCATCTTGCCATCTTTCTCGCAAGATTTTATTTCATCATAATACCATACCTTCTTCTTTTTAAAGTCAAATAGTCGTCTCCCAACTGATAGAAAAATTGTGGAAGAAATCTGAATTCGATTTTATGTAATGAACATTTGAATGACATATAGTTTATAGTGTGAACAAATCTTATGTTAATGTTATTAAACCCGGTATAAAGATGTGAACAGATTTAATTTGAAATTTATTATGTGAACAAATCTTATGTTAATGTTATTGAACCCGGTATAAAGATGTGAACAGATTTAATTTGAAATTTATTATGTGAACAAATCTTATGTTAATGTTATTAAACCCGGTATAAAGATGTGAACAAATTTAATGTGAAACCAGTGTATTTTACATTAAACTAATTGTAAACACGAACGTATCCACAGATTTCACACAGCTAGATTGTATTTTTTTTTTTAGTAAAAAATATTTACCTGAAGACTGCTCGGTCCTTGGTGGTTCCTCGTTGTCTGCATCTTTGAAGAGTAATTTTAGAAAAATATACTTATAGATGACTATGTGATATGGATTCTACTTATCTTTGACGGCTATACGGTGACCTTAAGTTGTTAAAGTATGTGTCACTCGTTCTCTTATATAGCGTTGTTTGATTGGCATTCATAGACGTGAAAATATACTCGTTTAAGGTCAAACAGAATATACCATACATTGGGCGGAAACGGATATATTTGCCATTGGTCTTTTCTCTATCAACGACTCCCTCATAAATGTATAACTAAAAAAGTGTAAATTGTATTCTTTTGCTAGTATCCCAGATTCGGTAAGGTTGTGTTTATGAGTCAGAACTTTTTACCGTGCGAACGTTTTTATTTTTTTCAACGCTATCAATCGAATATTGTTTTCAATATTTGATATTATAAGGTATGGGGACAATCTGTATTAAGAATAAATTTGTTTTGTCATCTTGCCATCTTTCTCGCAAGATTTTATTTCATCAGAATACCATACCTTCTCCTTTTTAAAGTCAAATAGTCATTTCCCAACTGATAGAAAAAATTGTCGAAGAAATCTGAATTCGATTTTATGTAATAAACATTTGAATGACATATAGTTTATAGTGTGAACAAATCTTATGTAAATGTTATTAAACCCGGTATAAAGATTTGAACAGATTTAATTTAAAAATTTATTAAGTGAACAAATCTTATGTTAATGTTATTAAACCCGATATAAAGATGTGAACAAATTTAATGTGAAACCAGTGTATTTTACATTAAACTAATTGTAAACACGAACGTATCCATATATTTCACACAGCTAGATTGTATTTTTTTTTTAGTAAACAATATTTACCTCGAGACTGCTCGGTCCTTGGTGGTTCCTCGTTGTCTGCATCTTTGAAGAATAATTTTAGAAAAATCTACTTATAGATGACTATGTGATATGAATTTTACTTATCTTTGACGGCTATACGGTGACATTAAGTTGTTAAAGTATGTGTCACTCGGTCTCTTATATAGCGTTGTTTGATTGGCATTCATACCACGTCTACTTATTTTTTATATTTAATACATTTCATTAATTGAAATAAAACTTTTGTGTTCTTTTATATCTATGTGCCATATACATCTTTATACATAGACGTGAAAATATACCCGTTTAAGGTCAAACAGAATATACCATACATTGGGCGGAAACGGACATATTTGCCATTGGTCTTTTCTCTATCAACGACTCCCTCATAAATGTATAACTAAAAAAGTGTAAATTGTATTGTTTTGTTAGTATCCCAGATCCGGTAAGGTTGTTTTTTATGAGTCAGTACTTTTTACCGTGCGAACGTTTTTATTTTTTTCAACGCTATCAATCGAATATTGTTTTCAATATTTGATATTATAAGGTATGGGGACAATCTGGATTCAGAATAAATTTGTTTTGTCATCTTGCCATCTTTCTCGCAAGATTTTATTTCATCATAATACCATACCTTCTCCTTTTTAAAGTCAAATAGTCATCTCCCAACTGATAGAAAAATTGTCGAAGAAATCTGAATTCGATTTTATGTAATGAACATTTGAATGACATATAGTTTATAGTGTGAACAAATCTTATGTAAATGTTATTAAACCCGGTATAAAGATGTGAACAGATTTAATTTGAAATTTATTATGTGAACAAATCTTATGTTAATGTTATTAAACCCGGTATAAAGATGTGAACAAATTTAATGTGAAACCAGTGTATTTTACATTAAACTAATTGTAAACACGAACGTATCCACATATTTCACACAGCTAGATTGTATTTGTTTTTTTTAGTAAAAAATATTTACCTGAAGACTGCTCGGTCCTTGGTGGTTCCTCGTTGTCTGCATCTTTGAAGAGTAATTTTAGAAAAATTTACTTATAGATGACTATGTGATATGGATTCTATTTATCTTTGACGGCTAAACGGTGACCTTAAGTTGTTAAAGTATGTGTCACTCGTTCTCTTATATAGCGTTGTTTGATTGGCATTCATAGACGTGAAAATATACTCGTTTAAGGTCAAACAGAATATACCATACATTGGGCGGAAACGGATATATTTGCCATTGGTCTTTTCTCTATCAACGACTCCCTCATAAATGTATAACTAAAAAAGTGTAAATTGTATTCTTTTGCTAGTATCCCAGATTCGGTAAGGTTGTGTTTATGAGTCAGAACTTTTTACCGTGCGAACGTTTTTATTTTTTTCAACGCTATCAATCGAATATTGTTTTCAATATTTGATATTATAAGGTATGGGGACAATCTGTATTAAGAATAAATTTGTTTTGTCATCTTGCCATCTTTCTCGCAAGATTTTATTTCATCAGAATACCATACCTTCTCCTTTTTAAAGTCAAATAGTCATTTCCCAACTGATAGAAAAAATTGTCGAAGAAATCTGAATTCGATTTTATGTAATAAACATTTGAATGACATATAGTTTATAGTGTGAACAAATCTTATGTTAATGTTATTAAACCCGATATAAAGATGTGAACAAATTTAATGTGAAACCAGTGTATTTTACATTAAACTAATTGTAAACACGAACGTATCCATATATTTCACACAGCTAGATTGTATTTTTTTTTTAGTAAACAATATTTACCTCGAGACTGCTCGGTCCTTGGTGGTTCCTCGTTGTCTGCATCTTTGAAGAATAATTTTAGAAAAATCTACTTATAGATGACTATGTGATATGAATTTTACTTATCTTTGACGGCTATACGGTGACATTAAGTTGTTAAAGTATGTGTCACTCGGTCTCTTATATAGCGTTGTTTGATTGGCATTCATACCACGTCTACTTATTTTTTATATTTAATACATTTCATTAATTGAAATAAAACTTTTGTGTTCTTTTATATCTATGTGCCATATACATCTTTATACATAGACGTGAAAATATACCCGTTTAAGGTCAAACAGAATATACCATACATTGGGCGGAAACGGACATATTTGCCATTGGTCTTTTCTCTATCAACGACTCCCTCATAAATGTATAACTAAAAAAGTGTAAATTGTATTGTTTTGTTAGTATCCCAGATCCGGTAAGGTTGTTTTTTATGAGTCAGTACTTTTTACCGTGCGAACGTTTTTATTTTTTTCAACGCTATCAATCGAATATTGTTTTCAATATTTGATATTATAAGGTATGGGGACAATCTGGATTCAGAATAAATTTGTTTTGTCATCTTGCCATCTTTCTCGCAAGATTTTATTTCATCATAATACCATACCTTCTCCTTTTTAAAGTCAAATAGTCATCTCCCAACTGATAGAAAAATTGTCGAAGAAATCTGAATTCGATTTTATGTAATGAACATTTGAATGACATATAGTTTATAGTGTGAACAAATCTTATGTAAATGTTATTAAACCCGGTATAAAGATGTGAACAGATTTAATTTGAAATTTATTATGTGAACAAATCTTATGTTAATGTTATTAAACCCGGTATAAAGATGTGAACAAATTTAATGTGAAACCAGTGTATTTTACATTAAACTAATTGTAAACACGAACGTATCCACATATTTCACACAGCTAGATTGTATTTTTTTTTTTTAGTAAAAAATATTTACCTGAAGACTGCTCGGTCCTTGGTGGTTCCTCGTTGTCTGCATCTTTGAAGAGTAATTTTAGAAAAATATACTTATAGATGACTATGTGATATGGATTCTATTTATCTTTGACGGCTAAACGGTGACCTTAAGTTGTTAAAGTATGTGTCACTCGTTCTCTTATATAGCGTTGTTTGATTGGCATTCATAGACGTGAAAATATACTCGTTTAAGGTCAAACAGAATATACCATACATTGGGCGGAAACGGATATATTTGCCATTGGTCTTTTCTCTATCAACGACTCCCTCATTAATGTATAACTAAAAAAGTGTAAATTGTATTCTTTTGCTAGTATCCCAGATCCGGTAAGGTTGTGTTTATGAGTTAGAACTTTTTACCATGCGAACGTTTTTATTTTTTTCAACGCTATCAATCGAATATTGTTTTCAATATTTGATATTATAAGGTATGGGGACAATCTGGATTAAGAATAAACTTGTTTTGTCATCTTGCCATCTTTCTCGCAATATTTTATTTCATCAGAATACCATAACTTCTCCTTTTTAAAGTCAAATAGTCATTTCCCAACTGATAGAAAAAATTGTCGAAGAAATCTGAATTCGATTTTATGTTATGAACATTTGAATGACATATAGTTTATAGTGTGAACAAATCTTATGTAAATGTTATTAAACCCGGTATAAAGATTTGAACAGATTTAATTTGAAATTTATTATGTGAACAAATCTTATGTTAATGTTATTAAACCCGGTATAAAGATGTGAACAAATTTAATGTGAAACCAGTGTATTTTACATTAAACTAATTGTAAACACGAACGCATCCATATATTTCACACAGCTAGATTGTATTTTTTTTTAGTAAAAAATATTTACCTGAAGACTGCTCGGCCATTGGTGGTTTCTCGTTGTCTGCATCTTTGAAGAATAATTTTAGAAAAATATACGTATAGATGACTATGTGATATGGATTTTACTTATCTTTGACGGCTATACGGTGACATTAAGTTGTTAAAGTATGTGTCACTCGTCTCTTATATAGCGTTGTTTGATTGGCATTCATACCACGTCTACTTATTTTTATATGTAATACATTTCATTAATTGAAATAAAACTGTTGTGTTCTTTTATATCTGTGTGCCATAAACATCTTTATACATAGACGTGAAAATATACCTGTTTAAGGTCAAACAGAATATACCATACATTGGGCGGAAACGGAAATATTTGACATTGGTCTTTTCTCTATCAACGACTCCCTCATAAATGTATAACTAAAAAAGTGTAAATTGTTTTGTTTTGCTAGTATCCCAGATCCGGTAAGGTTGTTTTTTATGAGTCAGAACTTTTTACCGTGCGAACATTTTTATTTTTTTCAACGCTATCAATCGAATATTGTTTTCAATATTTGATATTATAAGGTATGGGGACAATCCGGATTCAGAATAAATTTGTTTTGTCATCTTGCCATCTTTCTCGCAAGATTTTATTTCATCATAATACCATACCTTGGGTAAAATATTGGAATAGTTTGGGGATTCGCATGTTCTGCATTTATAAGGAAGAATTTTAAAAAATGAACAACTTTCTGTTGATTAAAGAACAAACAAATGGTGGGTTGAACCTGGTTTTGTGGCATGCCAAACCTGCCGCTTTAATAGCCATGTTAAATATAACATTAAAATGACAACGCAACATTACAGGACTACAATACAAATAAATCGGAGAACATATTTGACAAAGAAACACACGAATTATTACTAACAAAAGGCACAAGGTTTAAAATTTAATACGCCAGAAGTGCGTTTCGTCCAAAAAAGACTTACTAGTGACGTCCAGATACAAAAGTTTGAAAGCCAAAACAAGTACAAATTGAACAACATCGAGGACCAAAAGTTAAAAAATGTTGTGCCAGAAACGGCCAGGGTTTTCTGTTAAGGACCAGAACATCCCTATTATTAAGAATTATTTTTACTTTTGCAAACAGTAATTTTTATGAAATGACTATACAAAAGATATACATGATAAAACTGAAGTATAAACTAATTACAGGAAACAACCGGATACATTACATAAACTGACAAAATCCAACACAAAAATAGACACACTGGAATTTGTCAATTTGTATCTGGTCGTCAAGATAAGGATGCATTTTGAAAAATCTTTTCGATCAGCATATATTATGAAATAAAACATTAAAGTTTATGTAATTCCCTTGGTGTGTTGCTTTGATTTGTCTCTTCCGATGTTATAAATCAGAGCAAAAAACAAGTATTACACTGTCACTTATATCTATGCACGATTGTTTTAGTGTTTTATTTTTCTTATTCAATGATAACCTCTGAAACCCTATCATTTGAGGTAGACTTTAGTTTCTATTACAGAATATTTGTTACTTAGGTCGTGTTCACATTGACCTTAACCTGATATTGAAATAGTGTAATTCACACGTTAACTTAACCCAATTAGGTTCCCATTGATAAAACTCAATGTTTACATGCAGTTTAAAAATGGTTAATCTAAATGCAGTCGATAGTCAATGTAGGCCTTGTGTGAGTTAAGTGTACATAAAATTAGGTATTAAGAACGTGAATGTTGCCATGCATATTTAAAAAAGAAACTTTCTTTTACAAAAAATGAGAGAATTATTTTTGTAAACTTAATATATTGCTTTGTTATAAAAACAAACGTTATATAGATTTATTAACCCCATCTCAAGACTCAAAGCGTCATCATTGTCAAACACATTTTTCATTTGAAAACAGCTTCCCGAATCGACTGGACGTTTACAGAAATATTTGCCATTGGTCTTTTGTCTATCAACGACTCCCTCATAAATGTATAACTAAAAAAGTGTAAATTGTATTGTTTTGCTAGTATCCCAGATCCGGTAAGGTTGTTTTTTATGAGTCAGAACTTTTTACCGTGCGAACGTTTTTATTTTTTTCAACGCTATCAATCGAATATTGTTTTCAATATTTGATATTATAAGGTATGGGGACAATCCGGATTCAGAATAAATTTGTTTTGTCATCTTGCCATCTTTCTCGCAAGATTTTATTTTATCATAATACCATACCTTCTCCTTTATAAAGTCAAATAGTCATCTCCCAACTGATAAAAAAAATTGTCGAAGAAATCTGAATTCGATTTTATGTAATGAACATTTGAATGACATATAGTTTATAGTGTGAACAAATCTTATGTAAATGTTATTAAACCCGGTATAAAGATTTGAACAGATTTAATTTGAAATTTATTAAGTGAACAAATCTTATGTTAATGTTATTAAACCCGGTATAAAGATGTGAACAAATTTAATGTGAAACCAGTGTATTTTACATTAAACTAATTGTAAACACGAACGTATCCATATATTTCACACAGCTAGATTGTATTTTTTTTTAGTAAAAAAAATTCACCTGGAGACTGCTCGGTCCTTGGTGGTTCCTCGTTGTCTGCATCTTTGAAGAATAATTTTAGAAAAACATACTTATAGATGACTATGTGATATGGATTTTACTTATCTTTGACGGCTATACGGTGACCTTAAGTTGTTAAAGTATGTGTCACTCGTCTCTTATATAGCGTTGTTTGATTGGCATTCATACCACGTCTACTTATTTTTATATTTAATACATTTCATTAATTGAAATAAAACTTTTGTGTTCTTTTATATCTATGTGCCATATACATCTTTATACATAGACGTGAAAATATACCCGTTTATTGTCAAACAGAATATACCATACATTGGGCGGAAACGGATATATTTGCCATTGGTCTTTTCTCTATCAACGACTTCCTCATAAATGTATAACTAAAAAGGTGTAAATTGTATTGTTTTGCTAGTGTCCCAGATCCGGTAAGGTTGTTTTTTATGCGTCAGAACTTTTTACCGTGCGAACGTTTTTTTTTCAACGCTATCAATCGAATATTGTTTTCAATATTTGATATTATAAGGTATGGGGACAATCCGGATTCAGAATAAATTTGTTTTGTCATCTTGCCATCTTTCTCGCAATATTTTATTTCATCATAATACCATACCTTCTTCTTTTTAAAGTCAAACAGTCATCTCCCAACTGATAGAAAAAATTGTCGAAGAAATCTGAATTCGATTTTATGTAATGAACATCTGAATGACATATAGTTTATAGTGTGAACAAATCTTATGTAAATGTTATTAAACCCGGTATAAAGATGTGAACAGATTTATTTTGAAATTTATTATGTGAACAAATCTTATGTTAATGTTATTAAACCCGGTATAAAGATGTGAATAAATTTAATGTGAAACCAATGAATTTTACATTAAACTAATTGTAAACACGAACGTATCCATAGATTTTACACAGCTAGATTGTATTTTTTTTAATATTTACCTGAAGACTGCTCGGTCCTTGGTGGTTCCTCGTTGTCTACATCTTTGAAGAATAATTTTAGAAAAATATACTTATAGATGACTATGTGATATGGATTTTACTTATCTTTGACGGCTATACGGTGACCTTAAATTGTTAAAGTATGTGTCACTCGGTCTCTTATATAGCGTTGTTTGATTGACCTGTAAGTTAACTCTTTCCAAAGCAGACCAGACCTGCTGTTTACTTTTTTAGGAATGCTGCAGACAAAACTTAATGCCAAGTTTGCTAGAGCAGACCTGTTCCCAGGACAGGTCAGCTCGACCAAACCAGACCTGAGGAAAGGTCTTTTTGACCGGACCATACCATACCTGTAGACAGGTCTGCTGGTCCAGACATGAACTGAGGACTTGTCTGCTTGACCAGACCAGACATGTGGACTTGTCTACTTGACCAGACTAGACCTGTGGACAGGTATGTTTGACCAAACAAGACATGTTGACAGTTCTGCTTGACCGGACTAGATCAGACTAGACCTGCGAACAAGTTTGGTATTAAATATAGCGGTCCTGTCTGTCAGGGGGACAGATCTGCTTTTAAAAGGGTCCTATGGATATTCTTTACAACGTTGATACAAACAGCAAAAGCAGCCATGTTAGTAATCTTTGGATCATGTTAACATCATCTTGAAAGCAGACCAGACCAAAGTTAACGTGGGACCAAGTCTGCCTTTAAAGTTCACACAAATTATGTCCAATAATAAAAACCGGTTCTAGGTTAACTTTAACCAGACATAGCGTCTGTTAATTAATTTAATTAGCTGTGCAAGTTAGGACTGCGATCATCTGTAAGTAACCACATGTTGCAACTAACAATTTAGTAAAAAAATGTTGTCGATATGTAACATGTGTTATGCGGTTATTGAAAAAAAGTGAAAATAAGCTTGAAAACAAAATCTAGAATATGATCTTGACTTTGACCTTGACCGAATTTTATTTTGTTTGGACCAATGACCTCAAATCCAAAAACCCTAGGCCTATATCACTTCAGGTTTACCAGTTAGAAACGGATATCACTTATACCCAATACATCATAGGGAATAACTCTCATATGGAGTATCCCGTTAGCTTGAATCAAAAAAAAAATCCTAGTCCTGAAGATGTAACGAGCAATTTGGTATAATAAATTAGTCGTAGTCTTTTACGGTTGCGAAAGAGTAGTGACCACAAGAAAATCAGCTTTTGGGAGATAATTCTTACAACGTGAAGTCTTCGGATCAATGGTGTCAGTTTTAAGAGCGTATAAACTGTTCGACAGCATTTGCGTAATATCTAAGCGACATCTTATGTGAAAGGAGTAGATCCGGTAAGGGTCGATTTTGGCCTCAAATTTAAAGTTCATCTGACGAAATATTTTTGACACTTTTTAAACACTTAAGTGTCTAGATCAGTTGATCGATTAGCATATGTGAAAGATTTTTACTGATTTACACATTAAAAACGCTCCGATTCAAGCAAAATCTTTCAATTATGTAACAAAATGTCACTCTTCGGATGGTTTTTGTCAAAAATGAAAGTTACCGCATCCGTTTTCATCCTCAACCTTCATAAATATTATGTATAATCATTAAATACAACTTTCATTTCAATAATAAGAATGAACACAGATGCCGCCACTTTCATTTAAGACGGAAAGCGTCTAAAATTTAAGTAAAATGCTAAAATTGTGAAGATTTCAATAATTTAGCTTGACTTTATGATGCTAGTACCCGATATATGTGCATTGTATTGTCAAAAACAGCCCATATTTATGTAACAGAAACATTTTACTTTCTGAAAAATAACTAAAAGTTTACATTTTGACAATTTTGTTAAAGTCCTATAGTTTGGGGCCAAAAAGGTGTCTTACTAAACATACTCCTTACACTACCGCGCAAGAACAAAATTTAGGCGGAAGAAAAAAAATTGAAAATAAATTGTTCAGAGAAAAATTGTAGGTCTTTCCACTTCTAAAGATTTATTTTGTTACAAAATATTCAAAATCATTAGGAAAGTCATTTCCAGTGTCAACTGATAGCGTATTGTAAACTGATTTCAAAAATATATGGTTTATTCACACTTTTGTATGAAACAAGTCCCAAAATAGCTACTTCTGGTTTACACAAGGTCACTTTTTGTGTGTTTTCTTCAAAGTCATTTAGTTGTAGTTGAGAGTCCTTCGACTTTATCGTGTATTAATATAAATTTGATGCAACGGTCAAAATCTAGAACGTCCAATTAACCTATTACTTATGGTGTTCCGGTTAGAAATGCATATTACTTATATCACATGCATAAGAGGAAATAACTATCGTATGAAGTGTTCATATCGCTTTGGTAAATAGGACAAATCATACGAAGGATATAACAAGCAATTTTATAAAATAAATGTGTCGCTTTCTTTTGACGTTGATGGAAGCGATGTAGTCATCAGGAAAACAGTGTTCGGGGGATAACTCTTATTAAAAAAAATGTCCGTCTTAGCAGGGTGAAATTTAAAAGCACAAGAACTATACGGCACCGTATGAGAAATAACTAAGCGACATATTGGGAAACAAATATTTATCGCAAGAACAAAATTAGTAGGAAGAAAAAAAAATAAAAAAAATAAAAACCAATTGTTCAGATTACAATTAAAGGTCTTTCCACACGAAAGAAAAGTTGAAAAGAAGCTAGTTTCCTTATACTGATAGGATAAATAAATAGTTTCTATTTCTGAGTGAAATAAGGGAGATTATGTTCTACTTCTGATGAAGTTAATGTCACTTACATGATAGCTTCTTTCACACTGACTTAAAAAATCCTTAGTTTCTATATACATCTGTTTGTAATACGGGAGATAATTGGCCACTTACGGTTTATTAAAAGTCATTTGTAGTCTTAAGTTTAGGTATCTATATTACAAACTATATGGATTCCGAGTACTTTATATGTTAAGAGTGCAAAATAGCTACTTCCTGTTTCTCAAGGTTACTTCCAGTTCTCATTTTTCAAGGTAATAAGTCACCTAAGCTTTTGTTAAAGGTCATATGGCTTTATAATGAACCAAGTTGAAGTTATATTTCAATAACCATATATAGGGACGTTTCAGGGGCTCTAACTCTCATAAGATGCAAGTTAATTGTATCAGACCAAATGTAACATATCCTCATTACAATAAAGCAAACATTTTGCACTTGTTCTTTTATATGTCTCTTTCAAAGAGTCGGAAAAATTGCAAAAAGAAGCAAAAAGAAGCAAAAGTCACAATTTAGAACTTGACCTTTACCTATGGGCCACAAATAAAAAGATTCCAGTGTTATACGGTTAACGGTTTATGAGTTAAACAAACATACCGACACACTCATTTGGTAAAGGTAGATAACTTCTACAATTTCATCGAATCGCTTCGATTCAAATTAACCAAAAATTCCTGAGGATGTAACGAACAATTTGTAAAAGAAATTTTGTCGATATATTTTTTGTTCTTGAAAAGATGCAAACAAATGATCAACAGTGAAGAGGGAGATAATTCTTACAAAGAAAATGGTTTGGCTTAGCAGGGTGAAATTGTAAAGCGCATACACTATACGACAAAATATGAGAAATATCTTAGCGACATATTGCACAACAAATATTTATCACAAGAACAAAAATTGGCTGAAAAAAAAAATATAAAATAATAATAATTAAAAACAAATTGTTCAGAAAACAATTGAGGGTCTTTCCGAATCAAAGTTATTGAAAATAATCTAGTTCCGGTTTACTCAATTTTATAAGTTTCCTTATACTGATAGGTTAAATAAATGGTTTCTTTAAATTTTTAAGAGAAATAAGGGAGATAATGTGCTACATCTATGGAAGTTAATGTCACTTTCAGTCTCATTTGATATCTTCTTTCACACTGATTCCAAAATTATAGTTTCCCATTGAAAATTTTAAGAATGAAATGTACTTGAGTAGAAAAAAGGATTATACGGTGTAACAGTATCTTTCTTGTTTATTTATTTTGACTTTCTTTACATTTTATGTAGGGTGTTTCATTTTAATATAAGGGTGATATGGATTGGACACGGGAATGTTCATGGCTTTATCATTAACGTTTTCTATCAGTCTTATGTTTTTGGTCTGTTTTCAAATTTTCTGATATGCATGGTCTCTTCTACATAGTCATCATTGTCAATTTCCGCCTAAGGAAATGTCTTTACCAAGTGAGGAATATGGACGTTGTTTTCTTTTCGTTAGTAAGACATTTGTAAGGTTTTTTTTCCATTATTATTTGCTGATTAACTTTAATGTGTAACAAAATATTACACTTGTTTAAACTAATCTTATTAATTTTCAATTTCCATCGTCTAAATTTATGTTTCATTGATCATGTGTTGTTTCCGTATGTTTTAGCCATGAGTCTTGAGCCTACCCATTTGTTCCGATAACACCACATAAGGCAATCAAATTATCATTTAATTGACATGCATAACTCTCAACCTACGAATTATACGAACCAAGGAATAATCATTCGATGAAGAATTTTAAAGTATCTGCCATAGAAAGGGTATTTGGAACAGAAATTTACATAAAAACTAAGGAAGCCTTTTCGATAAAAGAATAAAACCTTTAAAGCCTGATGGACTCAACACAATGTATTAATGATAATGAAAATATTTATATAATAAAAAGCTAAAAATGCGGCAAATGAAAGTCTTATAGTAGTTATTATAACGTGATGTATCCAAACGACGCAACTGTTGTTTCAATGTTGTAATGAATTCGATGAAGGCCGTTATAGTAAAAACGTAATAGTGAAACAAAAAAAAAGATTATCGCCCCTGTAATGGATGCGCCAATGATATTTTTATAAGAGTTAGTTTTTGATGCATTTATACTGTAGAGAGGGGCAGAGGCATTACAGAATGTATGTGTTAGATAGGTTTATGTGCAGATAATGCAGTGCGTGTAAAAAAAATATAGTACAAAAAAACGACATAATTTACGATTTTCAATGTGTTTCCAATCGCTACGAGGTCAATGTTACATGTACACTATCATGACTATTTAAAGTGTTTTTGTTATTTACACTTGACTTTCGTGACCACTTGATATGAATTATATATAGTATACATAACTTTGAGAAACGAACCATATATCTACGATTAAACTCCTGTGTCATACATAGATGAATAATATACATGTAGCAGCAACTGTTTACATGTAGTGTCAAGTGTTTGAAAATAATTGAAAGTAAGCAGACTAATATAGCAACTCTTCTTATTATTTCAAGAATATTTAAATTACATATCAATATCAATATGGCATCAGCTGCATTTAAAGAGCTCAAAAGCCTCATAATGGGAGTTGATAGAAAAGTAAGTGACTTTTCACAGCAACTTGAAAAAGTTGAACACAATTTAACAGGTATGGTCAATGAAGTGAAAACTGACGTGAATGTATTAAAAACAAAATACGATGAATCTCAATTAGAAATAACCACTTTAAGACGAGACTTCACAAAGATGGAACAGGGTGTTGCAAGTATGGATCTACAAATACAAGCAATTGAAGGTGAACAATTACAAAAACAAAAAAATGAGCTTCAAACCCAGATGAATGAATTAAAGGATCAGGTAACATTGCTGGAAAACCACGAACGAAAATATAATGTAAAGATTGATGGTATTGATGACAGTAATGCAGACGAGAATATATATTCTGTTACTCGTCAGTTGTTTAGCACAAATCTAAAAATCGAACAGAGAAAAGCAAATGCCTTTCCGATTGCTAATGCTCACCGTGTACCAACAAGGGGTAGTGGACCCAAACCAATTATCGTTCGATTTATCAACTATGGAGATAAACAACTCATTATGTCCAGTGCCCACATTTTGAAAAGTAGTCAAATTCGTATTCTAGATGATCAACCTGTATCCACGAAAGAGGAAAGATTCATTCTGTCTCACGTAGCCTACACAATACGCAAAAAAGAAAAATTGCAAACACGTATTCGAGATGTCGGTGCACATATGACACTTGAAACCCGGAAAAATAAAGGGGAACCATGGAGCGCAAGAGAATGATAAGCGATACATAAAAATATACATTTTCTTATTTTTGTACATGTATATACATCTTCATGCCTTATATATCATGTACTGTAGTACGCCGCTAGATTAAAACTGACGTGGAAAGGTAACACATGGCCAGCGAAAGCTCTTTTTTTAGAGCCCAGGTGGTCGTGTGGTCTAGCGGGACGGCTGCAGTGCAGGCGATTTGGTGTCACGATATCACAGTAGCATGGGTTCGAATCCCGGCGAGGGAAGAACCAAAAATTTGCGAAAGCAAATTTACAGATTTAACATTGTTGGGTTGATGTTTAGACGAGTTGCATATTTATATATTAAAAATAAAAATACACAAAATGAGTTTTAAAGCAGCATTGTCTAGCGTTTTCATCCATCTTGGGACTTTTCAAGACTATGAACGTCGTTATGGGAAACACAATAGTATTATGACGTAACGTCATTGTTCGTAACATATTAGTAGTATGACGCGACGTTATTGTTCATGTAACTACTAAGCATTAAGCTTGGCGTCAAACACTTTTATGAATTGTCTCGCTAGTTCTTTACGGTTTTCTTCTGTTGGTTCCGTACATTTGAAAAACGGGAAACATTTCAATTTTCCTCCTGCACAAATGTCTAAATGTTCGCTCTCAACGGAATTTGTCTGTACTCGGGTTGCCGTATTTGCTGTTTATGGATCCTGACCCGTTCACACACACTTTTTCCTGTTTGACCTATGTAATTATCTTTACAGTTGACACATGTTATACAATAGAGTAAATTTTCTGATTTGCAAGTCATGTTTGCGTTTACTGTAAATTTCTTACCGTTTTTGATATATTTCGTACTACCGATTTCTAAGTAATTATAATTTTCTCTGGAACATACTCCACAGCGTGAATCGCCACAAATTTGTACGGATGATATGTTTTCAAATATATCAAATCGCGCTTTTGTAAGTTGGCGTTTCAAATTTTTCGGTTGTCTTCTACTATAAATGATCGATTCTTCTTTTATCAAATTTTTCATTATTTCACTTTGATGTAAAATCGGAAAACTAAATTTTATAAACTTGAAGGCATTTGGTATTGACGGATCATGAGTAGTCACAAACGGGAGGACATCATCATCAGTTGTCTGTTCCTTCGGTGTTCTCAGTTGATTTGTAGACATTTTATTTGTCCTCTCAATACTGTAATCTATAAGTTTTAATGGATATTTCTGTTGTAAGAGATACATCTTCAGTTCTTCTAATCTTCTTTTGCGATACAATCCAATACCAATCCAATATCCAATACAATTGAACATACTCGTCTTGCCATACACTATGGAATGTTTCTTTTTGTATGTGATGGGTGGCATGATTCAAAATTTAAATACTGGTGTGTATCTGTCTTCTTGTAATAAATATCCGTAATGATTTTATTATTGGAGAGTTTAATCAAAATGTCTAGAAATGGGAGTTCCAAGTTACTACTTTCAATAGTGAATTTTATTGACGGATGCAATGAGTTAAGAATTTCATGGAATTTTTCTAAGTCGTCTGTTGATTTATTCCATAATATAAAACAATCGTCTAGAAATCTTTTCCACTGTTTATAAACATAAGTTTTGAATTACTGTCCAAATATCTGGCAAACTTTTTCGTATAATATTTTTTCTAAGTAAGCAATAACTAAATTGGCATAGATAGGCGCAACTTTTGTTCCCATTGCAGTTCCTTTAACTTGTTTGTAGTATTCACCATCAAAATAAAAAATATTTCCCTCAAGGATGATTTTCAAAGCTTTTACAATGAATTTCGTATCGAATCTGCCGTCGACAATTTCTCGGTTTTATTTCAACCCAGTATTTTATTGCCGTTGTTCCTAGATCGTGCGGTATATTTGTATACAAACTGGTAACATCAGATGTAGTAAGGAGTGTATTTTTCGGAACTGTTTCAGGTATATACTTCAAAAAGTCTATATCATCTCTGACGTAACTTGGTATAAGCGGACATAACTTTTTTAATATTAGATCCAAAAAGTGACTCATTCTTTGAGTTGTTGATTCAGGGCCAGCAACTATTGGTCTCAGTTTAAAATCGTTAGGGTTAGAATTTCAATGTACTTTGTATTCTGATGTTTTACAGCTGTTTGAATTGTATTGCTTTTGTGTATTTTTGGTAATCCATAGAAGTTAGCTTCTTTCTATATATACAAAATTGTACTTGTACAACAATAAGTCATTGCCATAGTTATATATATAGGTTGCTGTGACCTACATTTTTGTATTTGTGAGAAACTACAGAACTTTATAGGCAGATGTAGATATCTATTTTATTACTTATAACTTATAAGATAATTCTTTAATACCAAACTATAGACTAACCCTGTGAAAAAAATACAGTAATTTAGCTAAATAAATACTAAACAGAATTGACCGATTTTCTTTTTCATCTATTGTTTAAATACATGTAAAACCTTTTTCTGTATCATATTTTCACAGATACCATTATTAAATTGATACCAAATTGTAAGTATAAAACGGGAAATTTCATTCAAGCTTTATTATCTATCTATGCAAATATTTTATTTTTTGTTTTTGTTTTTTTTTTTTTTTTTTTTTGCTTTTTATTACTTTAGTTTTGCTTGCTCTATCTACTTTCTTGCCTAATTGTCTGCGATATATTGGCAGGCACATATACAAGTAAATGCTTATTCTGCTTTATATATATACTCATTTTCCAACTTGCTGTGTTGAAATTTTTGCCTTTATTATTCATTTATATGTTTATTCTCTGCTGCTTATATAGTTATTTATAATTTTGCTCTTGCTAGTTATTTAGTATTATTTTGAACTGCTATGATATGTTTAATGCTGTGGTTGCTATATGCTTTTCTTTATTTAATCAAGTTAGAATATGTAAAGTACAGACCATTTTAAAAGTGATGTTTATTCCAAGATAGAGACGCGTGTTTAAAATTATCTTTCCTTGTTTGTGTTTATGGTACATATACCTTATAATGAAGTGACCTTACTGTAGTAAGTTTTGCAAAATCTTTACTGAAACTAACTCATTAATATGATATGCATAAACACACTCATGATGTGCAGTCTGTGTTCGATTGTTAGATAGTTTTGTTAGTTTTTAAGATATATTGATCATGCATTCATCTGATTTACATTGTGATACAACAGTATTGTTTCATATATATTGTGATACAACATTTGAAGTCAGTCAGAGTTCTTAATTTTTTTTAATCGTCTCTTAAGTACGCACTGTTCTTTTAAACGAGAAATATTAACATTTAGATAAATCTTATATGTTTACAGCTACATCTCATAAAGAATATTGATCTCTAATTGTACAAATATATCAGAGATATAATGATAATAAAACATCTCTGCCTTCTTAAATAGACATAGGATCATATAAATCTGTATATTTGACATGGAAGTTTCCATACATAGATACAAAGGACAAACATAAAAAATTCCAATATCTACATGTAGTCAATTGAACAACTCTGACAGTCTTGAAATATTGTACATAATAATAAAATTGAGAATGGAAATGGGGAATATGCCAAAGAGACAACAACCCGACCATAGAAAAAAAAACAACAGCAGAAGGTCACCAACAGGTCTTCAATGTAGCGAGAAATTCCCGCACCCGGAGGCGTCCTTCAGCTGGCCCCTAAACAAATATATGCTAGTTCAGTGATAATGAACGCCATACTTATTTCCAAATGGTACACAAGAAACTAAAGTTAAAAATAATACAAGACTAACTAAGGCCAGAGGCTCCTGACTTGGGACAGGCGCGAAAATGCGGCGGGGTTAAACATGTTTGTGAGATCTCAACCCTCCCCTATACCTCTAGCCAATGTAGAAAAGTAAACGCATAACAATACGCACATTAAAATTCAGTTCAAGAGAAGTCCGAGTCTGATGTCAGAAGATGTAACCAAAGAAAATAAACAAAATGACAATAATACATAAATAACAACAGACTACTAGCAGTTAACTGACATGCCAGTTCCGGACCTAATTAAACTGACTGAAAGATTATGATTTCATCATATGAACATCAGGCACAATCCTTCCTGTTAGGGGTTTAGTATCATACCATACATAATAAGCTTATTTAGATTATATATAGTTCATTCAACTAAAACTGTTTTTCAAAAAGAATGAACGCATTAGACAGACAATTATGATAAAAATATTGACAAATCTGACTGGATCAGATTTGAAGGCAGAACAATGGACATTTGTATACTTGTGCTTCTTGTGTGATCTTTACTGTTTTGCCATAACCACATATAATGGAAATTGTCTTCGTGTGTTGGAAAGACTGATTTTTTATTTTATTTTTATTTTCAACTCCAGATACTTTATTTCACTATAATAGTTGTTAACAAAGACCCTAAATGTTAAAACAATGGCACTAAGGTTCTGCCCTGCATGGTTAATTACCAATAAAACCAGGGGATTTCATTGGCAAACTTTTTATAATTCTACATAATATTGCGTGTTAGTTACAATTTACAGAGTAATAGCTGTCTACAACATGTGTGCATTACTTTACTTAACAATGAAAAAGAAAACGGAACTTTGACCGTTTTTTGTTTAGCTTTTAGTTTCGGATTAATCGAAATTAAAAGAGCATGGTTTCTGATCAGAACAAGTGGTCAGTATTATCGAATTGTGATTGTTTTTTTAGATAGTATCTTAGCATTCAAATACACTAAACATTAAATAATATAATATATCTAATATTCAGAAAATTTTTCTTCTTTTTATTTCAATGAAATTTTTATGATTCTCAAAAATCTAGGTCAATCAAATATAAACAAGACAGACAGAGAATCAAATTTCTAAAAAATTTTCCTTGAAATTTTCTCAAAAAGGAATTTTCCGGATGATATAAAATTTGTGTATCAATTTCGTTTTTTAGGACTGACATCATATTCACATATTTGGTTCTCTTTTCTGATAAATAAAAGCATTTATAAATCACAAAGTAAACAATTGTTATAATATGATTAAGTACATAATATTCCACATTTTCAATTTTGTACTCTATTACAAGATTTTTCAGACAAAAAACATGTTGACCAATATTAACATGATTAAGATACATAAATATTTAGTGTAGTAATTTCCAATAATTTATTACCCATGTGCATTTAAAGAAAAAATAATTATTATAGCTATCAGATTTGAAACATAGTTCAGTTTTCACTATTAACTACCTTCCAGCGATACAGATTATGGTTAATAGCTAAAATATTATGCAGTAGTTTCCATCTAAACATTTTTAATCTATTATCTTTCAAAAAAAGAAAAATAGATAGATTTTTCTTAATGAAATATATAACATTTTCGCCTGATAGTTGGTTTTTCCATGCGCAAAAACCTACTGGGAGATCTTTTTTTGACCTGATTATAATCTTATAGATTTCTTTAAACTAAATTTTGTCTAGATTGTAATACAATCCATTACAAAACATTTTAATGTCTTGTGTTATGTTGATTTTTAGTATGTTTTGATAAATTGCTCTTTAATTTTTGCATTCAACTTTTGGGTAAAGCTTTTCGAAGAGAAAATAATCCAGCCATCCAATTCTGTTTCTTTATAAGTTTATCTAATATTTTATAAGAAATTTCTCCTTTATCATCAATCAAATCAGTAACAAAAAATATGTTCTCCTTTACCCAATGACTATAATATAAACTTTTGTCACATGTTTTTATATATTGGTTTCCCCATATAACTTGCTTTCTTATATCCCTATAAATATCAGGTACTTTTGTCTTCCCTCCTCCATTTTTAATCCAACATTTCAAAATTTCAAAGTAAAATGTAGGTATGTTTTTAAGCTTTTCTAGTGACTGGTGAGAATTAAGATTCATTTTAAATATTGAATTATTTTCCCCAAACTCTTTAGAATAAAAAGTCGGTATGATTTAACAGTTAGCGCAAGTTTCATCAGTTAATCTTCTAACCCAATTTATTTTAATAGCCTCAATGTATGCATCAATATCTGTCATTTTTAATCCCCATTTAATATAATCTTTTCTTAACACTGAGCGTTTACCTTTCTCACTACCACCCTCCCATAAAAAATTAAATAAGGTTTTATAATATTATCCCAATCTTTTGGGTCTCAGATGAAGTTTCATTATCATAACATGTGTTAGAAGCATTCAATACAATATGCTATAAATTTGGCCAAAATTGTCGATACAACTCAACTGTTAAGCCATCTTTGCCTGGAGTCTTATTGAGTTTTATATTATAAATAAAAGGTGTTAGCTCTTCTAAGGTTAATTTACCATCCATTTGTTTGCTTTCACAAGGATTTAAAGAATGATCAATGGGGGTATTTAATATGTATGTCTTTAAAATTTTAGTTTCGGAACATGTACCTTTGTACAGAGATTTATAATACTCTTTACTTGCATCTAAAATTTCACTTTGATCAACAGTAACCTCACCGGTTTTGGTCATTAATTTATTAATAGATTTTTGAGCCTGTCTATTCCTTTCTAGGGATAAAAAGTACTTAGTAATTTTCGCCTTCCTCTACCCATTTTATTATTAATCTGACTTGGGCTGCTTTGGCTTTTTAAGAGTATATCTCTTCCAAATCTTTTTCTTTTTTTTTTTGTTTGATTAAAAAGTTTATTATTTTTCCTATCAGGTAATTTGTCTAATCTTTCATTTAAAAGATTTAGTTTGTTTCCCATGATATATTATTTGTCCTTTCTTTGGCCTTTGATTGACATTATTGGATAGTAGACTCTCTTTTGACAGTTTTTATCAGGTCCAACTGATTTATGACATTTGTAAGATTAAAGTTTTGGTTATACTTTTCGATTAACTTATTTATTAGTTTATTATACTGAGCATCAGTCAAAATACTATTATTCATTTTAAAATATCCTTTACACCGATTGTTTCCATAAATGTCTAATTTAATCGAAACAGCCAGGTGGTCTGTGAATGAAATTTGTGCAGGACTGATATCAGCAGATACAGTGTTTATGCGTGCTTGTGTGCGTATTATATAACAGTCTATTCTACTAGCTTCATTTGTAGAATTTTTCCTTTTTCATGTGTATTGTTTTTTATCTTTATTTAATTGTCTCAAAATGTCTATCAATTTATGTGTTTTAATTAATTGTTTTAAACCATTGACTGGCTTTTTAAACTTTTTATGCAGTTTATTATTCTTTGTATCTAAAGTTGAGAGTAGATCATTCATATCTCCCCCTACTATTGGAGCACCAAGAGTGTGTTCTTCAATTAATTTACTTACTTTTCTATAAAATTGGTTTCTTGCATGAACTTCATTCATCCTACTTACATGCATATTTATAACGGAAAGTTGTGTAGCGAATAATTTGCAAACAAGAAATATGAAGTACCACGCACTGTCGTTGAAAAAGAACAACTTGAGTGCGAGGGACAATTACAAATCATAAGTCCAATAATTAAAGTCAACACCATGATAAAAAAATACACAAGTTACTTAGTTTAGATTATAAAAGTGTTGGATTATAGTTTTGTTTGATCTTTATTATTGTTACACTTCCACAATTAAATAATTAGAATTGTCATATTGGGTCTTGTCATGTCATATGAATTACAATTTGTGTTCTCATTCACAGTTCTGCAATTTATTTTCGTCATCTGTATTATTATTTATATTAAGAGATTGTCTAAAATGTTAACTTGGCATGCCATACTTGATAAAATTGCAGACGTGAATATTGATAGACAACGTTATGCGGATATATTATGCTCAACATTTGTTTACGCTTCAAAACATATGTATATACTTCGACAATGAATAAATTCTGTGTCACAGTGTCCTAAATATTAACATTTCGGAAAACGGACCCGCATATGCAAAAGGTAAAGGTAGAAATATAGTTGCATTACTACTGTAAACAGTATGATGATATTGTTATATAATTAACTATATAAATAGTTTTGTCCGGGGACAAAGATGTGGTTGTTGATTATATGGAAATTAGATGAATCATAGCATAACAATATATTGGAACACAATCAATTTCAATAGTTGGATAGAATTTACCTGTGAAACATTTTCTGTCTTATCAAAAGAGGGACGAAAGATACCAAAGGGACAGTCCAAGTTATGTTCTAAGTCATCTTTTTATACAAATGAATATAAAAAAATATGTTTCGAGGACAATTTCTCTTTGAAATAGATTCAGGAATATAGTATTAATATCTTTTACATATAAATTGGTCATAATTTCCTCCCTTTGATTGATACATTATGCAAATTTGTTTTACCTCTGTCAAACATTTAATATTATGGTCAAGTATATATTGATTGCAAGTAATTTACATAGTAGTTAAGGGGACTCAATATTTACAAGATTCTATGAAAAATGGAATGGAAAATATATACTGGTACACATTATCCGTATGTAACACAGATAGATTTTCACTCCTTTGGAAAAAATCTACTTATGAAATACCATGTCTGGAAAAAAATTACCGTGACAAATTATTCCTAAATAAATATATCACAGAGGAAGAAATAAACCGTTGCATAAACAGCATTAATGTTAAGCAAGGTAAGATCTTCTTATACATTAAATTTTCAAAATTATCAAGTAAATCATTCAGGAGTTATTGCTTTATATAATCATTGTTTGTGTAAAAGTTTGTAATCCATTACAAAAATCTTATCCACTTTGTTTACAGATTTAATCTTTGCCACAATTTTTCAATAAAGTATCTTGATTTAGAAATGTACCCGCAGACCCTGTCATCCAACGAATAGCTGATATGGCTAAACATAAAATATAGAGGTTTACTATAGATGTCTATGAGGAAATAAAAAAAGAAATTTCAAATGGTCACAACTTGAAAACTAATTTAAATCATTAAAAGAGGTCTTCATTATTATTGTAAAACCACATTTACGTAATGAAGGCAAAACGATAAATGACTACACTATGGTTTTTAATTTCTTTTATGTTTTTTGATATCTCGAGAAGAAACAAAACAATAAATGCGAATAAACACATTCCGTCACAATAGTCAACAATGTTTCGTAATCGTAATCAAAATGAACGTAATAAAATATATAATAATAAAAAAAACGAAAAGACACATAGGCAACACTTATGGAAAGATGTATGAGCGTATGAACGCTTAACAGTAATTCGTGCTTTTTCACAATAGTAATATTTTAGTTTGAATCGGGATGAGACCACTGACTTAAAGTTTACATATATCAGTTAATACGGAACACTCATCATGCATGTTTACGCAGTTTATTAACATGATATGATTATACAACAAATATATACAAACAGCTGAGTTATGTGAAAGACATATAAAGTTTATACTGCATAAGCAATACTGGTGGTGTTTAATACGAATGATAAGTTATGTTTGCATTGCAAAAGATGCGTATCCTGTCAACGAAAATTATTTTGTTTATTTTTAGTTGATGTAATTCTCTTGTTTTTGTTCCTAACATTTATTTCTCCCTTTTTAATCATTTGAACATTAGTAAACAACTATTGCCTCAAGATAGTAACATCGCATACAAATATTACATACAACCGTTAAATATTCAACGGTTATTGGTTTTGGTACTAGATATATTTTATACAACCGGAGTAAAATAGATATACAACGTATGACCGATGTTCGATCGTATCTAGAAAAAAGACGTCAATTACGTTGTAGACATTTTTTTTTTTTTTTTTTTTTTTACAGTAGATGACATTTAACGAACGGAATTTATATCAACTAGTCTTTTTTTCTAAATTGTATCATCCGTACACTGAAATCAATCGTAAATATAGATAAACATATAAATATCTTATACGATCAGCTTTTTCTCATCCCGTCTTTTATGGTAGTGCAAATGTATTATTCTATACAATGCAAAAACAGGTCGTCATTCACCTCAAACATTTGTCAAATACGAACTAAACCTGTTAACAAACTTATTCAGAAGGGATGAAGTAACGTCATTATTGTCAAGTCTTAAAAATATGTTTTTAATTTTAATTAGTTTTGATTTATGCATAGGGTCCTAGCATTGGAAATACATACATTTATTCTACAGTACTATATTGACAAAAGCCAAATGTGTAAATAATACTTAATTTAAAACAAGACATTTCCGAAAAATAATTTTTTGATGTACTATTTTTTTTTGGAGGAATATTACAAAACGAACAATCATTCTGTCAGTTTTGGATTGGATGTAAAGAAAACACCGCAAATATAGTAAAAGAAGGAGTTCAAATAGTTATAACATACATGAACAAATTCGTCGCAGAAAATTCATTTTTATTTTTAAGATTAACAAAATATGTTAAAGAAATAAATGAGACATGTGCAGGAAAGAGTGTGTTTGGATTGGATTTTATAAGTTGTATACAAAATTTGAACTTATTAAAAGATTGAAATGAACAATTAATTTCCCCATAGGCGACAATGATAGCCTTTTTTTGAGATACAAACTGAAGAAAGTCGATTTTTTTAACGAAACCTTGCTAGAATTACAGAAAAATTATTCGGACAGTATTTTTTGGTCCAAAAAATATAGGTTGGCGTTGCTTTTCTTAACGTATTTTGTACTTATCTCTCATGCCTATAAATTTTGAACTTGAAAAGTACGTGTTTCGTCCTAGCGTTAAAAAGACATCTCATTTCCTTTAGGGCTAAGGAAAATAATTTATTTGATCTATAATATAATGCAGAATGTACAAATTCATTAATCACAAAAAATAACGGGCGCACATATAAAAAGATCAGGGTTAGCCATACTCATATTCTGAATATGTTATGCTCATAAAATGGCTGCGCCCATAAATCTCATAGTGTATTGTAACCTATACGGTATTTGATACTTTCTCGAATCATGCAAATCTTTGTACGGTAGATGCACAATTATATATGCCACACATAAATCAGCTTCAAACCGTTCTGGCATTACTCTCTGAATTTTCACATTTTTTTTTCATAGGTGAGCCCAGTTCAAAAATGCGAGAAAAAAATCAGATTTGTTTAGTAAATGCGGTACTGCTAAAAGGGGCCTGAAGATAATGTCCACTCTCTCCAATAATTGTTTATGTGGGATTTTGTCTGATGCTTGGTCCGTTTCTGTGTGTGTTAGTTACATTGTAGTGTTGTGTCGTTGTTCTCCTTTTATATTTATGCGTTTCCCTCAGTTTTAGTTTGTTACCCCGATTTTGTTTTTTGTCCATGGATTTATGAGTTTGAACAGCGGTATACTACTGTTGCCTTTATTTATGTCATCAAGTATTGATTATATGAATACCAAAACCTTCAGAAGTTGTTTCGCATATACATAGACATATAATTGTAATATTTTTAGAACGTTGTTAGAGATGATATTGTCTAGGCCGATTTGATGTCTTTTGGATTGAATTAATGTTTTTGTATATTTGACGTATTTTATGTTCAAACCTTGATATTTATTACAGAATAATCTGTGATCTTTCCCAGTTTTTCACTGGTTGCTGGTCGTTAAATTCACAGTAATTATAAAACATGTAAAAACTTAATTGATATTCTTACCGAAAGAATCAGTGGTTGGATTCAATATTCTTGGTTCTTCCTCATTGATAGCAACTATGACGAAAAAATTCAAATATGTTAAAATATATATTTTGTTAAGTCATATACATACGTTCTCTATTCTTGATAATCCATTTGATATGAATTATTTTTAACATGTTGACATGGAAATATACCCCGTTACATTTATTAAGTTACTGCTATCATATAATTTAACAGTGCAACAATTTAGAAAACAAAAAATTATAAAACATTTAAAGTTTGAAAGTCAGAAGGTTATTATCTTAACCAAAGTACTTGCATCAGATTTACACGGAAATTTACTTGTACAAATCGAGGCTAATAAGCTCTCGTAAAGAAGCAAGTGTCTGTCGTATTTTGGTGGTTTGTTGCATCTATGATGAAAAATATCAAATACTCAAGATTATTCTTCGTAAATTTTAATTCAGCTGTTATGATCATCAAAACCAATTCGTTATGGACAGTCCCTCAATACAGACGCGGAAATATTCCAGTTACATTGAAAACAAATCCACCAAGGGGATGGACATTGTTTTACGTATGACAATGATTTGTATAGAGGAGCATGGTTTTGGTGTTTTGTTTGATTTGTTGTTTTGTCCGACAGTTTCTGTGGTGCTTAATAGTTCTTCTATGTTTTACATTTTCTTTATTCAGTAGTAACATCTTGATAAGGAAAGATGTAAGTGGTTACTGTATAATATATATGTATAGTAAAAGAATATTTTCAAATATCATCTTTTGAAGTAATGTTACTCATTTCCTGATAGTAAAGACATTTTAAAAATTGACAATTACTTTGTCAGTTTTGTCATTTATAGACAGACACTACAAACTGTGAAAAGTCTGAAAATACTGCATTTTACTTGATAAGACTCGACATAATCTTCAGAGTACTTAACTCTACTTGACTTTGGTATCGACTTTACTTAAGTATGATTCAGTACTTGGTTATCTTGATATACACTGAAATGGCCTTGACGAATGCCCCACCAGTCTAGTTAAAAATGTAATGTTAAGTGTACCAACGCAATCACAAACTTGAAATGTGCTAAGATCTGTTGTCATTTCATCAAGATTTTATCGTTAAAAGACAAAAATCACTTAAATAACCTGAACTTTTGTTTGCAAAGTTGAAATATATGTAACAAAACATGTTTCCGTTACTGTTGGGGTGTGATAAAGTTAAAACACTTTTGTTTAAGAGAAGGAGCATACATATTTCAATTGAAAAATGGCCTAGAAAGGAGTGGATACCTTCAATATTTGCGTAAAAATCATGCATTTGGTAACAAAATTATATCATCTGAACACTTTATTTCTAAAAGAAAACAAGCTGGGTGAAAATCATCAATTTTTTTTCACGGCGTCTTGAGTACTTATATTTGTAACGATGATAGCGATGCAGGGTTATTCTGAACTCAAAAAGGAAAGATAGCGTGTTCGAATCTCACTGCCAAAGGTGGAAAAATCAAATCCTATATTAAATGTAACTCAAATTTACTTCCTTTCCATTTCAAAAGAAAACCATCGATATATTACTCTATTTGACCAATCGGGCTAGATCCAGGATGCCCCACATTAAGTTATCATTGGTAATTCAATGAATCTTCCCTTTTTAAAACAAATTTAAGGTTACTGCTTGATTAAAAACGATTAAGACCAAATCTAGTGTGATAACAATATGATAACTTGTCTGGTTTAAAAGACTTGAGGCATTGTGTTTCCACCAAAACCTTACTTTATTAGCGCAACAAGTTTTCTCTGCACGACTTTTTTTCAAAGGATTTCGTATTTTTTCACACTTTTTCTAATATCGTGTGACTGTTGAAAACATATCACCAAAAAAGGACAAATTATCGTCCAACCTAATTTTCTGAGAGATTTGACAAATGATCTTTCATATGAGCCCATGGGCATGACCATTGGTGCGAATGCATTATACAGTTGAATTTTGCTATTGTATTTTCGATAAGTAAAGCTCTAAAATGCATGAGAGGAAAAGTGTTAAAGGTTACAGGCTATATCTGAATTTTATCAAACTAAAAGTTCTAGCTTTTTCACCTATTAAATTAAATCCTTTTATTTGACAGCAATAGACCAAACTACAAAATAACCTGTAATTTTGTAAGATCAATATACGTAATGGAGTTAGATGGGCTGATTCAGACCATCGAACACAAAGTACGGTCGTTCTAGACTGAGCAGTTTGTAGTATGATAGTAAAGATTAATTCATTAATTTCAATAAATCCCAGGACAACAACTAAAATGTGTATAATTATTGAAACAAATAATTACATTGCTCACATCTCGTGCATTCATATTTACCTGCATTAGGTAATGTACTAGAACAGTACGAACTAGAACAACAGTCTAGATCTAAAAAAATATAAAACATTAAGGATGACACAATTGAAAGGCCCCAATAGAACGTATGTTGGTGTATAAGACCACCTTACAGAAAGGAATAGCGTCGAATATTATGGAAATGTACTTAAAACAACTAAAACAACCTAACGTGAATAGTATTACCCAAAGAAGCGGAAATGTTCCGTATTTCTATTAGTTCTACGGTGCCTGCATCTATGATAAAAAATAATAGATATAGAAAAATACATTTACTTAATTCATGTGAACCTTTTGCATTTTAATTTATTTAATTTCTTTTTGTAACTTAATCGTTTAAATGTAGAATCGAAAAAACACCCTTCTACGTCTTAAACAAAATCTACCAGATAAATGATAAAAAAAGGCAATGGTGTTAAGTATGGTATAGTATTCGTTGTCTGTCGTTCATTGTATGTTATTTTCTAATTTATTTTTGACGCGGAGTCGAATGTTAACGGTAAAGATGCTGTAATGATATGTTGTTATGTCCAACTGTTGATGCTTCCTGTTATCGTTTCAATGGCCATGTTTAAAAGTTAATTGTTTAAGAGTATTATCTCAAACAATATGGGTGTCAGATGTTATAGGTTTCACTTTGTAAATACAGCTGTTTCTGACAACACGCCTCTTTTGGGGAGAAATTGAATATTCATAGAAAATTAATTTTGTTTACATACTGGTTCCCAGTTATGCTCTCTGTGTTCTATATCGCAGAGACAGTACTTTGGAATGTTACCAGTAAATAAACACGTGCATATTGTTTACATTGAAATCTGTGGTAACATTTCATTCAAGGTAGGGGTAGTTAAGAAAATTAGTGTAAGTTTAAACTCTGAGAAGTTTAGGGCATATAAACGTTGAAAATATGCCGCACAGCCCTATATTTTGACCTTTGAAAAAAATTGTGGTGCAAATGAACTTTCAATTCTAGGATAAGATTTTTTTCAAAACTTCATAGTAAAAGTGGTACAGTTTAAGCCGTAAAAGGAGTTCCTATGGAAAATTGCATTGTCAATATTTATAGAAATGCAACCTATAACATCATGCTACTAAAATTTCAGTTTGAAATAGCTTTATATAACATGATTTTTTTCTAGATTCATACAACAGACTCTTGAAGTAATGGTATTATTGACCGGATATTTTGTAAATATGACTCCTTAAAAGTGGCTAATCTCTTTGGGGGTTTTTTTTTTTTATTTCTTTTTAAACATTCAATAATAATTCTTTATGAAGCACCGTTTGTCTATACATCATGTATGGTCAAACTTAACTAGCAAATAAAAAAACAGTAGAATTAGCTGACAGACAGCAGGGTTTATCATCATGTTACTGTTGTAATGGTAAAATTGTGTATCGATACTGTTTAAACATGTTCTGTATTTGATCATTCTAGTCATATTGTAAGTTTAATAAAACTGCAAAAATTATGAAATATTGTAATTTATATTTTTATAAACTGTTGTATTTTTTCTTTATTATAAGGTTGAAAAGAAATCAAATTACTTTTTTTGTTGTATGTGACTACATGCCCATTATGTATTCCGTGTGCATGGAATGTGTTGACATGTCATAAAATGTGTCTATATTGTTGTATGATCGTTTAAAGCAGCTTTCCAATTGTGAACTTTCCATTTCGAAGTAGCAACATTCCAGCAGCGCCTGCATACGGGGTATATATCTCCCAATTGATACGATATTCCCGTGCTTGCATTTCCTATCATGATTTTCTTGATAGAGGGTTACTGCACATAAGGAAGCTATTAAACCAAGAGTTCCAAATGGTGAAGTTGAAATCATCCCTTCGTAAATTTACGGACGCCATCACGAGTTGGTTGACCGTTATGGAATAACCGTTTCACAAATGATATCGGATATGTTCCTTACGTCGTAACTACAATCCCCTTCCCTTTCATGAATGTGACCTACCAAATTAGACTATTTACCGGATTTGTAATCACATAAGCAACACGACGGGTGCCACATGTGGAGCAGGATCTGCTTACCCTTCCTGAGCAGCTGAGATCACCCAAAGTTTTTGGTGGGGTTCGTGTTGTTTATTCTTTAGTTTTCTATGTTGTGTCATGTGTACTATTGTTTTTCTGTTTGTCTTTTTCATTTTTAGCCATGGCGTTGTCAGTTTGTTTTAGATTTATGAGTTTGACTGTCCCTTTGGTATCTTTCGTCCCTCATTTAAAGACTGTGTTATATGAATTGTCTAAATAAATATGAGTTCATAACTACACAAAAGTCCAAAAACACAATTATCGTCCTCGAGGTCAATGTTTAAGGTCACATGAAGGTCTAAATTTTAAGAAGGCACACCACCTCATGATGATACATCCGCATGCCAAAGATGTAAGGTCTAGGACAAAAGGCGAAGAAGTAAGGCCTACACGGTTGTATTTTCACGAAAAAAACAACATTAAGTTGACCTTGAGGTCACATTTGAAGGTCACACAAAGGTCATCATGATACAAGACGGTTAACCCCATGATGATACATCAACATGCCAAATATCTAAGGCCTATTTCAAAAGACGAAAACAAATATGGCCATAATGTACTTTTTGAGTAGATTTTGCTCTCATTTGATAAACCAATTTGAGGGTGGGGCGTACTTAAAACTTAAATACCAGAAAATCTAACGGTTAAATTTAAAAAAAAAAATTGCAAGAACAACCGACTAGTATAGCACTCTAAATGCTTAGTTTTTTTAATAAAAAAAAATAAACGACACATTTAAAAAAACAAAGTCTTCAAATACTAGAAGCACAGCATTGACTTTATGGGGCTGATTTTGAAACCCCCTATTAAATTTCGGGCAAACATTTTATCTGGAATAAAGACGTACAAGAAAAGGGTACCAGTGAACTCATATTCGCCTCAGTTATCATTATTAACTTTGCTATTGTCAATTTAGGATTAAATCAAAAACAATAACACATTTAATCCTTTACCCATATTTCTGAAACTTCCAAATTTGGCCGATACTAGCGTTTAAAAGATGCCATATTTAGGTTGCCAAATCTTTAAACCCATGGTTCAAATCTTTTAAATGTTTAACAAAATGTTAAGGTTGGCCCAGTTTATCAATGAAAAAAATTAACAAAAATTAAACGACAGGCTTTTTGGGGGGAATAGTGTTATAATTATGCTTAGTTTACTACTTATATCTCTTTCATTTAAAGATATTTAAAAGGAATAAAAAAAACTTAAACGCAAAGGCTTATTCACAGAGGAGGTAAACAAAACAACAGAAAAAATCAAACTCTCTAAATACGACCCTACACATGCTTAATCAAAACTCAAATTTCGTAATGACTATTGTTTAAAACGATATTTAAAGCCAACTAAACCTGAAACTTGAATGACGATTGTTTATACATTTTTATTTTATTATAGCTTTTTCACAATAATGTATTATATGTTACCTCCTGAATGAAAATAGGGGCTCCCTCTGTAAACTCCACGTGCTCCATTTGCATCACTAGAGGAGTGTACAAGCATGTGTTCATCATCAATATCTCCTGTAAGTCCTTTAAGTTCATCTATGAATTAATGGAATTCAATAAAACTAATCGATTTAATACTTTCGCACATCAATGAATATTCATACAGTTATAAAAGTATGTCAATGCCGATGATCACCGCGTTCATATAATTTCAGACTGACGTATAGGTGAGCCTTCAAAGTATTGTAAACACCTTTTATATAACCGCATTTCGTGTTTCTTTTATTCCTTGCAGCTACAAATTTTGAATTGTTGGTAGGCATCTTTTTTTAATTGCAGAAGAGAACTTTTGCGATCACTATGTTGTCGTTGTGTTTTTTCCATCGATTTCTACATTAACAGTCATAGTTGATTCATTTATCAATATTTACTGATCATGATTGCTGTTGAATTATATTCTATTGTCAAATATTTTGTCAAAATATCATCTATTGCAATTAGCTTTTATGTGAGTCATATGCATAAAAAAAAAACTCAACAGACTCAAAGCTTTTGATCGTGTACTACATTTTGATCGTATACTATATTATGGACTTTCCGAATTGATTTTCCTCTAAGTTCAGTATTTTTGTGATTTTACTTTATACTACAGGTACTTGTTTCTCAAAATAAAGACTTATCAGTATATACGTGTATTGTGTTCGTCTTTTTAATGTGCTTTTTCCCCTTTTTTTAACGAAATAAAAAAACTGCCTGAAAGGTTGAATTTGCTGAAAAAAATATTATTGGCACTAGAAAATATAAACCCAAAAGGATCATTACGTGCAAACTCAACACATTATCAAGCAGCCTGACATCTTATCGTTTACAGCACTTAAACTCTTACCTCTCAATAGATTTTTTTTTTATTTCCTTTAATTATCTTATGGTACAGACTATGGTCTTTTATTGCTCCCAATGTGATAAATTTTAAATATATAGTTAAATAAGAAATTAATATGGTTCTGTTCAATCTTTTTTGGTGTGATGATTTCGGTATTTTCTTTTGAAACAGTACCTTAAGCAACCATTTAACTTACGAGTGTAGATACTAAATGATCAATTGATTTTACGGATTGATATTTGTATGACTAAAACGAATAATTTAACATAGAAAAAAACGAAATGTTTAGTATTGAGTACACCTATTATGTTTTTGGTTAGTCCGTGTAACAAAAATAATCTGTAGCCTTCTATAAGGTGATGTTAACCTTAGGTAAAACTCCTTGTCGTTTTGTTCTATTCTCGGAAACGACATATGATGTTGTCTGTTTTGCTTCAACTTATGCTATTCGAATTTCTCTATGTGTATTTATTGTGTATTTTAGTGTTCTTTTTGATATTCATTATGTCTGTTCCCATTGTAACCAATATGATAACGGAATTGTCTATCTTTTACATATTGTTTGTTAATAAAAATTAAATGCCTCGTACCCGACAGTGTTTGCTGGTTTCAACAATATTCAAGTCCTTACATATAAAAGTAAGGGTTGTTTAAACGTATGGGATAACAATGATGTATATGACTATGTGGACCATATTTCATTTAAGTTCATCTGATGAACCTGATGGAGTAAACACCTTCGTGTCTGAGTTACTTTCAAATGATCAATTAAGGGGTTGAGAAAAATTGTTACACATTTTGTCAGTATCACAGCACTGACTATTGAGTAAATGAAACACTTATTAGCTGTCTGTTCACCAGCACAAACAAAAAATATAGCTAATAATGAAACACTGCATTCAATACTAACTACAGTACTACCTGTGACATTATCTTATTCATGGTGGCCATAAAAATTATGTCCACCATGGTGACCCTATATATCAATCATTATACCCCCTGTCGCTTAATTAATACACAAGGTATTAATCAAAAACTAGTCAAGGATAAAGGAAAATCTTGACTGCATTGAAGTGTTAAAATCATATAACTTACAGGTCATGTGTCTCAGGTAAAATATACATGTATGTGTTTGTGAAATTTAATTACTGTGATTATGACAAGAAAATGCAAAAGTAAAATGAAATAATATAACTAGTTGAATAAAAGGCTGTTTTTTTTTTAATTTGACTCTTGTCTATTTGTTTTGACATTATACCTTTTTAATCAATTTAAGTTATTTTTTATATGTACTTTATGGTAAGTGAAGAATAAATGAATATCATCTTCTAACATAATACAAACTTTCCCAATGACTGCCTTTTTCTATTGAAAAGTTGTTTCTCAAATTATTTTTCTTAAATCAAAATGATTAATACTTAAATCATAGAAGATATACTTATCTGCATTCAACACTGTTTTACAAATGTTAAAGATTGTCTTTAGAACTTATTCTAAATAAAATTTAGGCAATTCCTTATTTATTGAATAAATATATATATTCAAAATATTCATTAATTCAACAAAATTTAATATTTGTATTATCATATAAACATATTGTATTTAGTTTGTGACAAAAAAAACAAAAAAAACAAAAAAACAATTATAATGCAAAGAATTAACAATTCTATAAGAAATTAAAACACATGGATTTTTTTTTAGGTTTCTGGCCTTAGTTCTAATAATGACTGTTTTATAAGGGAGCCAATATTTTCAACATATTTATGTAATAAAGATTTAGCACTTCTTTTACTTTTTTGGGGGGTAAGCGACAATATTATAAGAAGGTAAACAATTTTCAAAAAGATTATCTTAAGTTATTTTGGTAATTTTACAATTAAGAAAGGAGTGTTCTCCATTGTCCAGCAAGTGGCACAGTTTACATATTCTATCTCTTCTAGGAATTTCATATTGTCCACTATTTTCTATTTCTAAATTATGACCACTAATTCTCTATGGGACACATTTGAGAATACAGTGTTTACCAAAGTTTGTATTCTTAAATCTATTTTCAAAATTGTTCTTATATATTTCTTTAAATTGATTTTTCATCAAGTGTTTTAAAGTCTTAATTCACTCAAGTCCCTGAAATTGTTAACTTTATCTAAAACGCCTGGGTTTATGGAAATATTTGCAAATGTATATCAATAATATGTATCATTCCAGTCCAGCACTTCCAACAATGTAAATGTACACAGTAAAAAATGATTTAATTAATAGACCATAAAAGTGTAACCATCTATATAAGTGTATTTTGTCAACTTTTGGCTTTTAACTGACATACAATGTATATTAGCCAAACTGAAGATGTCATAATTAATAAGTTCACATCTGTTTCAAAAAGACAAAGCAAGACAGTTTTTTTCTTTAAATATTTTTTTTGGAAAATAAGTCTCTTTAACATGTTCATTATATGTTAACTCCTGATTTCAGATTTAAAAAAAAAACAAAAAAAATAGACAAAAATAGTTTGTTCCTATTAAAACCGTATAATGATATTTGTAGTTTTTCTGAATTATAATAGATGTTATAAAAATTTATTATAAGAGGATTGATATTGTCTGATAATTTTATTTTGTTAAGAAACAGGCTTGCTAAAAATTACTTCCTTCATGGTTTCTTTAAAAATATTATTTGCTTGATTATTAGTAATTATTAATGATAATTCATTAAATAATGCAAATAAATAATTAAATACAATGAACATCATGTACATTATGGTTTTTTTTTTTACTTTTAAAAAAAAATACTTAAAGTCTGTTGTCTTTCAAATGCTAGTCAATAACTTTATCTTTGACATTTTTGTCTTTTTGCTTCTCAAGATTCTTACTAACACAATGACTAAGAAAACATTAAAAAAAATAAGAAACAAAATCATAAAAAAATGAATAAAAACAAATAAAAAAATAAAAAAATTAAATTTGAATAAATTCAAAAGACAGAAAAATCAAAAATAATATTAATTAACAAAGACTAAAACAATGTCTTATTATACATTTTCAAAAAAAGGTGAAATGTCAATTTTGAAAGAAACCTAAGTTACCTGTACAGGTAAATTTTAAAAAAAAAACATACAAGTTGAAAACATCAACCCTGATTGATTACAACAGGTAACATTATTAGATAAAACATCAACCTATGTTTTATGACCCCAATAAATGGCCAACATCTCAAGATTGAATACCCCAATAAATGGCCACCATTGGATGTTGACCATGTAAGAGGGTGGACATAATTAAGAGAATGTCACAGGCTGTACTGTAACACTAAACTGATATAAAAAAAACTGTTTTGTGTGTTCTTTAATTTCTCTCATATTTTTATATTGTAGTCCAGATATGTAATGTTGTCATTTTAATGTTATATGTAACATTGCCATTAAGGCGGGAGGATTGAAATGCCAGAAACCCAGGTTCAACCCACCGTTTTATTTTTCTTAAAATGTCATGTACCAAGTCAGGAAAATGTCCATTGTTATATTGTAGTTCGTTTCTGTGTGTGTAGCATTTTAATGTTGTGTTTCTGCTGTGTCGAAGTTCTCTTATATTTGATGCGTTTGATACTCCTGTTGCCTTTATTTATATCATTTGCAGCGAAAGAGAGGGCAGATCTTACTACAAGTGAAATAAAACGTTTAATAACGTTCATACATGTATCTATAGAAAATTGGTTCTCACATATTGTGTTTATTAAAGTATATCTTTCTCCAATCGTATGTCGTACTTTTTATTAGCTGTAATAGTGTGTTTATTTTTGGAAGAGCCTAACAACCTCTTTATTTGAATACTGAAATTAATTCAAACAAATCCATGGTATAAAGGTAGCAATTTTTGATTTTGGTCCCATTGTAGACATCGACAAACATGATTTGAAAGAGAAAAAAATCTTCCATGAAACAAACTAAAACGGAAAAAAGTCAAGCAAGTCTTTTACATTGAACCCCAAAACCTTTAAGCTTTGATTCAACAAGTTACCATGTTTGTAAAAAAAATCAAGTTGATTGTTCTTCAACTTCATCAAAAACTACTTTGACCAAAAACTTAAACCTGAAGTGGGGCATATGGACGAATGGACGGACGAATGGACGAACAGACGAACGGATGAACGGACGAACGGACGCGCAGGCCAAAAGGAATAAGGCCAATCTACAATCGTAGGTGGGGCAAACAAAGACGTTGAAAGTTTATTTATCTATAAAACAAGCTCAATAGGCAAGCATAAATAAAAAAAGAAGGTAAAACACTTAAAAATGTGATGAATAAAGTAAACAATATAACATTGTCTAAAATTTACTGCTAGAATTGAATATTGTATTATTTATTTATTTGTTGATAGTCCAACGTTACTGATTAGTCTTAAAACAAGGATTAAGTATGAAAACAGTTCTAGAATCTATTTGTCCAAACAAATGTTCATTGTTTTATATAAAAGGTCACAAGAAGTTAACATATAAATCTTTTTACCATCAGTGCGTTCATAAAATCAGCATTTAGGTTCAAATTATAAAAATAGAGTAAGTCATATACAAAAATCATGAAGGCAAGATCGATGAATATAACATACATACCCCTCTTACGATGTGAGCCTTTGGTTTTCAAATTTTGTCACTTCCTTGTCTGACATCCGCTTTCTATTCGCATCAATGAAAACGATGAGAAGTAGCTATCAATAAACAACAAAAATTAATGTTAAATCCTTTAACGTTAATGCATTATTTTCATATGTTTAAATAAAAATTTAGAATAGAAAATATAAAATCGTTTATAAACATACACCACCCTCTTTTTTTATGGCATTTAGAAGGTTTATTTTATGTATGAGGAATGACAACGACGGTTTTTAAATCAAGGAGTAATGTATAAAAAAGGCATACAGATATTTTTCAATCTATGTAACGTTTTGTGACAAGCAATACAAAGAATGTCACCTTGATTCGTAGTCAAACCTATATGTTGTTTGACACAATGCTTCGAATGAATGTCAAACGTATTAAAACGAGAGCGAAGATTCCAGGATGGTAATAGAAAATTATAAGAAGATAAAAAAAAATCGAAGCTTTTAAGGATACTGTATATACATGATATACGAAAGTATAGATCGGGGCCCTTGATTTCTTTTTTTATGCCATTTTCCTTTATTCTTTGTAATTGCTGCCAATAATTCTCTATTCTTCATACTTTAAACTATAATTCTCTATCCTTTACATTTTACCACCTCATTTTCTTAATTCTTACTTTTTTTTTTGTTTTTTTTTTTGTTCAATTTCCTCTATATTTATATATTTTGACCATCATTCCATATTTTGTGAACACCCAGCTACACCATCATGTGTAAGACATAGCAATAAGTAGCCTTCAGAACTATCTTGCTTGTTGAAAAGTGATAATACATCGTAGTACGTATAAAATTTTCTGACGTCAGACACGCGAATCAATGAATGTGTTGGTAGGTAGATGATTTTGTGTTCTGTTAAATTGTTCCTTTTAAAGTTGTTACACGATGATGACTGCTGAACCCACATTTTGACTATTTTATTTATTATGTTTCTTTTTCCACGCATCATTATAAATCATTTGATTAGACTGTCAACAAAGTGATAGGTTAAGCGCTATAAAACCAGTTTTAATCCAACATTTTCTACATTTGGAAATGTTTGTACCAAGTCAGGAATATGACAGTTCTTGTCCATTCGTTTTTTATGTGTTTTGTCATTTTGCCAATTGGAGTTCAGTATTTTTGTTATTTTACTTTGTATATATTGGCTCAATAACTAAAAGCATCTTGGTCAGAAAACCGAAAATTAGAAATATGAACAAATGCTCATCTAGGTCATAGCTTTATCTCCAGTTCATAACGAAAGTTATATCTTTTATTATTCCATACACATTGAACACTTTTATATCCTCGTGTAGAACAGATTTACAATTAAACATTCAGTCAACAACGTGTCTTCAAAGTTTTTGAATATAGTAAGGAAAGTTATATACATAAATGTATAGACCACGAAACAATTAAATAGTCTTCAAAAAATGAGTTGGATTTATCAGTAGTAACTGTAATTATCAGATGATAAACAAGTAGAGAGAATAAGGAACTAACAGCAAAATGAGTGATGTTGAGCTTCTTTATATACTTTTAGTACATATATCGGAACTCTTGCACGAATTGTGCCCAGTGCAAATCGGTCTTTTTAATAAAATGATATGAAAAAAATGGCATCCTGGCAGGGCGTGGATAGACGAAATTGATGAGTATGAAAAGGATATTAGCATTTTGTAAAATAGACTCCTTAAATAGTATTTTGTTTCACCCTGTAGCTTTTAGAATGTTCGAACGTATGTACATCGTTCATATTGTACTAGTATGTGATTCTATTTATTAGAATTTATTTCGGATACATTTTGTTGATATTTTTTACTTGAAAGCTTCGTGAATTGTTGTCTGCATATAAATTGAAATAAACAATTAATTTCCCCATAGGCGACAATGGTAGCCTTTTTCGAGATACAGACTTTAGAAAGTTGATTTTTTTAACGAAACCTTGCTAGAATCAAAGAAAAGTTATTAGGACAGTATTTTTTGGTCCACAAAATATAGGTTCGCGTTGCTTTTCTTAGCGTATTTTGTACTTATCTCCAATGCCTATCAATTTTGCCCTTAAAAATATGTGTCTTGTCCTAGCGTTGAAAAGTCTTCTCAGTGCCTTTAGGGCTACGGAATAATTTTTATTTTGCCTTTTGTATAAGCAGAGTGCACGAAATCTCTAATAATAAATAATAACGGGCGCACATATCGACCAATCAGGATTCGCCATACTTTTAATTCTGAATACCATGTTATGCTCATAAAATGGCTGCGCCCATAAAATCTAATGGTGTATTGTAACCTATACGGTATTTAATACTTTCTTGTATCGTGCAATTCATAGTGCGTTAGATGCACAAGTATATATGCCACAAATAAATCATCTTCAAACCGTTCTGGCTTTACTGTCTGAATTTTCACAATTTTTTATCGGAGGTGACCCCAGTCGAAAAATGTGAAGAAAAAATATGTTTTCTTTAGTAAATGCGGTACTGTTAAAAAGGGCTGAAGATAATACCCACTTTCTCCAATGATTCTTTATATATCATCAAGTACTGATTATATTGATACCAAAACCAATCCAAGATATAACTACTACGGTAAATTTTGAACTACAGTTTTAAATGAAACCATTTTCGTATAAAAGTACATTTTTGAAACAGACTATAGTATTTCAAAATATGAAATATGTGTAAATATTTGTGTTTTGACATCGATAACTGTTTGTTAACTACAAAATGGCATGCTTATTCTTATTCTTTTAGTTTGTTATTCGTGTGAACATTTCAATGTTCGAAGGGGATCATTTCCGTACATTTTCGCTGAATTTGGTAATTTCTATAACAGCACTTGGGTCGCGATTGTTATGTTTAAAAATTGATTTATATTCACAAACTCTAGACGTGTACTTGCTATTTTCGAACAAATCAGCAGAACTTCAGAAAATGGCATACTCGTTCCACAGTAAGTCAAAAGTCGAGCCCACCCTTGTTTCTAAGGTAAAACGCAATACAAGTACGATACAGACTATAGCTTAAAAACTAGATAATCAATATTTCATTTGTCACCAAGAAATACGGTTTCACATCAAATGTCAAGTAAAATGACTGTTTTTGACACTTTTTGAGCACTATGATAAAGAAATGTCGATGCTTCATAGATTGAAATAAGCAATTAATTTCCCCATAGGCGAATATGGTAGCCTGTTTCGAGATACAGACTTTAGAAAGTTGATTTTTTTAACGAAACCTTGCTAGAATCAAAGAAAAGTTATTAGGACAGTATTTTTTGGTCCAAAAAATATAGGTTCGCGTTGCTTTTCTTAGCGTATTTTGTACTTATCTCCCATGCCTATCAATCTTGCCCTTAAAAATATGTGTCTTGTCCTAGCGTTGAAAAGTCATCTCAGTTCCTTTAGGGCTACGGAATAATTTTTATTTTGCCTTTTGTATAAGCAGAGTGCACGAAATTTCTAATAATAAAAAATAACGGGCGCACATATCGACCAATCAGGATTCGCCATACTTTTAATTCTGAATACCATGTTATGCTCATAAAATGGCTGCGCCCATCAAATCTAATGGTGTATTGTAACCTATAAGACCACATGAACGTCCTTTCAATCTTTTCGTCATCTTTTAAGTGAGAAAAACCACGCGTTGAATGCACTACCCGTATGAAAACCGACCAGCGCCTTAATTCATTATGCACACGTGCTTTGAATTCCTTTTTGATCATGAGCACACACGTGTGTTTTCTTAGTCAATCGATTCTTTCTTTAGATTTTAATCAGAAAAACATGAGACTCGTGAATTGAATGTCAATGTCAACCAATTGTACTAGCATAAGCATACAAAGGCGTTTACATTCCATCCTAAATTTTACATGACTTTTGTCATATGATAATTTTGATAACCCTTCCATAAATGTATAGTAATTTCTTAATATACGATCAGTTAATTACAAAAGGTCTTCCGTATCGGGAGTACAACAATCAGCCACGTTATAACAAAAAATCATTTTGTTAAAAACCGTTTGCTTTACCTATACAACGTGTACAATATCGGCTCAGGTAGCTTAGTTTCAAACTATTTTCGCTGTTTCTGTTCCCACTTCCAGTCTAAAAATTTCTGATAAATTTATAAAATATAGATATGAGAAGATGTGGTATACTTGCTAGTAAGACAACTCTTCATCAGAGAATACATAACATGAACGTTAATAATTATATGTCATCGTATGACCTTTAACAATTAGCTAAACCCATACCGTATTATCTGTCAAAAGGCCCCAAAATGACATATTGAACAAAATTCAAACGACAAAACTAACGGCTCGATTCATATGAGAAAAAAGCAATGAACGAAGAACAAATATGCAACAAACGGCAGTCACAGAATTACAGGCTCCTTAGTGAAAACGTGAACTCATAGAGTGTGGTGAAGTTAAACATGTTAGCGGGCGCTCTATCCTCCCTTAGCATGTAACAGTATAACTTTTAAACGTCAGTTGAAAAGGAATTAACTTATCAGATCTATTCATTTTCTTGCTACATAACAATGTATATATTTATATTCAATTAAAAAAGTTACCTGATCAGCGAAATCTCTTCTTATATCTGAGTTATCTACCCGCATGTAGCAAAGTTGGAAAAGAACGATGACAAAAAAGGTGGGCTTTTTTTTGTTAGATACAAATGTAAACATTATATATACACATGCTACTCTCAAAATTTGCCCTTTCAATTGAATATCTATACCGATTGTTGTTTACTATTTCAAAATCCAAAATGGAGATATTAAAACACCCCAGATACCTTAAATACTGAAGAACATAGAGTAGCATGTTTATGTAAATAGTATTTATTTTTTTTCTTTAAGGTAAAGCAAATGTGCAATATTCTAAGGAACACAGATTACGTTAACTAATTGAATCCTAAATACGATAGAAATGGTAATTAAAGAGAAATGAAAGATGTGAAATGAAAGATATGAGTGCAAATGAGATAATTCTTCCTCGAAGATATAGATATAACTTTATAAATAAGTAACTGTTGATACCTTTCGCAAATGTATTCATCAATGTAATTGTATCATCTTCTGTTTCACGTATGATATAAATATACAATACTCGGTATATAGGAGCGCTTTGATGGACACTTAAAAAATTCATTGTTTTTAATAGTGTCAATAAGAAAAATAAAATTGACAAAGAGACGACAATCCAAGAAAAGAGCAGACAACAACCCAAGGGCACCAATGGGTCTTCAACAAGAAAATCATGCACCCGGAGGTGGACCATAGCTTGCCCCTAACGTGCCTAAGTAAAATGTGTACTAGACATTATACATATGTTTGTGGACGAACATGGATAAATAGTATAACATGTGAAAATTGTATGAGCATGTACCTAGTTGATTACAAACTTTTTTTTATCTTAGAGTGATGATCACCATGATTGGACATTTCATTCGCAGGGGGCACACCTTTAGTTCAGCTAATACTTAGTATTGAATATACACTCGTAGTAAAAATGCAGATTAGAATGAAGAAATGAAGCAATTTGTGAGAACATATGTTATAAACAGGCATCAGTTTTATCATAACATTATATTACAGTATAATTGAAATACTGTACCATGATTATGATGATAGAATTTTAAACACGGTGTGTCAATAATAAACGTTCTTATCAAACCAAATGTCCAAAAAGAGGGACGAAAGATACCAAAGGGACAGTCAAACTCATAAATCTAAAACAAACTGACAAACTGACAAACTTGGTTTATGTCTTTTCTGAAAAAAATAATATGTTAAACCAGTTTAGCAATCAGAACCTCTCACGTGTTTGATAGTTACTGATAAATCTGTAATATTGTCAAAATTTAGCAAGGACAAACAAACAAGTATAATGATTCTATCAACTGTAATTATAAAATGATTGTTTATCTAATATGATTATCACCTTTTTTGTATTATGTAAACGCAAAGAAATCAGACACAATTAGTCGAACCGGCATTTTAGAAAGTTAAGAAAATAAAGAAGGTTCTGTCCGTTTTCTATTATGTCAGGATTGTGATTTATGTGTTTTTTGCGCTTTTCTTTTCGTCTTTTTTTATTGATTTCTTTATTTCTATTGCTTATATCAGTCTGGTTGTGATTTATGAATTTGTATCTTTACTTTTGTTCCTATCTTATCTGTATTGTAAAACCCATAATTTTAAAGATTATAATAAAGAAATGTAATTAATAAGTACACACAATGTATTTAAACTACATTCAAAATATGAGCAATATTAAGGGAGTTGGCTTCTCAGTTTCACAGAAATTACCTTTTCAAAACACTAGCATATATTGATAGGGAATTGATGAAGGAATTAAAAGAGCAAAAAAAATAAATATATAGGTCACCGTGCTTGTTTTCGAGATATTAGAGATTGAAATTTAGGCGGGAAAATGTTCTCTCTTGACTTTTCATAGCTTTATCATTGACAAGTTAAAGTCCTCAAAAACTTTTAAAAAATAATAAAAAATTTATAAGACTTTAACAGACAGCTTATCATTATATATGTAACAGAATTATAACAAGAAAAATGGAAGTCACCGGGCAAAATTTGTTAAGGCATTCAAATGGATAAAACCACAGGATTCCGAAAATCTGACCAAAATTCCAAAACATGACAAGCGAGCTTCCTTAAGAAAACAATTAGACTAACAAGTTTCTTTGTTTAACCATTAGGGACTAGTTTGCTCGCTGCTCGCTTTCGAATGTATACTACAATGTAACAACCTTATTTTAAATAACGAAACAATACATTCACTTTATTATCTATATACCAACTAAACCATTTAAAATTCATGCTATACTGTGCATTGCAAAAACAATTAAGAAATATAAAGTATGAGAACCAGAATAGTCTGTACATTTCCATACAATTGTAATTTTCAAGAGATTCAAAACTAATGCCATGATAATACCGATGGACACATTCAAAATATTTCAAATAATAGTTGAACATATAACTGTTTTATTGTTACATATTAGACGAACATAATCTCACAACATAATGATATATACTTTTTGTTACAATATAAAATAAGTTATACAGATGACTAAAGAGGTGATCTCAAAGTAAAGATAGTGTTTAAAACCAATGGCAAGGACTATTTCTTATTTTAGAAAATCATGGAATAAAATAACAATTTCGTTGTTTCGATTTGAAAAGCACTGACAGAAACAATATCAAATCATACATTTGAAATATCTCATACGTTTCTATGCTTGCGTGTACATTTTTTTAGCATTAATTGTAAATTGATGCCATGACATTGGGTGACGTTAACCAATCAAAATGGACGTAACAAACGATGTTGCATTATCATAGAATTATAAATAAATTAGAAATTAGGATTTGGTGGATCTGGTGGTGGAGGAGGTGGATTAATCCACGGAGCTGGCAGATCAATGTTTATACATATAGGTCCTACTTTCATCGTTCTATCTGGAATACCTGTAATAAACATAGACATGTTAGACAATATATGGCAACAGTGCGTTAAACATGAATTAAAGCATAATCAAGAAGAATAAGTAATATTCCGAGCAGACATTTTTCAGCTTTCGTTTTTAATTTAGAATTTACTAAGAAAGTATGGTTGTAACTATTTCTGACAAAACTTCGTTTGGTTTTATTGTGTCTATCTTTAAAATATCATTTTATTCATACATTTTATATTTGGATTATGAAAGGAAACCAAGAAAGGCGTGTCGAAAAACACAAATGTAAGAAAATGTAAGAAAAACAATGTTATGAAAATACCAATGCCGACAATGGACAAAAAACAACGGACAGAGCAAAATATCGAATCTCCTATGTCTCATTATTTGTTTTCCGCTTTTGTCATCAGTCTCAGAACAGATCAGATCCTCAAAATATAAAACACATTTCACAGTCTCTCAATTAATTAATAAAATTGTAAATAAATGTCATTTATATCACCAGATTTGTCATTCCTGTTACCAATTGCAAATTTCAAGGGAATACGTCCGCAATGTCCTCCGTCATATTTGCATGCACGATATGTTTTCAATCTCCAATTTTATTAACAAAATAAACCTTTCATTATTTTAATCGAAAATAATGTATTTTTTGACAAAAGAAAAATCTCTGTTCATGAATAATGTCAGAAACACGAACAATAATGTACACAGATGTGAATGGTAAAATATTTAATCAATGAAAGAAAAAAGGATAATGCAAATTTTAGGCAATAAATAGAGAATAATACATGGCAAAATCCGTATCATATGTCGTATCATCCCGAGACATCAATATCAGCCCAAGGGCCTTTAGGCCCGAGGGATGATATTGGTCGAGGGTGATACGACATGTGATACAGATTTTGCCATGTATTATACGCTTTATCATATATTTCAACAGAAGAGTATTATATTATATGAACTGTTTTCTGATCCCGATAGATTAGCACTGGGTTACCTTCAGTTCTGCTTTTGTCTTGGTTCAAAGCCTTAAAATAACTGCTTATACAAAGCACCTGGGTTACCTTACCATTTGCCTGCTGCTGTTTTAAAAATATTTTGTTTATTATTGTATTTATTTGAGTGTTTTGTATTTTTTATAGTTGCATTTAGTGTGCCAAAAAATATGCAAACTTGATGTTCGTGACGTCACATACAATATGAAAACTTGACGTTCGTGACGTTACATACCAAACAATGACGTCATTAAAAAAAATGACCTATTTTGAGGAAATTTTTTCTTAAGTAAAAAAAAAAACAAAAAACTTTATGTAAAAAAAAAAAAAAAAAAAAAAAAGGTATGCGATACGGGTTTTACCATGCGATACGGGGTATGCGATACGGGTTTAGCTATGCGATACGGGGTATGCGATACAGGGTAGGTGATACAGACTGGAAAAACAACCTTTATTAGATATACAAAATAGCTGTATTTTGTACTAAATATATGATAAATACATTTAAAGAGGAATTATTGCAACGGTAGATTGTTTTATATGCGTGATTTTCTTTTGGTTGATTTAAGATTCAAACTTATTGTTAATTAATGAGTACCTGCTCTGTTACAATTACGATTACAAAAATAGTAAAAACAAATACATGAAATCACTAGACTCCCAACGACGACCAATACTATCATGACTGTGACATCTGAGTCGTCCATTTTTGATATCGATGCAGGTCTCTAAAACAGATAAAGATACATCTTCATATTCTTGTTGAAATTAATTACCAAAAGTTTTCTGTTAAAAAAGAGGTCTATTTCGGATAGCCAGGCTAATGAGTCAAAAACGAATGGCATGACAAAAAATATCGAAAGTCTACAAAAAAATGCAAAACAAAACTGAACATTGAGTAACACGAGCCTCACTAATAACTCTAGAAGGGTGCAATGCTCCTGATCCACGTGTTGCATTGTCTTGAACAAACCAAGTGAACGTCTAATTGTGTATGTTTCATTCGAGGAAGGATAACTGGAAAGTGGTTATCTGTTTCATATGAAATAGAAATAAAGCTATTTTTTTTTCCATAACTGAAAGAAAAATAAGATCTACTCTGATCTATTTCACAAACCATTACATTTAAATGAATTGAATATTTTAGGTTTTCATTTCATCCAATTAATATTATAATTACGCAAAATATGCCAAACTTTACACACACATTTTTTAACAATTAAAATCTGTGTATATTGCCGGTGTGCATCTGTAAATATTGTAGAGCAAATAGTTTCTGTATTGGTGCTTTCAAGTTTTGAAAAGTAAGAAAATAAATAACTTCTCTTCGAAAAAAAAAACATTTTGGTCTAGAGACAATCAACATTTCGCAATTATCTGCATGTAAATTTTGAGATAAAGCATAGCAAATACTGGTGCTTTAAAAAAAAAAATAATTGTGGTTATCTGCGAGACAATTTTTACATAAAAGTTACTCATAGTGATTACTAAGACTTCCACTATTAAGATCACTGCTGAAATTGCAATTGACAATTCAAATACCATACTAGATGATTGTAATTTGAAGAATGTCAGATATTGTTTTTATTCAATTATAAAGATAAAACTTGACGGAATGCAGCTACACAGCCTTTATAAAGAAAACCTCAAAGTTACAGGATAATACTTGTGCATTTAAATTAAAATAGAGGGACGAAAGATACCAGAGATACAGTCAAACTCACATATCAATTTAACGAAACATAATTTGGAGTCTTCTGTATATTTCAGTTTTCTCGTTATAAATGGAAAGCGAGTATATAATATGACAAAATATTGTAAGATAATAAGGTCCTACTTCATTGCAACTACTCTGTAAAGGGCACTCTATAATACAAAAACAATTCATATACATCAATTAAGTGTTTTCTCGTAAGAGAACATGTAATGAACATTGTCAATGTGCTTACTGCATAAGCTAATGATAATATTAATCTATTCATTTGTTCTACTTCTAGAAACTTCGTCAAACTATATTTATAAACTTCAGTTTAGACTTTATGATGAACGACAATCGAAGCCATTTTTTTTTATTTGATGCGATGTGAACTTTGGTACGAAAGCCGAAAAGGACCATTCATTATTCAGAATTCAAAATTAAAAATATTAAGTTCATATTCATAATTAAAAATAAAAAAATGAAAATTCCTTTCTCCCAAATTACGAAATTTTTGCAGTTAAATTCCCCAAACTACACGTAGTATCTTAATCTTATCACTTGATGTTATGTATTCCGTATACTAATGATATATTTGTTTACAGACAACAAAACTTTTGAAAGATTACCTGTTGATATTTCATTTATCCATGAGAGGAGGATAATGGGTGTCACTTCAATCCTTTTTTGAATGTGTCGTGTTTTTCTCGGTTCATGTCTTGAGAATCAGTGAGTATGTTTACATTTTCCCCGTAGAATGCACAAAGTCAGTCAGGGATTATGAGTGAGTAATAAGACTATTCTTAAGCGATAAAACTTACAAAACAAAATGCACAATTCATGTAAACCATAGATTAGTCAAAATGTTTGCGTCAAAAGATTACGTCATGCTAGACTGATCTGAACAATTTCAAATACAACAGGTTAGACGCAAATCCAAGCTTTGATGTTAGATGGGCGGAATGTGGCTCTACTTAGAAGAGGGAATTCGGGAACCTTATTTTGACGGAAACTTGGCCTTAACAATACAATTTTATTTTGATGTCATTAAAGGTGTGAAATGTCGCTTTTTCACAATAACTTACTGAAATATAAAGCTGAACATGCTAAGATTTTAATCAGTTCATTTTATATTTAATAATCTATAGCATCTGTATATTATTCTCTTGATGTTTTCAATAAACTTATATAAACCAGTTTTTTTTTAAATGAAACCTCTGTGAACTGTTTATCGAAATCTCTCCACGAGATTATATGAAGATGGCAATTTCCGACGGGTCATGAACTATTTCTGCGTTTTCTAATTTGATTTCCTTACTTGTAAATGTACTGTTTATATCAACATTTTCAAATTAAGATTGAAGAATCGATTTTTATTTGATAAAGCGTTTTAAATTGACGTATAGATAAAACCGCGTATGTAATAAAGTAGAGTACGTACAGTGTTTTGATATAACGCATACATCTTATATCAATATTTATTACCAAAAGTTCTATCGTATTCTGCAAATGTCTCCTAATCTACAACATGCACCATTTCAACATGTTTTCGTAATATATTTGAATTTATAATAAGCCTTTAGTTGTGTGTAAGGAAATTTAACGTTATTTAAGACATGTGCCATGTTCTTTTCTTGTGCACTTAAAAAATGTCACTCATCATTTTTATGCCGCTTAATCCATTACATGTACATGTGTCAAAGTAATATTCATCCCCACCTATACAAACACAACCCAAAAATAGCGTTCTACATATAGAAACATAGAACATGCAGAAGACAACTATTTTGAACGAACACGTTTCGTATATATTTATACTCAGTCAAATATGTCTTCTCACTAAGCACAATATTTTTATCGTTTAAGCCATCAACCAATTCCAGACGTAAACGTAATTAGCAGTTTATTACGAAGTTGGAAGCGTTTTTCCGTGTCTTTCATAGAGAGATAAGTGATAATGGACTTCATACTAAACTCCAACACATATAATGAAACGATGGAGCTCCTGGCTTTGTTCATGCGCAGAAGTACAACATAGTTAAACATGTTTTATGAGGTCTTATCTCTGTCATTATACCTGTAAGTAATGTAGGATAAACAAACAAAAATCAATACGCACAGTAAAACTTATTCTAAAAGAAGTCCGAGTCCAATGTCAGAATAGGTATCAAAAAACTAAGCAAAAAAATAAATGGAACATAAATTAACATGACTTCTTAATATAACAGAAATAGTATACTGCTGTTCAAAAGTCAAGAATCGGTTGAGAGAAAACAATTGGGGTTAAAAACTAAAATCGAGAATAACACATTAACTATAAGAGGAAACCAACAAACCAACATAAACATTGAAGTGCAACAAAAACAAACGTCAATACAATTTAATATGAAACGAACTATCTGATGACAACTGCGTTATTTGTGACTTTGCACATGATATTTGTAGAAAAAATAGTGAACGGAAATGGTTTAATTGCTAGCCAAACTAGCATGATTGCAATGTTGAAAGTACTGCTAAAATGACGACATAAAATGACAGGAATACAAAACAGTACAAATAAATGCAAAACACTAATATATCAGTACATCTAGACATGTCAAGCACCGAACAACAGCGAACACCAAAATTAAATTTACAGTACAGAAAACATTATATTCGAATAATGAATATATCAACGTCACAAAAAGTGAAGTCAAAGTTAAATTTATAAAAATTTGATATAAATTTGGGATTAAGATTATAATGGTGTTATCAAATGTACTTTATAACAAATGCCAAAACTAACATTAAGGACCCAAAATTCGAAAGAGAATTTGTGCCAAGTACGGCTAAGGTAATCTACTCCTGGGATAAAAAAAAACCTTAGTTTTGTAAACAGGAAACTTATAAAAATGACCATATAATTGAAATTCATGTCAACACCGAAGTTCTGACTACTGGGCTGGTGATATCCTTCTAGACGAAACGTCCACTAGCAGGGTCATCGACATACCTATTATCGTTTATCGTCCGTCATCAAATTGATTGAACAAAATGTGTATTGATCACGCTATGAAATGTCGGTGGTGAAATTTCTATTAATTGTCATGTAAACAATGTTTAGAATTCCGAATCATTTAACTTCCTTGTATAGAATAATTGTTTGTTTGCGTCCATGGAGACGATGATATATCAAGAGAAAGTAGCTATAAATATAAATATTAGAAAAGAGTATTGAATAAGTATTAATAACGAAAGTATGTTATGTGCACATTTAAAAAAATAAACTTTACTATTGATAGTTAAGAAAATTTGAAACAAAAAGCAATGTAATCAAAATCTTTAGTTTAAGCATGATGAAAGGTGGTCTTATAAATGTGATAGGAAAGGGCAGTCATAGTTTTTTTTACATCAAATATTCAAACATAAAAAAAGGTGATCTGTCATATATCAACAACATGAAATAAAAAAGTAAACATTCAGGTCAACATATTCATATTGAATTGTTTGGATCCTTTCATACTTGACGATAGTATATAAATAGCATTTTGAATTAAAAACCCATTGTTAAAAACAGATGAAGGTCGTTCCATCCACATGTTGATATGAAACGTTTAATTGAATTTTTACACTTACATAAAATACAAACAATTAAACTTTGAAAACCAAATTGATGTCAAATAATATTTTATTTTACACAAATTCCATTAGAAGATTTCTTTTACCCATTAGCACCCGAAGGCGGTCTTTAGCTGGCTCTTTTTTGTTCAGTGAAAATTGCCTTACTATGGAAATGAAAATACTAAACTCCAAAACATACAAATGAATTAGAAATAAAAAAAGGAAAGTTCAGGACAGGGCATCGTATATTGTTAGTATTAGCTTTATTTAAAGTCTGTTCAGCAGGATAAAGCTTAATAGTGTACACACTGACGTCCCCATTATTGAGAGCCAAACTATCATCCAAATAATCTACAAGTGTTATTTAATTTCTGTATCAGATTGCCTCGAGGGGTTTTAACTGATTTTAGTAATAAACTGTAAATTATAACAATACAGAAACTGACCACATTAAGTTGTGCACAATTAGTCCTAATTGGAATTCCGATAACTTAACGAAATACTGAATTTCAAGATTTTTGTCAAGAGCAAACAAAAATTTTCTTATTGTTAAAAAAATCAAGTGCAGTTATGGTATCAAAGCAGGTCCAATTGGCACAGTGCTTTTGTTTGATGTGACTAAAAAAATTACCTAAAATAGTTTAAAAATATACATTGGCATTCTGAACTTTCAAATACTCATTCAAATAGGTGTGTGGAATTTTATAAGTGAGATTATGGGGAAATGTGGTATATAAAGTAGAAAAATCTATCTTTGGACTGTTTCGAAATAACAAATCTGGCCATGCAATTTGTTAAGTACTTCGAAGGAATGTTTATATATTCGTTACAACAAAACATTCCGCTGGCTAAATTTTCAAATAAAACTTAGACCACGAACTTTGTTGTAGAAATTGAGGCAGCTTTAAATTACTATCATAACTTCCTGTTAAATGATGACTCAAAATGACAAATTGATTTTAATTATAAAGTGATATCAATGACAAAGAATCCATTATTCAATTTGAAACTTGAACTACTCTGAATGGTGCTGCATAAAGACTCTAGTATCACTTACAAAAATACAAATAAATATCGCCTTGATTTTACTCAATTTGTTCCTATTATACAAAACATATTTTTTTCCCTTTCTGGATGTGCTGAACAATACATTAAGTGAGATATACTATATCTTTTCCGGCAGTCTTATGATAACAATTTATTATCTAGGACGCAAATTGTCTTATTTAAAATTTTGAAGTTTTTTTTACAGAATATAATACACACCATTTGATATTTATAGTTTCTGTAAGCCTAGAAGTCATTAAAATAGCTCTAACAAAAAAGTAATGATTTATGTTACTGCGGAAAAAATAAATGTATTTCTTGCAATACGAGATACTCAAATATGTATTAAGGATGACATAAATGTATGGATAAAGTTAACAATACATGATAACGGCTTATATAATTATATTGGAGCAGCAAAATAATTTTAATACCTCTTTGTCCACACGTCCTCCAAACATATCTGTAGAACAGTCATTTATAATTTCAACTAGAAAACACATTCTTAAGAATTATAAAAAAACACTTTTTTTAAAGAAATTTAATTATCAAACTTCGCTTTGCATACTGTATACATGTATAGGTAACTGTTCGAGTAATACCATTTATAATTAATAAATATAAGATCTAGAGATATTAAACATATGTATGTCAATGTTTTACTACAATTGATATTACAATTCATTCTTGAATCTTAATTCATTCAGGACATCTATATCACTGAGGATTCGGGGGATCCGGTGGAGGAGGTGGCACCAACACTATAGGATGATCCTGCGGTAACTTACTTAAATCAGCAGACAGTTGTTTTGCATCTGTTACATGTGTAACACATATGAAAAATGCAAGGAGGCAAGCATACAAAATTTATTGGAATATCAGTATATTTCCCTTTTTGCCAATATAACTAGAAAAAACAAAAAATTTGTTGTTGTCTAACAAACTTAAATGATTCCCTATCATTTTTCTTAGCTAGCTTCATAAACAAAAGAAACAATTTGTGTGTTTTTTATACCGTCTGTAACGTTTTATAAAAACAAGCCACTGTTTCGTCATTTCATATTGCGACATTGCATAGACATTCGAAGGCTTACAATACTAATTAAATATATCTTTGTTAAGTTACTCTTTATAATTGGTGATACATACGATACCAGTCTTAAAGTATCAGTATCAGTGTTCTGTTGTTTCGTTGTGTTGCATGTATAGAGTGTGTTTCAATTTGTTTTAATTTGTAACCCGGATTTTTTTTTTCTCAATCGATTTATGACTTTTGAACAGCGATATACTACTGTTGCCTTTATTTAAAATCTTATAAACTGATGAGAGTATCGACTATATCCCATGCATACTATTCAGTCGCGTTCGAAAGTTTAAAAATGTCAAGTTAATGGCGAAATATAAGAAGATTAAAAACCAAATGTTCATAAATACTGCACCTAGTCTACTTTAATTTTGTAAGTAGCTATTTGTTATTTATAGCTTCTGCTTGAATTTGAATCCAAAGATTTTCATGGAGTAACATGGTTGTGCATGTTAAGAAAAAGAAGTGAAAATCTGTTAATCATATTTTTTTCGTAGAAGGCTCAATAGTCAAATGACATCTAAAATTGTGGTAATATCTGGTATATCATAATGTTGATTGTATTTATGTTACCTTGAGAAAAGTTACCAAACGAGGATTCTTCCGCTCTAACTTCTGTTCTGCTAAATGACCGCCATAACAATGCTTCATTTTCTAATCACACATGAATAAATGCTATATGATTTTAATCAATTATCTAATTCCATTATCGGACATTATCCATAAATTAATGACATTTTGGATTTCTAATCTGAATTTCCGAAGCCATTATTCCTTAACGTCTACTGTTCGAGAATAACAGTTTTCAGGGCACATGGTAAACATTCATAAATGAATATGCAGGTCTCATATTCATTCAAGATCATAATTCTCCCACCATTTACATAAAGTAAATGATTAACTTATTTTCCTTTTTTCAACCCTTTGGCCAAACACAAGTTCATTTCAGATCGTCTGTTTCATGACAGACATTTCATGCATTTTTACAGTATCATTTTTTGAAATAATTGACTCCAGGTCAGATGTTTTACCCTAACATAAGGTCACAATTGAGGTTATAAAATAACGAATTTGTCCATTAAAATCTTTTCAAATCATTTCAAATTGTTGAACTGTTTCTGTGATCTGTCAAACAAGTTAAAAGGTCTTTATATAATGTAAGATTATATATTAAGTTTTCCACATCAATCCCAACACCCTGAATCCAAAAGATGTTGAAATTATGTATAAGCAATATTCATAGTGTGGAAATTGACCTTGAATCGATAACAATGGCATATCTTTCTAATGATTTCTTTCTTGGATGTATATTTAATCATATGGCAAGGAAAAACTTCTAAAACATCATGGATCAAACGTGCAAATTATCCTGTACACATTGGTAGGTAGTTATAAGACAACTCAATATTCACAATAATTACAAACTCTACATTTCTATTGACATCAAATTGTGATGAGTCATATGATAAAACTAAGGTGCATAATCTTACCGAGGATCGTAGTGTTTGAAGGATATGTGCCTCGTGCAATTACAAATTTAAATACACTCAAATTGATAATTGTATCTTTATTTATGTAATTTTATATGGTAGTTAAAAGGTCGAGATAGCACGTTTTAAAAATGTCGCACGATCCGATTCAGAACTTTTGTCAATAAATAACAAAACACGTATTTCAATTTGTATTTACACATTTTCAATTGGATTGTCAGTACTAAAACCCGGTAATAGGCCATATTCGATAAAGGGTCAAAATAAGCATCACACCGGCAATTCCTGCTCTGATCTGCATTTTACTCCTCCGTTATATAAATATACATATATATTAATTAGTATTTAAAGCGCCTGTTGAAACACTGATGCAATACACTGTGACGTCAATCTTCATAATGGCGACAACGTCACCGAGAAGGAAGGGTTGTCAAGTCCTACATAGTAGAGGCGATATGTCCACAGTTTCGGATTTTATGGTGATACACTGACCCGATGAAAAAATCACCAATTCTAGATAAAACCGTAACATTTTGAGTTGATGATACTTGAAATATTAGTAAAACTTAAATGGAACTGACAAACAACTAACATACAACACGTTGCGGTATAAGAAACATCGAAGAATGAACAAAGAGCAGCCGATAATTACTCCACAAAGTACAAATATTAACCAATTAGAACGAACATCAACTAAAGATAAATAAAAACAGGGTTAAAGCTATATTCTTACACTTGACCATTTTTCGCTACTCTCTTGCGGCTGACGTCGTTCTCTTTCTCCTGTAGAAATAATCGCAAGAACAATAACCAACAAGGTATCATACAGTGGCAGCTTCGTTAATTTTTTTTGTCTGTCATTACAAAACAGGGCCGAAAGATACCAAAGGGACAGTCACTCCATGGCCAAAAATGAAAAAGACAAACAGACCACAGTAGCACACACACACAATACAGAAAGCTAAAATAAACAACACGAACCCAATAAAAACTAGGAGTGATCTAAGGTTCTCCGGAAGGGTTAAGCAGATCCTGCTCCACTCGTCGTGATGCTAATGTAATAATAATTCCGGTAAAAGGTATAATTCGGTAGGTCACATTCATAAAAGGGAAGGAGATTGTAGTTACGACGTAATGAACACATCTGGTATCATTTGTGAAACGGTTATTCCATTACGGAGGACCAACTCTGGGTGGCGTGCGTAAAATTTACGATGGGATGATTTCAACTTCACCAATTGGAACTCTTGATGTGATAGCTTCCTTGTGAGCAGCAAATCTCTATCAAGAAAATAATGAAAGAAAATGCAAACATGGGAATATCGTATTAAAATGAGAGATATATACCCCGTATGCAGGTTCTGCTGCAATGTTGCTTCTTAAAAAAGGGAAGTTCACAATTGGTCACAATTGGAAAGCTGAAATCATCTCTTTGGTCGTAAAGTTTTGTTTTCAATGGACCCTTATTGTCAATTTCTAGATGAAAGTCAAAATATAAGGCTGACTTAACTGTATCTGTTTTATCTTGTATCTCTAGTTCGATGGGATAGAAGCGTTTAACATAGTCACCAAATTTTGAATTATTTAGTGAAAGAACGTCATCTATGTAGCGGAAAGTAGAGTTAAAGGATATTGCTAACTTCTTATCTTTCTTCCTAAGAAATTCCTGTATAAAGTTGGCCTCATAATAAGAATTAAGACGGCAACAAAAGGGACGCAATTGGTTCCCATTAGAATGCCGTAAGTCTGTTGAAAAACAGTTAGATACACTTGCACTTGTTAAAAATAGGTGGTCAATCAAGCATCTTGATGATGTCAGTTTCAGAGATTTTTTTTGTTTGAATCAGAGTGATTCTTTACAAAGTATGATTGATCCCTCCCTAAGACAAGATACTTGTATCTAGGTTTGCCATTTTTAATTATGAAACAAAGCGAAACCAGTTCTTTCTACTTGTCTTTTAGTTTGGAATGTGGAATACTTGTGTATAGTGTAGAAAAGTCAAATGTTTTAATGCTATTGCAAGATGAAAGAGAGTTAGATTGTGTGTACTCTAAAAAAATCTTTGGAAATTTTAGTATGCACATCTTATTCACGCCACCTCTAGAATAGGCAGTTTAACAATAACTTTGTAGCCCGTTTCGATTGCTGATAAAATATACGTTTATAATATAGAAAGCAGTTTCGTGGAGCACTTGGAAGACTCAGCAATATACCTTGTTTGAAGGACACTCGTGTAGTTTAGGTATCCAATAAAGTGATCGAAGATCCAGTTCATTATCTTTGGTTGAAGTTCCAAAGGAACATAGAACAGCCCTATGATTATCTAGGATTTCCTCTTTGGTAAGTGTCGTGAGGGTATATGTTGAGTTTCCAAGTGAATTGTCAATACCTAATTCTGCCGGTTTAAATGGTTCAACACTAGTCTTTTTGGGGCCCTTTATAACTTCCTGTTTGGTGTGATAACAAGACGCAATGTTTAAGACATGGCTGTGTACATAATGTATATACAACTCGTCTAAACATCAACCCAACAATGTTAGATTTGTAAATTTGCTTTCGCAAATTTTTGGTTCTTCCCTCGCCGGGATTCGAACCCATGCTACTGTGATATCGTGACACCAAATCGCCTGCACTGCAGCCGTCCCGCTAGACCACACGACCACCTGGGCTCTCAAAAAAAGAGCTTTCGCTGGCCGTGTGTTACCTTTCCTCGTCAGTTTTAATTTAGCGGCGTACTACAGTACATGATATAGAAGGCATGAAGATGTTATTGTTACAGATCAGCTAAATTATCTATAGTAAAGGATCCTGCAAATTAATGTAATATACAGTCACAGAAAATAATTATATTTATAAGTACGTCTGAGTCAGTGACAACTCTACAACAGATGTCTCTTTTGTCGTAAAGTTTTGTTTTCAACCGACCCTCATAGTTAATTTCTAGATATACGTCATAATCAAATCGTAAAACCAAAAGCTTAAACATATCAAACGAATGGAAAACCACAGTCATATTTCTGACTTGGTACATGTATTTTCTTATGTAGAAAATGGTGGATTGGACCTGGTTTTATAGCTAGCTAAACCTCTCACTTGTATGACAGTCGCATCAAATTCCATTATATTGTCACCGATACGTGAACAAAACAAACAGACACAATAGGTAAAAATGTCAGGGGTACAGCAGTCAACATTGTGTTATCATCTTAATCACTATAAAAACAACAAATGTAACGAAGAAGCACAAAAAGGCATACATCAAATTTAACATCCTCATTTTGTTTAAATTATACGATCTAATTTATCTATGGAAAATTCACCTATAAAGGATGGAGGGTTTTAAGTACTGGTGTAAATTGCGCGTTTGAAATTCGCACAGATAGACATGAAATAATTTTGTCGTTCAAGGTTTCAGGACATTCTAGGAAAAAAGCATGGGTTGAACATGTTGATGCTGGTGGAATGGCAAACCCATTCCCGCTGATAAGACAATGTACCAAATACAGCTAAAATAACAACACATATGCCAGAAATACTGCACAAACAAACGCAACAAGCACTCATCAAAGAGTAACACATAAATAATAAAATCATGATTTCAGGATTATGAATATCTGTATTCTATTGTCTTATCGTTACTTGTTTTGTGCTGAGTGCCTGTCTAATTAATCCGACCTAACTTTATCTTTTTACCTTATGTTTATAGTTAGTTCTACTGTTATTACAAAAGTAGAAAACAGTAAGATATCGCTGTTCTAATTTTATAAATCGATTAAGAAAAAAACAAATCCGTGTTATAAACTAAAACTGAAACAACGACACAACAGAAACACTAAAAGCAACACACTCAGAAACGAACTATAATATATCAATGGCCATTTTCTTGACTGGGTACAGGACATTTTAAGCATAAATGATGGGTTGAACCTGGTTATGTGGCTAACTAAACCTTCCGCTTTTATGGCAATGTTAAATATATCATTAAAATGACAACATTATATGATAGAACGAAAATATATATAAACGGGAGAACATACAGGACAGAGACACTAACAAATAAACGATACAATAAAACATCACGACAGGGTAATCATTATCATAGTTATCAGGCTTATAATTTAATTCGCTAATATGTTTCATCTACATAAGATTTGTCAAGGATGCTCAGTTCAGAATACTTAAGAAAGCCAACCAAAGATGAAAGCATTGATTACAAAAAAACAAATCCAAAAAGTAGTGCCAAACAAGCTAAAGTTGTCTACCGAGGATAAGAAAATCCTTAGCATTAAGAATAATCCTACTTTTGCAAACAAAAAATTTATGAACAAATACTTTATAATAGATATATATGTTTACACCGAAGTGATTACATGTACTAACTACAGAATAAAAACAAGCACGTAAAACAACCTAAATCAGCACAGGGCGAAGAGATTGTCGCACAAAAGTGACGACACATTTAAATTTCTTAAAATGTCATAAGTATAAGAAAGTGAGTTCAAGATTAGGTTTGTTATACTGTTATTACATGTATTAATAACAACGGAGATAACAATACTTATTAATATAGGATCGTGGTCGTTATTAGACAATTAATTGTGTTATCTAGCTGTGTCGGTATTTCTTCTAAATCAAACTGTAAACAAAACACATCGTCTGTATTTAATTGACCCAAACTAGATTCTTATTAATGAACTGGGTGATTAATTATATTTACCTTATCACAAGGATGGAACAGTAAACTATAAGACATTTGACAATATCCGATTAGAATAACAAAAAAAACATCAGTACTTAAGGATGTTTACTTCTCAGTTTCAAAATAAATAACTTTTCATAAAACTAGTATATATTGATAGGGGATTTATTGAGGAATCAAAAAAGCCAAAAAAAATATAGGGGTCACTAGGCTTGTTTCGAGATATTAGCCATTGGAATTTTTGCGGGAAAATGTTCTCTCTTGATTTTTCATAGCTTTATCATTGACCAGTTAAAGTTCTCAAATACTACTAAAAAATAAATAAAATTTTATAAGACAATTGGCTGATAATTATACATGTAAAAGATTTATAAAAAGAAAAATAGGGGTCAATGGGAATTTTTTTTTAAAAGGCATTCAAATGGATAAAACAAGAGGATTTCGAAAATCTGACGAAAGTTCCAAAACATGACAAGAAAACATCCTTAATACATGAATTTTGGATAGCAAAATACCTGACATGTCTTATTGAAATGCGAATTCACACTCAGCAAAACAGTGACAACCGTTAATCAGTCACGGTCAGTACCAAAGAAATCAGACGACGTAATCATGGTAATGGCAAACCATAATCTAAGATATGGTAAAAATGTCTTCAGTTAATTTGGACAGATACACTTCGTATGGATCAAAAGAATTTACGGAGTGTCATTTTTAATATGTCCTCCTCATTACTTTGATGGAGCGATTTCTGGATAAGGAACACATTTCTGTTTATATAGTCCGTGTAATGTGAACATACACGAGCATAAGGTATAAACTGATATATGTAAACACCATACTAATGGGCAGTGGGTATGTTACTGCCAAAAAATGGGAAATTGATAATTGGAATGTTGAAATCGTCCCGTTATCATAGATCTCGGGTAATATCGTCCATCTCTGTTAATATTGAGGAAAATATCTAGGTATGAAGCATTCCTTCTAGTATAAGAAGTTTCCATAATTTTAAGTTAAAATATGATTATTGGCTGAAATATAGGTAATTCAATAATAGGACATCATCAATATATCTGAAAGTGAAATTAACGAATTTTGCTAGAAGCTTTTTCTTTTTGTCTTTTAGAAGGTTCTACATAAATTCGACTTCATTCATTACGAGTACATAAACAAGTAGGCTAGAAGGGTATACAATCAGAACCCAATGGAATACGGACTAACAAAATTTTCCAAAACGCTTACATATCCATTAACGTAATGAATGTCTCTGTCGTGAGTCGAGTTCGGGTAATTTAGTGGTTGGAAAGATTGATGTTTTAGAAAAAAAGTGTTTTTATTGTTTTGAAGTTACGCACGGTATTGGTGCCACTTAGCGTTACACGACGTTCCTAATCAAATGACGATTTTGACGTTGTTCCACGGAAAGTTTCAAACGTTGAACTTATATTCTACTCATGTGAAAAAGCCGCTTAAAGTAAAGAAATTTTCGAAGTTGCTTCTTTATATGGTTTAATATATTTTTTTCAAGCCGGTGCAAATGCAAAATTCCATTGAATTAAAACAAAATTTTAAATACATGCAACAATAACACAAAATAACAATTTGCTGTCTTGTAAAAATGAATGAAATATATAAAAAAAGAAGATTGTGGTATGATTGCCAATGAGACAACTCTCCACAAGAGACCAAATTGACACAGAAATTAACAGCTATAGTTCACTGTACGGCCTTCAACAATGAACAAAGCCTATACCGCATAGTCTGCTATAAAAGGCCCCGAAATGACAACGTAAAACAATTCAGACGAAAAAACTAACTGCCTAATTTATGTTACAAAATGAACGAAAAAGTCTGTTTTGTATATTTTTTGGCGGTTTTTTTTATCTTTTAAATGTTTAAAAATTTTCAAACTTAATTTGATACTATGAGTGAAACAAACGCAGGACAAATCTGAGGCTAACCTCTTTACTCTTAGGACGAGCGTGCTTATACAACATATCATATTGGCTGTCTTTGCTTATAACCTTCGATGTCTTATTTTCTTCTCTTTTTTACTATTTGTGTATCTTATCAGTTACTTCTATTTCTTAAAATTAAGCAATGTTCTCTCTACCAGAAGACGTCTCCTATCTTTGCTAGTAAAATTGTAAATATTTCGTTTCTTGTTTCTGTCTCTTTTCCCCAAATACACGTTTATATATGTTTTTTTGTAATTTGATAATTTCGCTCCCTCAATTTTCGTTAATGTTCAAATGCTTCTCGATTTGTCTTTGATTATGTGAAAGATGGAGGTAGCATATCGCCAGCTATTTTTCTTTTCATAATCTTATTTTATCAACACTTTAATCCTGGGACTATTCTACTAACATTAATATAATAGTCCCTGAATTTGGTTTATTTTTTATTTTTCTTAAACAGTGACTTATACTTATATTATAATTCATATTATTTATTATAACGTATAAGTAAGTCCACAATCTTAACATTAATCCCGATATTATGGAAAATGTTGGAAATAGCATATTTTCAAAAATCTCTCACAAAAAACGTCAAATTACGGTTACGGGGACATGTCATTGGACATCTTAGATCGTTTGGGATTTTCTACCAGCAACTCAAACAAATGTAAATATCATATCATTTTAAAGGAAACTAAATGTATTTTCTATTCATATCAGTTAACAGGTGTTAAAACTTTGAGATGTAGTAGAATTTCGTTTGATAAAAAGCCTCTTAATTATTCATTGTGTTATTTTGTCCATCGGGACGTTTTATTGGACACGGGAAAAATGACGATGTTTTTAAAATAAGACCGCAGTGACATAATGATGACTTCAGATAGCTTCTTCGGGACATGTATAATTTTTCTGATATTATTAAAATCCATTTTCGTGCGTTATATCTTATGAAAGTGAAGACAGGAAGTTTTTTTACGGGTTGAGCAGCTAATTGGGACATTTTTCTTTTTTATTTAAACTCTTCTGACGATCTTCCTTCTCTTACAGTTAAAAACGTCTATTACTTCATTTAACGTTAAATGTATACAAAACAGTTGTAAAATTTTAAACCATTCTACTTACTAATGAATCCGCACTGGGATTTCAAAGACGCACATAAAACAAAATTGTAACAGCGGGACACCCTTGAAATGACGTTATAGGCATCGAAATGAGCAAAGTTTTTCATTAAAAAATAGACAAAGCACAAAATCATCTATGTTATTGTTTTCTATGGATTATTTCCTTTCGAATGATATGCATAACATGGATATTTATTGTATAGGTTAAGAGCTTGAATTTGAATAACCCGCCTTCCAACCTATATTTCCAAAGTCACACCAATATCGTGCGCAACGTCTTTACAACTTTAACAGGTGTTTCCCTCATTGTTGAGTGCAAATTTGTACCAATAGTTGCTTACAACCTATTTTTTCTGGTCTTTTGTGGGGACTTATCTCTTAATTTGTAATGTGAGACAAAATCAAAACTTTTGAGACATGGTCAGTAAATTTAAATCAATTGAACGGAAACAGCAGAAATTTAAGACTAGGAAAGGGCTGTCATTACACAGACGGAAATATTTCAAACAAAACAGATCACTTATTCACAGCCACCTAGTACCAATGTTAGTCATGTGTTAGTTGTAATATTAAATGTTAAAACCTAAGCTTTAATGTTCATTTATATTTCAAAGGCTCCATTGAAGATATATCTCAATATATGGTTTGGTATGCAAATTGCAATATTTGTTTTCATAATTACTCACAATAACAACCACAGCTAGTTAATCCTCCACTGAAGCGAACAATAATTAAGGCACTAACATATAACTTAATAGATGTAAGTGAAACGTGACATAGATGTGCACATTTTGTGGTAGTCGTTGCGTCTATTTGTTGACTTCAAACTGTCTATGATATTATTGAAGTGGGATGAAGTGTTGTGAAAAATATTATATTCAATATACAAATGGGATGATAGCCAGTATTACAATGAACACATGTATACAAATATCATTATTTCTAGTATGCTGCATTTTACAAGGTAAATTTGATAGTGTATAATGTAATATCATAAAATTATAAAATTATAAATGCTTAGAATGTCTGCATAGTTACAGATTGGTGACCTTATGCTGTTGTCTGTTATATGGTCGGGTTGTTGTTTCTTTGACACATTCCCCATTTCCATACTCAATTTTATGTCATTGTTTATAAGGCATAAATTACCACAGGGTATCAGACAATAACAATATATTACTCGATTTATTTCACATGACTGGGCGGAGTTTAACCGGTTCGCTCATAATAAACCAGTCCATCTATAGACAGGTGTTTAAGGATAAATTCATCAATGAAGTATCCAGTCATTCTTTTGATAATTCCTTTGGTGACACTGATAGGTGATAAAAAATCGGGAATAATTATAAAGGCAATCATCGTTATCACACACATCTTCAAATAGACTGTCCTTGTGCAAATTAAAACGTAAGCTCCGCCCGATCAGTTGAAATAACATTGGTAATAGTAAATGTATGTCATACAACACTGATAATTTATCATCAGGAATTGCCAATTGTATATTCCTTATTCATGATTTAAATAAAAAGATCAAAATATAAAAGGATAATTAATGTGTAGTTATGTTGTACAAAAAAAACGAAAACCTTTACAATGTAAGGATACACATTCCCCGTTTCCATTCTGAATTTTATAAGTAACATAAACACATAACTTGAAAAGAACTTATACCTCGGGATAGAAAGCTGTTCGCAATGTTAGTTACATGTAAAAAAAAAATAGTGAATACGGGGGAAATGAGAGGTAAAATGCAACACATTAATAAGTACCTCGTCAGTTATGAATTTAGTAGATTAAGTCCTTGTTGATAGTCTATCTAGTTTCCTACATTGGAACAGTATGTATCTGTATACATCTGGATAATAACGGTCAATAACAAAACTGTGTTTTTAATTTTGTATACAAAACTTAGAAAGCACACAAAAACAGTGGTTTTTTTCAGAATATAAATTAAAGTAAAGTACATGTGTTATCTTCTTCTTCACTCTATTACTTTTCTCCATAACACTGTTGTTTATTGACACCAAAACCATAAGAACCCACTACAGAGAAAAAAACTAGACTAAGTGCACTTTACGTATACATTCTTCTGCTTTATCATCAAAGAATTGATACAAAAGAAAAGTACAAATGCGTCATTCAATTATTACTTGACAGAATTCTGTTACGTAACACTTTTTTGTTGCTGTTGTTGTTGTTTTGTTACTGCGTAGAATCTTATTGACGATTCTATATTTTACGTTTTAGTCTTGTTTATACAATATGATGTTTGGAGCGCTCGCAGTAATTGTGTTTTTATTTTTAGTGAGTGACTGTCATTCTAAATCTATTCAGCAACAAAATGTTTCGGTTGATGAAACCCAGGATGAACACATTTTTGCACTCGAGAGTACCATTAAGAAATTGGAAATCATAGTTCAAAATGTGACTAAATCAAAAGGTAATATTCATAGCCTAAGGTTTTGTTTAGATTTGATAAGAAGGACATCAATATGCCTTAAACAAATAAATGATAATAATCTGATTACCAAACACAGAGGACTACAACATAACTTTATAACTATAAAGACTTTATATTGTCATCTTTGAGACCCATTTTTAATTCTATTTGCTCAAATTGGTAAAATCGTTAGTAAACATAAAGTTTAGAGATACTCGACTTGATACTGGATATATATATTTATATGTAATAAAAAATGCTACCTGTTAAAATGCCGTCTACGACCATATTTGTCGATTCCTGATAGTCAAATTTCAAAATATTTAAATGATCAGTTAACATAGAGATATCTATTAACAGTTAGCCTTTAATGACACAGCTTCAAATTTAATTCCAATTCTTTATATCACACATCTTAATTATAATGAGATAGATATTTGAAGTAATGTGGTTAGTTAAACGATGTAACTTAGATATTTATGTTTATTTTATGTAGATAAATCTGAGCAACCAGTGATGTTTTACGCGAAGATAGCTAACAGAGACTTTACATTACAGACATTATCGACAGTTGTGTTTGAAACCGTCATTCTTAACATCGGTGGACATTATGATCAATATGATGGAATTTTTGTTGCTCCGAGGAAAGGCGTCTACATGTTTTCCTGGACCGTGTCTATTCAAGGTTCGAAATATGCTGTTACAGAACTTGTAGTTGAAGACAAAATCATATCAACCACCGGAAGTACGGATAATGCTGGAGGGATTCATTCTGCATCGATGACGGCATTATGTAACATGGATAAAAACGAGCATGCGTTTATCAGAACCGCAAATCATGGCAGTGCAAATGATTTTTACAGCAAACCGGTTTATCCCCAAACGTCGTTTCTTGGAATGCTTGTATATGATGAAAAGTGAACATTTACAATTCAAATACTGAAATCGATGTTTATAAGATGTTGCTAGTGCATCACGCAAGGAAAGTTTCACGATATATAGAGTATTAAAATGTTGCTTGAAACATGAAAGTTATGAAACATTTATGTGTGAAGATTCTTTGCTGTTAAATTATAATATGTGCTTTTGTATATATATGCAGCGATAACAGTAGATGTGTATTACAATAGACAGTACATTAGTACTAGCATAAGCAAATCGATATTGCTTTATTAAAGTTTACTAATGGAAGGTTTTTGGCAATCATTTTGAATTAAGGAATGATTTTTTTTTTCTTATCTAGGTCTTACTCTCTGTCTGTGTTTGGCTTTACTTCTGGTCCGATTTGATTTTAACCGCTATTAAAAGTATGTATTTTAATTTGAATTGCAATAACAGCCATTAATAATCAATGAGTTTATGTGAGTGCAATTTGTTCAGTAGCCATAGGTTCGATATTGTCTGGTTTAAATAAAAAGTTAGAAAGGAACGGGGAAAGTATTAAAGAGACAAAAACCCGACTGAAGAGCAGAACATGTATTTGTCATAAAATTAACAATTCAACTTGCTTATAAAAAAAGAAGATGTGGTATGATTGCCAATGAGATTACTCTCCACAGGAGACCAAATGACACAGAAATTAACATCAATAGTTTACCGTACGGCCTTCGACAATGAGCAAAGCCCATACCGCATAGTCGGCTTTAAAAGTTCTTTTCGCAGTTAAATTTTACCAGTCTTGACTGTTCTTTTCAAACTGGACGTATGACCTTCAACAATGAGCAAAGAAAAAACGTAAAGTAAGCTCCAAAAGGCCTCAACATAACAAAATGTTAAATATTTCAAGGAGAAAACTTCAACAGTTTGATTTTTTTACCGCTGATATTCAATAATTAACTTTAAAACATAAGCTTCGATTGTCTTCATTGTTGTATGTTATGAAACTTCATTAATAGTATTCTAAACTACGTTTGCACTTATAACTATGTTCTCGGAAGTACATCAGTGCAGTATTTTTCAAATGCATGAAAGGGAAAGTTTGAAATACATAAAGTAAATGGCAATGTTACAACACAACGAAACCAGATAAGGCACTTATATATATACAGTATATATATGTGTTTTTGTATTGTGAGTCAGTCTTTCAATTTACCTATTCCAACGCATGTTGATAGCTAAAACTATATTCTAAAAACTTAAATTTTAAATTCCATCATGGTAAAGTTATAAAAACAAATTTCCATTTCTACTTTGATTTTTAATAAAGACACTACGATTTGTTAAGGCTTTACTCGATGAACAGGTAGAAAATCAGAAAACTTTAACGTTCCGAAAGGAGGTGTTTATAACACGTCAATTTGTAAGCAACTCAATGACACTATAAAGCCAAACGATTAAAAGTCAACATTGGTCATTTTGTAGCTTTTAATAGGTCGGCTTTCTATCATTTTGTGTGACCAAACTGTCCATATTGTGTGAAAATCCGTTCTTAGAACTCGTGTTCGAATAATTATTTATATATTTTAATTTATAAATGAAACATGCTAATATCTATTTGACAACTGATCTTAATTCGAAAAAAAAATAATTAAATACTGATTAGTCCTACATAATGGGGTCTACATATACACGGGTGTCATTCGGTTTGACGAGAGAAATGATCGTGAAAGAGTATCTAACGGAAGTCAAGTATTGCGAGACGATCGTGAAAGCTCTGGTACCGGATCGTGAAAGACATTTAATCAAGAAGACATATGAAAGATTAGTAAGTAATCTAATATATTTAATTACACAGACAAATTTACAACAAAATAAAACTGTCTGTCAAAATGGTTCAACATTATGATCAGTATGTGAGAAAATCCAAATCACAAAGTTGATGATGGCAAATACGATGTACATTTTTCTAATATTAAAAACCATTATCGGACGGAATTGAAATTCTTCGGTAAATATGAAATCATTTAAAATATTGTAATATTGTAATGTTACAGTAACATCAATTTACTTTTATTAGATATTCTCCCTGGATTCCTAATAACTAATATATCAGGGATACTTAGTGCAATGCTGTACACTAAGTAAATCGTTACATTTTTGTGTAACAGCAATAGAGTGCAATAAAATATATTATCCACGTTAAAAAAAATGCAGTTTTAAAAGTACATAGTTTTTACAAAACAACAAAAGGCAGATTTTCTTCTCGACATTTCAATGACATAAACAATGTAAACAAACATGATTTTTTCACAAATTCGAATTAAATAAACTACTTTTATCCGAATGAGGGCATTCAATTTGAATGAATCAAATTGCTCTCATAGTTATTTTGTATAAACAAAATCTGAAACTTGGTAAAAAAAAGAAATATTTACACAAAATTGATTTGTCGGATCGTGAAAGATCACGTACCGCTTTTTGAAGACCGTGAAAAGGATCGTGAAAGATCTGATGCTACGAAGACGTTCAAATTATTCTTTACCTCTGATAATCATTGCGTTGAGAAAAAAAGAAACTATTAAAAAGATCTTCAACACCAAATTCTCCAAACGACTAAAGAAATTTGGACCAGGTTCGTGATATAGACAATATTATTAGCACCTTAATAAATCACACTGTAACTCCTATTGACGAACATCATCTTATCTTTATATAAAGCCCAAGTCACACTGTCACGTTTTACTACGTTTTAAAATGCTACGTTTCAACTACGTTTTGAATTAAAATGTCCCGTTATTTTGAAAGCTAGGATTTACTAGGTTTGTACTTCGTTCTAATCACGTTTTACTACGTATAAGAACGTGTATACCCATGTTTCCACCACGCATTGATACATTTCGATACGTAGTTTGCACGTTTTGTTACGTTCCGCTAAGCTTTGATACTTATTTACTAGGTTTCTACTTCGTATCATTCGCTACGTTGGTTGTTAAATTTTCAAAACATACGGGGCAGGTCCCGTTTTGAACAAAGGATCACTACGTTTCGATACGCTTCGTTACGTATATTTTCGATTCGATTCAGTTTCAAGACGTAGTAAAACGTAGCTCTTGAAACGTGACAGTGTTACTGGGGCTTAAACATGTACAGGGTTTAAATTATCTGAAACGTCTTTTCAAGGCCTGGTGGTGATAAAACAATTCAAACAGGATTTTCCTACTCAGGAACCAACAAATCAAAATACTGGATTTGGTGTTTTGAGCGCATTTACTGTAATCAGAGTACTGAATTTTTATTACCGAGAGTCATGCTTAATTTTGATCAGAGGTCTAAAGCAAGGTACTGAAAAAAACAATAAAAATTGGAAATGGAGAACATGTCCAAGAGACAACAACCCGACCAGATAGCAGTAATTAATCGAAGGCCACCAATTGATCTGTAACACAGCGAGCAAATCCGCTTCCGGAGGCGTGGCCCCTAAACAAAAATGTGTACTAGTTCAGTGACAATGGTCGTCATACTAAACTCCGAAATATATATATGTACTATAGTTAAAAAAAAAAAGCATACAAGAGTAATAAAGGTCAGAAGCTCCTGACTTGGGACAGGCGCAAATATGTGGCGGGGTTAAAATGTTTTGTGAGATCTTATACCTCTAGCCAAAATAGAAACACAAACACACAGCAATACACAATAACTTTAATTACAGGAGGCAGAAATAAGACTATACTAAGGAAAATTGTGTGATTATTTTATATCTGTCCTGACAAATGTGTGATTAGAAATGTTTTATGCAATTAGATTTTAGTTTATATGCTTAATTTAAGAAAATATATACTTAAAGGTGCAGTACATTTTAAAATTACGATACAATTTTCCGGTGTGCGAATTTTTTTTCTTTCAGTAGCCATGATCAGCACTGTGTGAACCCCACACAAAATACGTGATGTTATTGTTAATAGGAAATAAGTTAACGAATAATGTTCGTCAAGTTAAATGTCTTTATTCCGTTTGTTATCACGCCTGGTAAACCATCTAATCTCAACCAAAATGTTGAGACGGAAAAAAGTATTCTGGCACTTCCTGTTGAGTCTTTCTGGTTCAAAATATCCAAAATAAACACATTGTAGGTCGACTTTTCGTCAATTTACTGAAAATCAATGACTTTTTTGTAAAATAGGAGAATGTCATGCCATAGATAATTGAATTAGGATTTGTTTCGTGTAGAACACGGACCAATATGATTTAAAATGACATTGGAATGACTTTTCTCCTGCAGGTAAATGTGGCCAGTGCAGTCGACTATTGACAAAATTACAGTGAAATCATTGATAAACTACGTATATATCAGTAAATTAGTATTTTTCTAAAACCTTATAATCATAAAATTACAGTTTGCTCCTTTTCTTTACTAATATAATTTAATTAAGCTAAATATGTTATGAAGTAGATCATGTTGAGATTTTCTGGTATCGGTTGAGATATTCTGGAACAATGTTGAGATCTTCTGGTGATTGAAATTTTCAACTAGCTTAGTATCAATTATACATACAAATGTACAACCGCCAAAATTCATAAACTTGCCGTATATTGTTTGACATTTCAACTGTCATTTTAATCTTATCTTTTTCAACTGTCATTTTATTCGTGTCTGTATAGTTATGACAGGCAGCTTCTAAAGAGACCTTTGGTTGTACTAAAGTGAATAGTTAATAGTGAATAGCTGTGTTTTTTCTGGCGCTGGAGATTAATAGTCTAGCGTTTGAGAAGCAGTTTTGCACAGAAGCTATAAAGTCAATAATGTTGTACTTCATATCTCCAGCGCTAAAATTTATTCCTACATCGCTTAACTTGACATCGCAATAGCTAGCTTTTCGAAATCTACATCGCTATACTTTACATTTGCAGTGCTGGGGGTTAACATCAGCACTAAACTTTAACTATACACAGCTACTTTTGCATAGATTGACACGCCGTGTGTGCTTTTGAAAATGAAATTGGTATATACGTCCACTTGTATTTTTGTCCATCTGATGAATTAAGCATTTTCCAACTGATTTTTATAGTTCGTTCCTATGTTGTACTGTTATTCTACTGTCCAATGTTAGGGGAGGGTTGGAATCCCGCTAAAATGTTTAACCCCGCAATATTATGTATGTATGTGTCTGTACCAAGTTAAGAGCCTGTAATTCAGTGGTTGTCGTTTGTTTATGTGTTACATATTTGTTTTTCGTTAATTTTTTTTATATAAATAAGGTCGTTAGTTTTCTCGTTACTATTGTCATTTCGGGGCCTTTTATAGCTGACTATGCAGTATGGGCTTTGCTCATTGTTGAAGGCCGTACGTTGAACTATAGTTGTTAATCTCTGTGTCATTTTGGTCTCTTGTGAAGAGTTGTCTCATTGGCAAACATACTCTATTTATATATATATTTATAGTATACAAGGAATTATCCCGCAGCTAAGATTTGTCACTCTTTAAGAACGCATGCACATCCGTAAAAAAAACCGCGCTTCATACAAAATGTACTTCGGTCAACACTTTTACACCCCAATAAATTTACAAAAAAGAGCATTCAATTCTTAAATGAAAGATAGTGGAAATGACACAATGAAATGTGTCATTCCTGGTTGGGCCCGTTGGAAAAAAGAGACATGAGGTCCAAAATACATACATACAAAACCTAGAGAGCTTTTATACCTTTATGTGAAAATGACAATGAGAACGACTATAGAGCTGGAAATCGTCGTAGTAATATGATCGTAGTCAGGTCTTAAGAATAGCGTGATGAGGACACCGGGCTTGATCGTACTAGAATCGACTTTTGTAAAGGATACGGTCTTCGGAACTGCTAAGCATAACCGTAGAATAGTCGTAGTGGTTGGGTCGCATTAATACGGTATAGTCTAGTGGTTCAGGGGCGGATCCAGCCATTTTAAAAAGGGGGGGTCCCAACCCAGAGTAAAAAGGGGGGGTGTCCAGCTATATGCTCCCATTCAAATGCATTGATCGGCCAAAAAAAAGGGGGGGTTCCAACCCCCGGAACCCCCCCTCTGGATCCGCGCCTGTGGTTGTATTAAGGTAGCAGTAACATCGACGTTAGATCGTATAGCGCAGTAAATGTATCTGCGACTTGAATCGCGCTCAAGATTTGATGGCACAGCGATCTTTGTGGACTACGACCTTTACGCGCTCCTACTTAGACATGATTTCGCAACGACATATCACGATTGTTTTGAACATGTTGGCTACTCTCAATACGATCTTCTAGACCTCAAGACCGTACCACGACAATACTGCGATCTACACAATCGTAGTGCGATCATGGCCTAGTGTGACGGGGCCTGGGGTATACTATAAATGTTGCTGAATATTACCAAATATTAAGGATGTGCCCTGAATACAGTTGTAAACAAACAATCTAAGTTATAATCATTTCAATACAACACGTGTTATTACGCTAAGTTGGACTGCATAAAGCGGCAGTTTCAAAATCGATAATTTTTTTTGTGATAAGGAATATAATGACAAAAATGACATATTTTACTAACAAATAGATTATCACCACCATTAAGAAGTCATCCTGTATGAAAAATTAAACCTAGAAAAGGGGGTCTGTTCGATTGAATAGTTTTTAACTATTTTATTTCTTTATAAATGTAAGCATTTTCGACATTAAATAAAGTCTTTTAGGAATCGAAATCATCTAAAACATAATAATAAATAAATATTGTAAAATAATCTTATTTATACTTGTAAAGCATGCATTTTTCTATCGGCAATTCTTGAAATTGTATCAGTATTTAGATTTTAACTTACCACAGACAGAAAACATATATATCACGTTAACTGCAAAAAGGTAAACTCGAATAGTACCGCTCACTGATAAAGTTTCGTTGTTCATTTTGGGAAATAACTTTATTTTTACAACAGAAATTACATTTAATTATTTAAATTAAACTTTAGCATAGCTATTTTAGCAGTTTTTGTCTTTATATAGTAATATTGCATGCGTTTAGAATTGCTAGTCGTAGTTAATTTGAACTTTGAAACCTCAGCACCAATATTTTAACAATAATATACTTTATGACACAAAGTTACCAGAAAGTCTCAACATTGTGACAGAAAGACTCAACCAGTACCTTTATATCTCAACCATTTAGAATTTTTCATTTTTCTGCTTAGAATAGGCTTGACAAAAAATGTTTTTGCAATTTACAGACGTGGTTATCGTAAAGCATAAAAAAAAACACAAATAATTGACATATTTTCTTGCTAGGTCATTAATATCATAGCAGTTTTATCGGATTCAAAGAAAGTAAACATGATAATCCGTAGGAGAAAAGTGATTGTGACTTCAATTTCAGATATTTTGAACCAAACAGAGACATATTAGCTACACTTATCATTTATCTATGGCATGACATTCTCCTATTTTACAAAAAAGTCATTGATTTTCAGTAAATTAACGAAAAATCGACCTACCCTGTGTTTATTTTGGATATTTTGAACCAGAAAGACTCAACAGGAAGTGCCAGAATACTTTTTTCCGTCTCAACATTTTGGTTGAGATTAGATGGTTTACCAGGCGTGGTTATGCTAGTTTAAGACAAATTGTATTTTCAATAAAAATATAATATACAGTTGTTTGAAATTCTTATTAAGCCGATGGACCAATTATATTTGTTCATTTCAGCTGGTGGTACTCGACTTCATTTAGTTTAATGATAGATACTAACCAACTAATAAGGATATTATCCCGAATTTGAATATGTTATATTTTATAATTACTTAAACATCAAGTGATCAATTTCAGTGCAAAAAAATAGAAAATATATTGACGGGTCAAAAAGTTAAAGCCAAACAATAATATGTACATAATTATTTATAATGAAATAACTATATGACGACAGCATACAAATCAAATACTCTTAAATCTAAATTCAAATATAAACATTACAAATGAAATCAAAAAAATCAAAAGTTAGTTTTGCAAAACATTCTTTCTCACTACATTTATTAATTGATCAATTTTACTTTTAAGGAATGTGAGTAGTAGTTTTGAATGTTTGTAGATAGAAGAAGATGTGGTATGAGTGCCAATGAGACAACTCTCCATCCAAGTCAAAGTTTATAAAAGTAAACCATTTTAGGTCAAAGTACGGTGTTCAACACGGAGCCTTGGCCTGACATGATTAAATAATTTGATCTGTTTGAAATCATTTTATAGGTATAGAGGCTCAATGGATTGTCGTAGTCACGTGTCAATAACATAGGAACATCGAGTATTGTCTTTTTTTCGGCAAACATTGTGCGTATTGTTATGCGTTTACTTTTCTACATTGGCTAGAGGTATAGGGGGAGGGTTGAGATATCATAAACATGTTTAACCCAGCCGCAATTTTGCGCCTGTCCCAATTCAGGAGCCTCTGGCCTTTGTTAGTCGTGTATGATTTTTAATTTTAGTTTCTTGTGTATAATTCGGAGTTTAGTATGACGTCCATTATCACTGTACTAGTTTACATATTTGTTTAGGGGCCAGCTGAAGGACGCCCCCGGGTGCGGGGGTTTCTCGCTACCTCGAAGACCCATTGGTGACCTTCGGCTGTTGTCTACTCTATGGTCGGGTTGTTGTCGCTTTGACACATTCCCCATTTCCTTTCTCAATTTTATTCTTTGTTAACTGCATGTATTAGTTGATTCATTATACTTTTGAATGAAATTCACAAACAGCGTAAATGCTAAAATAAGTTTACAGTACTATTCGGGGTATTAAACAATCAAAATCTTTCAATAGAAAAAACATTGTATTATCCTCCTTGTCTAAAATCAATTTAGTGTTAGCAAGGAGATTATTATTCTACTGTGAAATAAAATACATATTATACAATAAAGATATTTGAAAAATACTTATTATTGTAAAATGAAGAAAAGAAATAGAGAAATTTCTACATTTAGAGAAAACCAAATAACTATACCCATAGCAAATTATGTCTTATTTCAACAAATGAATATGGCATTGCAATTTACATCAATGTTGGTAAATAATACATGGAGAGTCAAAATATTTATCCTTGGTTGAATGAAAAACAAATAAAAGGACGTATAGTTCAATCTATGGTCAACGATATATACTAAATATTAAGTTTGACAGAATAGAGAGCGCGGCCAAATCAAAAAGTCAAATATTAGATATCAAAATTTAAATACATAAATCATAAATGGACAATTAAAAAGTATAAAATACAGAGTTCAAGCAGGTATTTATTTTTCACGAATTTGTTTGACGTAACTTTGTGTTCACTTAACCGTTTAACCTCTTTTTTTTCTAATGGAAAAAGTCAAACCACGGCCATCTACCGATGCAGGATTTCTGAAAAGGGCGTAATTCCACAAAAGGAATCATTTTTTTTTTTTTTGAACGACTGTAGGCTGCAATCGTGAAAAAAAAACCACATTATATAGCTATTTTTAAGCGTTATCCCTTACCTACAATCGTGAAAAAAACACGATATGATTATTTTCTATGCGTACGCCCTTATCCCCTCACAATGATCCGTGCCAATGTTCTGCGGAAAAAATAAAGCTTGAAATTCACTGAAAAAAAATGTTTCAACCCAGTTATAGAGATGTTTCTAAAAACAAGAAGTTATTGTAGGAATTAGCCTGGTTCCTTGTCATTTATTTGTCTGACTCTGACAGGAAAGATATCCGTATGTTGCAAGGGAGGGGACCAGTCCTTACTAAGAATTTGACATAAAAAAAAGGTACAAAACTCAAAAGTACGAGGGTTGTCCGTAAAGATCTCGTACAAGCCGTAAAAATAGCATGCATATTTGTAAAATCAGTGTTTATACATTATATATACATGTATACTTGGACATTACTTGGGAAACTTCTTTTCATCAAATTATAATAAGAAGAGGTATTAAACTCCCGTTTTTGTTTGGACTGAATATTCTTATAATCTACAATGGAAAAAAATGCAAAAATACGAAAATGTACGATTGCCAATGAGACAACTTTTCATCTAACACCAAATGAAATGATAGACGTTAACAACTATTTCCCGTACGATCTTCCATAATGAACTAAACCCATGTACTGCATATATAGTAAGCTATATACGGTCCCGAAATGACAAATGTAAAAGAATTACAACGGGAAAACCATCTGCCGTTTCAGCAACATCAATTAATGGACTACAGTTACATATTAATTTTGTATTTCGTTCATTTTTTTAATTTAAATAAGGCCGTTAGTTTTCTCCTTGAATTGTTTCACGTTGTCATATCGGGGCCTTTTACGGATGACTATGCGGTATGGGCTTTGCTCATTGTTGAAAGCTGTACGGTGACCTATAGTTGTTAATGTATGTGTCATTTTGGTCTCTTGTGGACAGTTGTCTCATTGGCAATCATACCACATCTTCTTTTTATACAACAATATATTCAAAATTATAGTAGCGATTGAAACGAATGTCACCAATGGCTTTGACAATAACATTGATATTAATTCAAGTATATAGAACTAAATGACCCGTTTAAATTTTTCTAATTTTCAATTAAGTGAATATTTCAAAACTAGGTTACAAATTTTTTCAAGTGTTAAAAACGATGTTTAAAATCTGGCTTAAAAGTAATGCAAATAAAATATTAGATATACACTATTTTAAGGATAAACTTGAAGAGCCATAATTCCAACTTAATATTGTTCACATAACTCAATTTTTCGAGTAGGACTTGATTGAAAAGCATTCAAAGTCAACTTTAGAAAAAATGAATTAATTTTTATCATTTCTTTCTTTTTCTTTTATCAGTTGTGTTTCTTTCTGAAATGAAAATAATCTTAAGAAGAAAAGCAATAAACTATGAAGGGCAAAATTCTTTTGCAGTATTGCAATAACCTAAATGCTACATGTAGTACCCCCTTAAATATCACAGTTTAAGGAGGGTACAATTTGATGGATCTCAAGTTTTCTTTTGATCTTTTTTATGATATGCTTCTCGGTGCCCGTCTTGTTTTTTTTTATAGCAAAAGCTTTCTTTATGTTAAAGCTAGCCTATCATTTGTAAAATATTTTGATTCGAGAGCCACTGGCGAGCTTTATGTACACAAAGCGATCGAACTACTTCCAAAATATTTACATAACTTTGTACTTCTGATTTTTTAGTAGTAGTATACAATTCAACAGAACATGTTTTAAGTAACAAAATAAAATTGAGAATTGAAATGGGGAATGTGTCAAAGAGACAACAACCCGACCATAGAAAAAAACAGCAGAAGGTCACCAACAGGTCTTCAAAAACAAATTAAATTTGAATGTAAACTTATGCAGTCTAGTACATGTAGACGAGTATTTATCCTAACTAATTAGTAGATTTACAGCGGAAACAGATGAAAAAAAATAGAAAACGTGTGTTCACCATGTTCATATTGTCGATGAAAAGTTGAGAGAAGGAAGCATAATATAAAGTTGCTTTTGTTGATTTGTTTTAGTTTAAATTTCAAAAATTATATGCACCTTAAATACATTTGTATTAAGTAGTGTCCGACACTATGAGAAAAAAGGTAGCCTAGATCATTTCAACAAGTTTGACTGCAAGTCATATTTTTAAGCCAAATATTAAGCGATTGGAAAAATGAGAATGAATAGTCTTGCTATTTTCCTTGAAACTTGGAAGAATGTAACGATGGCATGCAAGTACAATTCGCCGTTTCAGAATTTAATGCATCTTGGGTAATATTGTGTACACCAAAAAGTCGTGATTGGTTAAAAGTGTCATAATCAATGGAAATGCAACCAATGACGTGACGTAATTTTCATTTTGGTGTACAAACAATCAATCCATCAATCAATCCTAAAAATAATAGTGATTAATATTTATAGTGTCGTAGTTAACCATTAAGTATATTTCTCTTTCACCAAAAGATTCATGTCTGCAAAATTGTACGTTATTTTAGTCAGCAATAACATAAAAAGCACTATTTTGTGTCAGAGTAGGGATATTTTTATGTAATGAATTGGAGGGGGTGAAGTGGTGACCACACCTTGATTTTTACACAGAAGCAATTATAACTTTTATAGTGGATTTGACATTCCCGCCAAAATGGTACAGGACTAAGGAAAGCATGCAAAACAAATAAACTCAAACTGGAGTGATCTGGTAGTGGCGATTCGGCTCAGATGACCCCTGTTAGAACAAAGGAGCTGGGATGAAATTGTTCTTATCTTACCTCTTATATATTTCTAAGAATATGATTGGTTAAAATCGACCTCATGGAGACCGGGTATATTCCATATTAGGTTAGTAGGGAGGCGGGGCTTATTTTAATACACGGTTAGTTGTGGATTTACGACTTGGGCACTAATTGATTATTCAAAAGTATTAAAGTTCTGTTTAATATTGTCGTATCAATGTTGTTGATAATAAATATACATCGTTTGCATGAACAGTTGTTTAGTGCAGACCAATTGAAGAAGGTTCTTGAAATTGAACACTTGAACACTTTAACACAGAAATAAGAAGATGTGTTATAATAGCAAATAAGACAACTTCAGTATAAATTCAACAAATAATGATAGTCGGTAAGATAAATTTGTTACATAGTGTGCTAGTGACCTAATATGATGTATACAGGGTAGGTAAATTTTAGTAAACTAATATCTTTGACATACATATATTAAAAAGCAATATCATTTTATATTGATATGCAAATAATATCCATTATTTTCAAAATAAACAGTATTTTAAGTTAATAACAATTGTACACATTGTAATTTATCAGTCCTTTAAGTAGGCTTACAGAAGTCATTTATTTCTGTAAACACAATTGACATTACACCGGGTCGTTGTTTCGGATTTTTGGTATTGTTACGGATGTATACTTCGTAGTACTTCGGACCACATATCTTCATGGTATAATTGCATGTGCCAACACTTGACCATTTTCTAAGTGCTTCAATTTTAATTATCAAAATAAAAATGAAAAAACAAACCTGATTCTGAATTTGATTGGACCAAAGTTGATATTTCTTTGTATGTTTTTCATTCAAAGAAAGCGAAAAATAACAGTTGCTTGAGGAATGTATTTCTTAACAGTCGATAATCTAGAATTTTGATGGAACTATACTGTAAAGTCGTTTCTTTAGGTTCTTACCTTTTTGTTGGTATACTGTTCCTGTTACAAGGTAATAATATTATTATTATTATAAGTATTAATATTTTTTTCATCTAAAGCGCCGGATTCATTTTGAACCATGTAATAATAAAACGCATGCAAATTCTCAGAAAAAATGCAACTGATTTTAGAACGAAACTCTCCGTAAGATTGAAATGAACGGAATTGTTGTTATATTAGTCCTGCACATTTAAAATTAAAGGAGTGGTTGCTTTTTGCCGACAGTTAGTAAATAAGACTCAATTCCAGACAATTATGTTTCCTATATTGACATTGATTTTGCTTTAAAATTATTATGTATAACTATGTATTAAACTTATTCAATTTTAAAACATCTACTCTAGAATTGTCATGCAATAAAAAATTTGGAACGAGCGCGTGTTTTCATCTGAAATGGGTCGAGTGTTTCATCAAAGATGAGTTTGTTAGCACGCAAAGCGCATTTTGGTAACATCTTTATGTATTTTAAATGAGAGAGAGAGAGAGAGAGAGAGAGAGAGAGAGAGAGAGTCACTCGTTTCATATGATTTAAAGGGGTAATCCTTTATAGATAACTGACAGTCGACATTTTTAATGCCATGCAAATTGGTGGCGCTATCTAATCAAATTGAATATTACAAACGATATTGCATTATAATTATGATTAACATGTTTGTGTCTTCAACCAGGAACACTGGTATCACCAGCATGTTCAGGGAAAGGATTTCCAGTCGAATGGACAACAGCAACTGCAGGGGTTACATACTGGTTTGCGACACCAATAATTAAAAGACAATTCACGGCTGGATACAGTGTGATGGATTACTATACAACGGATGGATCGGCCATGGGTAAATAAAACTTATGTCTTATGTTTTGTCGCCCGTAAAAAAGTTTTTATCCTGCAATCGACCAATCGGCAATCCTCGGGCGACTCCGCTACTCTCCTTCTATCGTTGAGGTACGGAATCGGCCGAGTTGTGACGAAAACACTACGCTCCAATCGGTAATTCTCGGTTGACTCCGCTACTCTCCTTCTATCGTTGAGGTACGGAATCGGCCGAGTTGTGACGAAAACACTACGCTCCAATCGGCAATCCTCGGGTGACTCCGCTACTCTCCTTCTATCGTTGAGGTACGGAATCGGCCGAGTTGTGACGAAAACACTGTGCTCCAATCGGCAATCCTCGAGTGACTCCGCTACTACTCTCCTTCTACCGTTGAGGTCCGGAATCGGCCGAGTTGTGAAGAATGACAATCGACCTTTCTACTATAAATAAATACTAGAACACACACGCGGGCATATACAGCTTGTGAACTGTTGTTGGATGATTTTTTGTAAAAGATATTATGTATGGAGAATTTCATAAAAGGTATCAAAAGCCCTCTCCCTTTTTCAAAAGTCCGATATTTGTTTCCTTTAATTATTTTCGTGTTTCTGGACTCAGACCACAATTATTCTTCTCCTTTGCTACAATGCCTTTTTTGGTAAAAGTCAAATCAAATTAAAATTTGCACCGTTTCAAACATGAAATAAATGTAACTGCTTATATATAGACCATTATTAGTCTAATAAAATATGCTTCTAGGACAATCCATCAGTGCCTTTTCTTTTGAGAGCCTTATTAAAACATACCAATGGTAGGATATGAATCAGGCATAAATGACTAAGACCGACTTAGGCTAATTTGAGGGGTGGTCGGAGGGGTCCTTATCCCGAAATCCCGGGCTTAAAATCACCAAATCCCGATATACAACATTTAAAGAAATTCATATCCCGAAATCCCGAAATCGAAAAAGATATTCCCGGATTCCGTAAGGATCAATCCCCAAATCCCGAGCTTAAAAACATCGATCCCGACGCCCCGAAAAAGGTCCTGCCCCCCTTTAATCTCTACCTTACTTTCATTGTTGCCAAATCACTATTTTCACTTTCAACCATAAACTTTTATGCCCCATTTATGGGCATAATGTTTTCTAGTCTGTGTATCCGTGCGTTCGTTCGTTCGTTCAGTCGGTCGTCCGTCCGTCCGTCCGTCTGTCCCGCTTCAGGTTAAAGTTTTTGGTCGAGGTAGTTTTAGATGAAGCATGTTTTACTTATTAATATATATGCAAGTGGTATGACCCCTTAAATAGTAAACATTTCAAAGAAAACAGTAGACAGAATCAGGGACTTTCTATACTAACATAGAAAGTCCCTGACAGAATACATAGAGTCTTTATATATTAAAGTAGTAACAACGTAGTTTACATGTAGATAAACGCCGAAAATAATTCTCCTCTCGAAGGAGGTATAATAATTATTGTGGTTCTTGCGATCTAAACACCATGATATGGAGAACGCTAGATGAATGGCTTATTCATTTTTCATTTTTGTTATCTATCATACGATTGGTTGTATGTGTGTGTGTGTGCATGTTTCAAACCGGAAGTCTCATCTATGACGAAAATTCAGTCTGATGACGGAATCATATCCGGACTCCTTTTTTGTCGTTTTTCTCCCAAAATAACTCAATCTGAATAGTCATAAGAATGGATGACAAATGCGACTATGCATGTTACCTATAAGATACAGAGGCATGAGGATTGATTTATTGTGGAAAGAAGAGAAGCGACACACAAAATGAGGTCTTCTCGTTCAATAGTATAGAAATCGTCTCCTGGTATCTGCGTCTACTGCGAGCAAACGGTCATGTCATATTAATGTTTACATCACTATTTTGGGTCCTCATTGCGGTCCGTGTTGATCGAAGTCATGTCGATTTCTTTCAAAAACAAATTCAGGGATTTGGAAGAAAAAAACGTAAAACAAATAATTGCAGGATAAAGGCAATAACTGTTTCGTGTCTTTAAATATCAGCAGTATTTGTACCCGGCTCAAAAAAGGGGTCGTATTGTACTGTCGCTTGCTCATGCTCGCATTACACCTGATTATTAGAGGCTAAAAGTATAGCCATGGAGTCACATGTATCTGGGTTTTTTTTTCACTTATTGTTTTGAACTCTTTATTCTTTTCCCTCTTTTTGATGTTAAAATTTCTTTTCACCGCAAATTAAATTATTAAAGGTGTAAAGTGGCCATATGCATTTTCTCCGAAGAAAGTATAAGGATGCTCGCTTCACTTGTAATTTTTTTAATTTTTTTCAGATATTTGGAATTCTCTGGTTTTATTCATGTAATGCCATTTAAAAATTCTGCTTGTTACTCATATTTTAATTTCAAATTTTACTACATATAGTTTTAATGCAATCTTTAAAAATTTATCAATTAATCCCTAAATTGTCACGTTTTTACAATTTTTGACAGAAAAAAAGATGCCAATATAAATGTAGGTATTTAGAGAAAATCATTTCCCGCGAAATTTTTAATGGCTTACATCTCGAAAAAGCACTCGAACCCTTTATTTTTTTCTGCTTTTATAATTTCTTTAGTTATATATAACTATCAATTTAAAACAGTCTTCATAAAAGCTTGTTATTTGGAAACAAAGTAGCGAAATCAATATCTTCAAACATAATGTTTATTTGTTTGATTCTTCATTCTGCAGGTGCATCTCCTTCATGTATAGATGAATATTTTGACTCAATATCAGGATACTATTACTATCTGATGTACTACGGCGATTGGAATATTTACAGTTTGAAGAGGGATATTGACATATGTCATGGCTACAAACAGTTCGACAATGTACTCAGGGAATTCTACCGTAAGATTTTTAAAATTATTGAATATATACTTTTTTAACAAAGTATTCTCTACATAGAGAAAAGGCCTCCTTTTTTTCTAAAAAGTTACAGTATTAGTTTTTATTTTAACTGCCTGATGTACTATGGTGATTATGTATGGTGACAAGGGCCTTAATTTATGTCAATCATGGCTACACACAGTTCGACAATGTACTCAGGGAATTCTACCGTAAGATTTTTTTTAAACTCTTGAATATAATCTTTTCAACGAAGTATTCCCTTCATAGAGAACAGGCATCCATTTTCTCTCAAACTCAGAGTAATGAGTTTTATGTTATTTACCTGATGTACCATGGCGATGATTAAGATGACAGTTTGGACAAGAGCCTTAATAAATGCTATGGCTACAAACAGTTCGACAATGTTACTTACAGTGTTGGGTTTTAATGTTAATTACCTGGTGTACTATGGCAATAAAAAAATGTACAGTTGGACAAGGGCCTTGATATATGTCATGGCTACACATGATACGTTAATAATAATTAAAACTGTTAATTTTGTCTGTCTGTCTGTCTGTCTGTCTGTCTGTCTGTCTGTCTGTCTGTCAATGTATTGACAAAGGTGCGTTTTAAGGAATTTTCATTACAAAACGCTTCACATACGTTTATGTTTACCATTGTGATAAAATAGATAATTATAATTTCCATACTAGTATTAGGGTAGAAATGCCAATGAACTTCAAACGTCCTTTTTTTTTATTAATGTTAGCGTCAAATCTACATCAATAAGTTTTTATCTTCCTTTGTCAGATCTGAGTCAACGTATATATTTTTGTCCAAATTTATGAAAATTAAACAAGCCAATTTAATATAAGTCAATACGTTTGGTATAACATTAATTTGTATTTTTTTTTATAAAATTTTCAGACGAGTTTTCATCTACCGGCACTATAACCAGTGCACAAGATTGTGTTGGTCTATTTACTGCAGGTTCTGCCAGTATAGCTCTTTCAAAATGTATGTATTTTATGATATTTAAGGAAAGTTGCTCGATTTAACATAAGATCGACAAAATACCATACAAAATAATTCGTAAAAAATACTCTATATGTATGAATTTGAATGATCTTATGTTGTTTGTTTGGGTTGTTTTTGGAGGAGTTTACGCCGCGACACATCTTAAACGGTGAGCTAAAGAAACGAATATAATGGACGATGATGATATGCTATTTATAGTGTGATTAAGGATATTCGCTCCTCTTGCTGTGGACTTTTTGTAAGTTGTTCGGAATCCTTTTTTTCCAGTTTTGACTTGTTATTTTGAAACTGAGTAGTGAACATTCTTAAATAATAGAAATAATGTTGTACAAACACCTGTCTATTACTGATGCTCCATGTCTGTTTTGTCATTTTTCTTGTTAAGTTGCTGAAATGACATACAAGCTGTTTAATACTATACGTAATTTTAGAGAAGAAACAACTTTAAAAAATATCGAAAAACTGTAAAGGTTCTCCACTACTTTATCATGGTAAAATAAAAACAAAATATAAAATTATACACCAACAAAAATATAGATGCATTGCCATATATACACACAGAGTTCATTGTGTGTGTTGCATCAGCATTTGTCTTGGGTGATTTCATATGTCAAGCCTTATATTACAATTGAACGAATTGCAGAAGAACACATCATTGTTTTATATATAAAGATCGGTAATTCAAAAGAAAGTCGAAGTCTAAAAATCAAAGGTTTATTTAACTTTAATACTGGTAAACAAAAACAACGTCCAATAAAACAATGGTTAATGTCGTAACACAAAATGCTCGCAGTTACTGAAAACAAGATCACTGCGCTTAACCTACAGATAAGTCATGGTGATGTTCTTGTCTTATATCATTGGCTGTATGTGGTGTCGGAGCAGATTTCATACACCAATACAGAAACAACATTCATGACATATTTTGCAAAGAATTTTAATGCAAAAACATAAGAGAAATGTGCATGTCTTATATAGTTTATTTTAAAAATGAACAGTTTAAAAAAAAATAATTTAAAAATCACTATGATATTTTAATTTTCTTTTCTAGACAACTTTCAGTATGCAAACTGCCCGTTTGATTTCACTACCTATGACTTCATCTTCAGTGATAAAGGAAACCCTGACTACTGTGCTGGTCAAACTTCTCAAGCCTATATTCAGGATGAAGTCATCGGTTTGAAGAGTTGTTATGATCCTTTGAATATAACATCAGGTAACTATTCCATCAATGTTCCTCTGACTGTAACATCTGGTAACTATTACATCAATGTTCCCCTGGATGTAACATCAGGTAACTATTCCATCAATGTTCCTCTGAATGTAACATCAGGTAACTATTCCATCAATGTTCCCCTGAATGTAACATCGGGTAACTATTCCATCAATGTTCCTCTGAATGTAACATCAGGTAACTATTCCATCAATGTTCCCCTGGATGTAACATCAGGTAACTATTCCATCAATGTTCCTCTGAATGTAACATCAGGTAACTATTCCATCAATGTTTCCCTGGATGAATCATTAGGTAACTATTTCATCAATGTTCCCCTGAATGTAACATCCGGTAACTATTCAATCAATGTTCCCCTGAATGTAACATCACAGCTCCTTTGTTCAAAAAGAGGGACGAAAGATACCAGAGGGACAATCAAACTCATAAATCGAAATTAAACTGACAACGCCATGGCTAAAAATAAAAGGTACAAAAAGACAAACAATAGTACACATGACACGACATAGAAAACTAAAGACATAACAACACGAACCCCACCAAAAACTAGGGGTGATCTCAGGTGCTCCGGAAGGGTAAGCAGATCCTACTCCACATGTGGCACCCGTCGTGTTGCTTATGAGATAACAAATCCGATAAATAGTCTAATTCGGTAGGTCATATTCATGACAGGGAAGGTGATACGACGTAAGGAAAGGGTGATCTGAGTCGAATTACCCCTACCAGATCACCCAAGCTTGAGTTTCTTTGTTTTGCATGCTTTCCTTTTTTCTGTGACATTTGTGCCAAATACACTATAGCACTTACAATTAATTATACGGAAAAGACTATCTATCAAAATTTACGTAAAAAAGTCCAGTGTTTATGTTGGGATTCGTAATCAAGATCTTTGACATATCAACCCACGACACCATTTTTTGTATTTATTAAACCCAAAACACATACTACTACACCAGGACGACTGGATACCAACTGTCCGAAATTAAACATACTTAAAGGAAGTAATATTTTTTTATATGTGGGGCGAGTTGGCATACCTTTATTCAGTCGGGTTTATACCCCTTTCGTAAATAAGTGAGTTGCCAGAATATTGTTTAATTTGATTTTACACATTTTCAAAAGGGGGGCGAGTCAGTCAACAAGAGTGGGGCGATATCTGTATTGAGTGGCGATCTAGTGTGGGCCTATTGACCTGATTTGGGCGAGTTGATATGATTTGATATCTAACCACAGTGTTTTGGAATCATAAAGGGTATACATGTACGTTATATAGTAATACATAAAGTATATTATAATAGTTGTGTGGCGTTCTAAACTATATTTTATGAATTGCATGTAAACGGGTTTTCGTCTTATCTAAAACAGCTGGGATTTAAAATAGTTATTCCATTTGGACTTGGTGTGTCAGTGTCGGATCACCCTTTGGTCTCCGGCTCACTCAAACTGGGGTGATTTGGTAGAGGTGATCCGACTCAGATCACCCCTGTTAGAACAGAGGAGTTAGGATGTAATCTCAGTCTAATTCTCTAGCAGAAACATCTATTAATTGTATAATTTTGTTTATATGAGATGACTACTCTATCATAATTGATTGAGCATTGGTGTTTAACGCCACTTTCAGCTTTCTTGTCTTTATCATATGAAAAGCCTGAATACCAGAAGAGAACCACTGACCTACCAACTAAAAAATTGGAATCGAAATATTTTAAGATGGAAGTCGAACGTGCGAGTCTGGAACTCAACGCCTCATGGTTGACAGACTAGGGGAAACTGAAGATAAAGTACCTATATTCCGGTCGATTTGTGCAAAAGTCAAAATGAGGACCAACTTGTGTGTTATATTCACATTTAACGATAATTTGAATGATTTTTTAGTATAAATCTAACATGTTAATTTTTTAATCATATATATTCAGTGTTGCAAAATTACGACCCCTTCCATTTCTCGTGCTTAGTTTAACCTTACCACGTTAAAGATACATATATATCATAAATATCTTATGTTTTTCAGCTGCTCCTTATTATGGGCCATTCTCATGCCTTGGTAGTTGGCCAGCAGATAAAAAGGACACACCTTCTTTTGGTGATTTTATAGTTATCGAGATGTATGATGAAGCAAAGTGGCCATATTGTGGGGTACGACGCCAACCGTTATATTATATAAGTATACATTTTCAATAACGTGTACAAAAAATATGGTAAATTTAAAGTCTTTGGGCACCGGAAGAATTAAAGCGCTACATTGTACGAAACTGTGTTATCCTGGAATTAAAATAATCACTTAAATGTCTATTTTATAGCATTTGTTGTCTCTTTTTTTTTAATACATGTACATTTTAATACAATTACGCGGACATCAATAGGATTAATAACCTACATTTAAAAAATAAATATCATTGTATATATATTTTTTTTTTTAGAGATATAAAGTTGATAACAATGGCGTCATTACAATTTCTATTTACCTGTCAATGAGTCAGGGCGACTGGTACCCTGCTCTGTGTATTGCGAGTGTTGATAACGAGTTCATGTTCGATGACGGAAACGAGAAATTTGTGAGGATGGTGTTTACTCCTCCCTATACAGGTAAGATAGTGCTTACTTTGCTATATTCACATTTTTAGTAATTCTCAGAACTCTTAGAACCAATTCTTTTTTATATTGAGTTCTGATTTTAGCCCCATTTACATTTGTCAGCATGATTTCTAGGAACATTCATTTGTATCGTTAATTTATCAATTTTCCATACCATCGTTCATGATATAAAGATATAAATAAATATCTTAAACAAAACAAAGAATAGAGGACAATTTTATTCATTTACTTTTACTTAAACAATCTAATATTTACAAGTGCATAAAATTTCATGTTATATTACTAAACAATCGCAATTTGGTTTTTTTAACAGCAACAATAGGGAAAACAACACAAGCTGATTCCACGATAGTAACTACCGAATCAGCAATTACAACATCGATCGAACCGACAACTATTGAACTGACTACAACAGAACCGACAACAACAGAACAAACAACTACCGAGCAGACAACTACAGAACTAACAACTACACAACCGACAACTATTGTACCGACTACAACAGTACAGACAACTACCGAACAGACAACTACTGAACCGACAACAACCGAGCCGACAACTATCGAACAAACAACTACTGCAACAACAGCTGCAGAATTGACAACTACCGAACAGACAACTACAGAACTAACAACTTCCGAACCGACTACAACAGAACAGACAACTACCGAACAGACAACTACCGAAGCAAGAACTACCCAACCGACAACAATCGAACTGACAACTACCAAACCAACAACTACTGTTAAAATAACTTCTGAACTGACAACTACCGAACAGACAAATACCAAACTGACATCTAAAGAAACAACTACTACTGTTCCGACAACTACAACAACTGTTCCGACAACTTCAACAACTGATCCGACAACTTCCACAACTGATCCGACAACTTCAACAACTGATCTGACAACTTCATCAACAACTGAACAAAGTATAGCAACGATTGGATCAACTCATACCTCAAATAGTAAATATGCATTCTATTACAAGTTCCTTTTTTAAAGCAAGAATTCGCCTAGAGTAAGAGATATTTTCAGAAAAAAAACACTTTTGTTCATTTTAAGAACATTATACTTGTTTTATTTATTCAAATTGCATGTATCCGAGAGATGTATACATGTTAGTAGGTCCAGTGGCGGATCCAGCCATTTAAAAAAGGGGGGTTCCAACTATATGTTCCCCCCCCCCTTTGGATCCGCCAATGAGGTCAACAAATTATGTTCATTTTATCGTACACGATATAAATTCAAAAGTACCAAAACTTAATATACCTTTTTTATAAGTCTTTTTTATGCCCCATTTGGTCTGTGCGTCCGTTCGGTTGTGCGTCCGTTCGTCTGTTCGTCCGTTCGCCCGTTCGTTCGTTCATCCGTTCGTCCGTTCGTCCGTTCGTTCGTTCGTCCTTCTCGCTTCAGGTTAAAGTGTTTGGTTAAAGTTTTTGATCAAGGTAGTTTTTGATGAACTTAAAACTTAGTACACATGATCCCTATGATAGGATTTTTCTAATTGTAATGTCAAATTAGAGATTTTACCCTTTTTTCAGGGTCCACTGAACACAAAAAAAATTATAATGCGGATGAAACATCCGTGTACTTAGGACAAATATATTCTTGTTTATTCAAATATACAATTTTATTAGTACAAGAAAATGTGCTACAATTGCCTATTAACACAAAAAAGAAATATATATGACTCAGTGTATACGTAGAATATTTATATTTATTGTGTTCCTCATTTATCGGGTAAAACAATAAGTAGAACTTTTATTCTGTTGGACAAAATGTCAAGTGAAAATGGTTATGACGTCATGATGACATCGAATTGGAATCAGAATATTTATCGATACACATGTTTTTATCGTTTTATTTTGGTCAAGTTGTTGTTTGTCATTCTTCGACGAATAATTGTTTTTGGTATTCTACGTACATCTGAAGTATTTACAGTAAAGTTGGGTTTTTTTTAGCTCACGAGGGGCAGTGTGGGTTTTTCTTATCACTTTGCGTCCGTCGTCGTCGTCCTCCGTCGTCGTTAACTTTTACAAAAATCTTCTCCTCTGAAACTACTGGGCTAAATTAAACCAAACTTGGCCACAATCATCATTGGGGTATCTAGTTTAAAAAATGTGTCCGGTAAACCGGCCAACCAACCAAGATGGCCGCCATGGCTAACAATAGAACATAGGGGTAAAATGCAGTTTTTGGGTTATATCTCAAAAACCAAAGCATTTAGAGCAAATCTGACATGGAGTAAAATTGTTTATCAGGCCAAGATCTATCTTCCCTGAAATTTTAAGATGAATCGAACAACCCGTTGATAGGTTGCTGTCCCTGAAATGGTAATTTTAAGGAAATTTTGCTGTTTTTTGTTATTATCTTGAATATTATAGATAGAGATAAACTGTAAACAACAATAATGTATAGGAAAGTAAGATTTACAAATAAGTCAACATGACCAAAATGGTCAATTGACCCCCTAAGGAGATTATTGCCCTTCATAGTCAATTTTTAACAATTTTCATAAAATTTGTAAATTTTTTATTAACTTTTCCCACTGACACTGTAACTACTGGGCCAAGTTTATTATAGAAAGAGATGATTGTAAGCAGCAAGAACGTTCAGTAAAGTGAGATCTACAAACACATCACCATCACCAAAACCCATTTTCGTCATGAATCCATCTGTGTCCTTTGTTTAATATTCACATAGACCAAGGTGAGCGACACAGGCTCTTTAGAGCCTCTGGTTTCATTGAAGAATTACAATGTATTTATCTTTAGTCAGTTTCTTTTTTTTTTTTTTTTTTTTTTTTGTTAAAGCTGTTTGACTAATTTATTTGACTATAGTCTAGGCCTTTTTCTTTCTATTGTAGACATGATGACATCGAAATCATCTAAGTATGAAATATGGAATACCATACGTGATTTATACTGGCCATGGTGGATTCTTGTTGGGGTTTCAATTCTGCTGTTAGTTCTATTGACATGTTGTTTGATTTATTCTGCAAAGAGACGAAAACGTGGAGTAGATGACCATGAAAAAGGAAAATCTATGAGCGACAGGAGTCGGGCAAATTTGCAACAAACTTCAAAAACCAGTGGAACCAGTTCGAATAAAGATACATCCAAAACAACACAACGTGCAAGGAAGATTGCAGTCAAACCTTTTATTCCACCAAAAACATTGGACTTTTAGATTTTATGATAAGCTTCTAATAACATTGAATCCAATAATTGTTAAAGTAGTTTTAATTTCTGATTTTGATACTAGTATGTTTTTTTATATATAAGTTATATAATTTTGCATGAGCTCAATTAGTTGCATGCCGACTTCTATAAGAAAAAAAGGTCAACAATCGTTAAATGTAAAATTTTGGGAAAGTTTGTAATTATATAATAGTTCTTGAAAAACTGGTCATTATCGTGATACATGGACTGCCCACAGGACAGTGGTATTGACTAAGATAGTGATAATGACTGAGCCGAAGGCGAGGTCATTATCGCTGTCGCATAAGAACTATTATGTTTATTTCATTGAGAAACCATGTTTTGAAAAATTCTCATAAAGTCAAAATGCCTACAGCGAACTCAAGTAGTTGTACGATTTATATGGCAAAGAGTGAAGACCAGTCGTAGTAATACTGCCATTCGATTTAGTGCAATTTTTCAGCATACAAATACTTAATCAAGTTATCTTTAATTTTATAATTAACGAAAACATATAATAAACAATTCAACAACCTAAATATAATATTAAAAACAGGATTTTTTTTTATAAAAGGTACATCTCTCTAAACAGAGAAACCACGCCCACCGGTCATTAACAGAGAAATCACGTCCCAGCGGTCATTATCCGACGAAAACCACGCCCCAACGGTCATGATCAGACGGAAACCCCGCCCCACCGGTCATTATCATGTAAAAAGTCGTTAACGACCGGTTTTCTGGTCCGTTTTTTTCTGTTAATGACCGATGGAATTTATTACTGAAGAATAATGAATGTCATGTGACCCCTTTTAATCCAATAAGAGAATCTTATTCTCAACCGATATGAAATAAAGCCGGTTAGATAACTTATTATTTATCAAAACGTCAATATTTAAACAAAAGAAGCAATATAAGAAAGAGCTTTAGCGCCAAAAGTTAAACAGTGTTCACAGTAGTAGTAGATTGATTAAAGGCGCCAAAACAGTTTACACTTTAGCAGTAGAATGATTATTAAAAGGAAACAAATAATAATTAAGGACAGAATCAAGAATTATTACTAGTACAATCCTCTGATTTAAAGATGCTGATTTGTTTGGTTTTTTTTTTTTTTTTTTTTTTATTATTGGTTGTTTATTATTAAGAAGTGTGTTACTTAGTTAAACTGCATTAGTGTAACAAAAAATGTGAGTTGATTTAATTAAAAAAAAATGTTTTGTATTTTACTTTCATTTTTGTAAATTCATTCATTTCTATTCAATTATTAGCAGCCCCATGTTTTGTCGAATGAAAGTTTACATATTGTACAGTTATTGTACAGTTGTTGTCTTGTGATCACTCGTGCCGGAAACGGTCAACATGTTACACTGTCTCAAACATGTTTTCATGGATATGGAACAGATGATATAACAAATAACTTCTTGCAATCAATGATTTTTTTATATGTATTTCTAAATCTGAGAGTGCCTGGTTAGATATTTATCAAATCGTGCATCTGCAGTTTACTGTTCGATCACTGTCAAAACATTATTTTATAATTAGACCGTCTTCGAACCGGTTCTATATAATGTGGTATACAAGTTGTTTCATTTGTAACTTTTTTTTTGTATGGGGGACATATGGTTGGACTCCTCTTTTATAAGATTGGCATGTGTTGGAACCCACTTTTTAGAAAGTTCTTTTCCCGGGTCATTACTTTAATTTTAATGTTGGTGTATCTTTACTCTTTCTGTATGTCTGTTGTGTGAGAATATTATTGTAAACTTTTTATTTGTAGCTCTCATTTTTTGTGTTATTCTAATATTGATTTATCTATTTCAGTTTTATAATGCATTTATTACTATTGTTTGCATAGTTTTTTTTTGTACGAGTGTCCCTGTTTGTTTCCGGTATTTATTACATTAATTTATAAATAAAGAAAAGTCTCACTTCCGGTTAAATCCAAAATGGCGGACATCATACTTAAATCAGCCTAATATCGAAGGCTAGGATGTGAAAAGGTGTTATCATTATGTTACTATCATACTATTTGGTACAAAGCTTTGTTATGTACTACTTTTGGATATATAATATAGGTTATATATCTTCAAAAACCCTACCTCCGGTAAAATTCAATATGGCGGACATTGTACTAAAATAAGCGTATTTTTAAGGGAGGGTAATTGCAATTTGTTTTTAATGTATTGCTACTATCATTATATTGTGCAGTAACCTTCCTTTGATGCTTCCTGTAGATACAAAATTTAGGAAATATGTCTGAAAAAACCCCTACTCCCGGTAATATCCAAAATGGCGGACATATAAATATTTAATTTTAATTTTAATATTCAACTTTTTTCAAAATGTAAAAAAAAAAGTATTTATTTGTGCCGGTAACTAATTTTTTGGCTTGAATTGGTCTTTAAACAACTAAATCACTATTATCTTTATTTCTTTGGTACTTTTAATGGATACAAAATATAGGATATATGTCTTTAAATTCCCTACCTCCGGTAATATCCAATATGGCGGAAATAGAAATATCATCTTTTTATTTTAATATACAATTTGTTTTCAAAATGTAAAAAAATGTTTTATGTGTTGATCATTTAACTTTTGTCTTTAAATTATCCTAAAAAAACACTACTTCTCTAATATATTTTAATGTTTTTGATACAAAGTTAACACTTCCGGTAAAAAAAAAAACATTTGGTGTAAATTTCAGAGATGAGTCCTCAATCTGTATCATCGATGTAGAGATTTGGATAGATTGATTAAAGGGGCACTAGCTGTCAAATTCATGGTCACCGATTTGACTCAAATTCTCATATTTGATTTATAACAATGTAAAACATTTATCCAAACTATCAAAAGTCTAAAATAAACAGTTTACAGAGCATGGGGTAGATACTATATAGGTTCGTTTCGTGTGTATTTTAGTCCAGACGCCATATAATTAACTATCGATTTGACAGATGGCCATATAAGCGATGTAATTTAAAACATAAATAAAGATATGAATAGATTAAACCAACACGTGCAATTGGATTTTTATAGGTCTGTTTGATTTTATTTTATAGATTAAAAATAGATGTTTTTCATTCACGGCCGACACTCGGCTTACCGAGAGTTTGGTCGGTTAATCTATATTGAGTATGCGGCTACATCGGAGGTTGGTCTGTTAATCGGGTTGGCTAAAGTCTGATAATCAAGTGTTATCGAGAAAATCATTGAAAGTTCAGCATGTTTCATTGTATAACTTTTTAAATATATTTTTATCATAAAAAATATTCATGTCTAACAAGACAATTCAATGTACTGAATCCAGTGGTGTAATTATTATTTTTGTAGCTTCAATTTCCGATCTATGAAACGAAAAGGCGGGTTACTCATCAATAAATTTATACACATTTTACACACACAAACTGTACACGAAATGACACGTTGGTTGAATTTACGTGCATGCAATATTTTGAACATCGAAAAAAGACGGGCATTATATTTGTTATCCATACTGAATTCATTGTGTGAAAAATCTTCACGAAAATCTGTATTTTGGTGACATAAATCAATCTTTATTTAAAACCTGGTCTGTTAATGGGTCGGATGTATAAAACCCGGTCTGTTAATGGGTCGGATGTATAAAACCCGGTCTGTTAATTGGTCTGTTAAGAGTTATGAATGGCAATAAAAGTATAATTTTATTGCTACATATGGGGTGTTATCGGATCAAATGTGTAGGCTAAAGACGAGCGGCTAAAATATACGGAAACAACACATGAGCAATGAAACATAAAGTATACGGAAACAACACATGAACAATGAACAATTTAAACAATTGAAATTGAAAATTGATAAAAACGGTTTCAAAAAGTGTAATATTAAAGTAATGTTAATTTCATCCAAGAATGGTCGCATATGTCAATAGACATGTGGATTCTGTTTAATTGTCATGAATGACACCAACTTGTCATCTACATTGGTAACAAGTATATAAATCAGAGATAAATCTGAATATAGTTCACATTGGCACTAATATTGATATTGTCATTAGCAAATTAAAACATAACTAAATTTCATTATCTTTTGAGGCGAGATGTATAGAGACACAGACACGTTAACTTTTATTTCTATAGAAGTCGCTCTTCACTATACTACTACCTGTCGATACATTTATTTTTGGCATTGCACAAGTCATGTCTTCTTTGACTATTAATGACGTTAAAATACTAAATCCCTGTGATGTGTTTTAGTCGATTTTAGTCTCTGATGCATGATTTTTTATTATTTATTGGTTTTGGCTTTTAACTAGCTGTCAGTAACTGCGAGTACTCTCAAATCGTGTTTTCTTGTTAATTCGACCTGTTGATACTGTTTATAATGCTTTTTTGTTATTTTTTATTTATATGGATCTTGTCTGTACACCAGCTTTCATTATTTGTAATATCTTCAATTTTTCACTTATTCTTACAACATTTGTATAAACTTCAAGATTATAAAAAAACCGGTTTTTTTCTAAAGTGAACATTTATTGGTTAAATATTTCTCAGTCATGTCCTGTGTTTGAATTTGTTTGTTAGCTTTTTGGTCATGAATTTTTGTCTCTAATATTTAATTAACTGTGCATTTGTATTCAGATATCGCAGATCAAATTTATTCGTTCATTGTTTAATCATACGTTTTTTGATTGAGTTAAGTCTGCCAATTGATATTTTATCGTATGTTTTTCTTTGTTGTGATGTTATGCTATTGTTTCAGAAAAAGGGAGAAGGTTTGGATCCATTAAAACGTTTAATCCCGCTGCAAATGTTTGCACCTGTCCTAAGTCAGAAATCTGATGTACAGTAGTTGTCGTTTGTTTATGTAATATATACGTGTTTCTCGTTTCTCGTTTTGTTTATATAGATTAGACCGTTGGTTTTCCCGTTTGAATGGTTTTACACTAGTAATTTTGGGGCCCTTTATAGCCTGTTGTTCGGTGTGAGCCAAGGCTCCGTGTTGAAGGCCGTACTTTAACCTATAATGGTTTACTTTTTTTAAATTGTTATTTGTATGGAGAGTTGTCTCATTGGCACTCACACCACATCTTCCTATATCTATAAACGTCGTAATGTAACTAAACATCAGTAAGTAAAATATATTGGGATGCTAAAATATAAAGAATAGAGAAAAAATAATGAGTAAGATAAATAAAAGGTAAAAGGAAAAAAAGGCACGGAAGAAACGTGACATAACAATTTAAAGAATACAGAAATAAACAACACCCCCAATCCGAACCCTCATGGTAAACACGATAATCTGGATGGAGTAGCAGAATATAGAATAATAGATAAGGACAGTAGAGAGTGATGCATTGCTAAAAAAGAGAGAAAACATAATAATTGTTTAAGAATATAGACATGAAACACCCCTGGGTGTTAAAAAAGAAACGGATTGCGATGTACTCATATTGGTGACAAATGCTAGAAGTTTACATGCGGACAACTGCTGTTCTCCTCTACACTTATGAAGAAAGGAACTAAACGGAATAAAATGTATTAAAACTTAAGATGACCAAATGTAGCTGCATTCGCTCCTTTCCATTTACTTCTTGAGAATAATTTGTAAACAACATATGATTAGGTAATAGAAATAAAGAACCAATTGGATGATGCATACGAATTAGGATTTAACGTCCAGTGACAAATATCATGTGCAAATGAGAATGACAACACGTTATTTGCACTGGACAGATGTACAGTTTATATTTATTTTACCGGTACAAAGTTAAATCATTCTCGGCAGATGTCCAGTTTATATTTATTTTACCGGTACCCTGTGTTGTATTAGAAAGACACTTTCAGTCGGATTTGAGAACGTGCTACTTTGAACAGACACAAAAATTGAGGCTGATTTAAAACGTTAATAATAAATTCATGCATATTCCAGCGGCCAATCCATTTCACGCTATATTTAAGTGACACACCCTTCAATAAAATGCAAAGAAAGTCAAAATAAAAATGCTACTACTAGTAAATCACAACCGAAATGAATGACAGACGGACATTTTTTTTAAAAACTTAATGAACAATTGAAATCAAGATATTTGAGGTTTGCGTTATTTCGCAAAGGTTTGCGTTACAACGCAAAGGTCTGCGTTTTATCGCAAAGGTTTGCGTTATAACGCAAATATAGGAAGAAAATTTTTAAAAAAAATGTGTGGCGCTAATTCGCTTCCGTAGGATAGTGTTGCACCGTATTACCAATTTTGTTTTACTCAGGAACATCTCATTCTTAACTTTTTCTATGGGAAAATATAAAGGTAGCAAAAATAACTGTGGCTAAATAACTCTTAACTGACACAATTTTAATTGTTCAACCCATTAACAGACTTTATTCTCATAATTTTCCCTAAACCGTGGTAATATTCACGTTATATTACAATTATGAAATATTTACCAATGTAAATTTATTTTTTAGAACCAAAGTACTATTTTGTGTCCTTTAAATGATATCTAAAATTGTTTTTTTCGACTTTTATTAAAAAAATTGCTATGCGTATAAGCATAAATACTACATACTTGCGCGACGCCTTTTAATTTTACTGAAAAGTGCGTAGACTATGAAATGATTTTACAAGTGGAAAATGTTCTATGATAGATATCATTTTGTCAGACACTTTTCTTTTTTTGATTTGGTTCTTATAATATGCCAAAAATCTGTATATTTAATAGAGTTTAACATTAAATTGTGCGTTTTACTCTTAACAGACGTATAACCAACCCGATTATCAGACCAATCTCCCATATAGCCGCATACTCAATATAGATTAACCGACCAATCTCTCGGTTAGCCGAGTGTCGGCCGTGTCATTGTTTTTAACCGTATAAGAATGATTTTATGTGCATCGAATTAGTAATCAAATGATTTACCGTAGTTTCACTTTCATTGTTGACATTCTTTTTCTTTAAATAACCAGTACACGTACAATGCATGCGTTGTCAATTTCAAGCTAGGGGTTAAATTGAAGTTCACATGAATACGGATTTAAAGAGGTCGACTTACTCACTTGCAAGTGAATAACTACTTATCAATGTTTCGTAGCGTAATTTGACAAAAATGAACCTTTTTGGCTGCAAAAAACGAATTGTTATTTCACTATTTCACTTTCATTTGTGATTGAACAGAAAAAAATCAAACTTCAGATTTTTTATATATCTCGTAGCTAGTGCCCCTTTAAAATAAAGTCAATAAAGTACCAAAACACCTTAAGAATTACTAATATATGACCGCAAAACAATGTTTATCCATAAACCACCTCAAGCACATAAAGCAGTGCACGGGAGACCCAATTATCAACATTAAATCGACCGCGACGTCCTTACTTGCATCCACAATGTACAAGCTCCTGACAAGATGATGAGGCCTCAGAAAGAGTTTTTTAAAAGGGTTTCAATGAACCATGTTTATCCCTTCGCCATTCTATGCGACTGAACTTGGTAGCAAAAGAGCCAATTCCATGCTCGTCCCCCTAAACACTCGCCATTGTAAATTGCACGTTTTACTTGCTGGAAAAGACTTCAATTAGTCTTCCCTTTTGCGCAAATAATTATTTCATTGTTTCGTCCACCCCGTCCGATAAGGTTGTTCGATCTTACAGTAAAACCACGGTGAATTAGCCTGATTATTCATCGTTCTTAATGTAAAAGTCACATCTTCAAATGCCATCAATGTCTCCCATTCAGTCTTTTGTTCCTTTTCATGCAAACAGAAAACCACATCACAACTGGTAAAGGCATGGATCACAGGAAGTGTGTGTGATCACTCATTGTCGCATGCATCTGTAAGGTTGTGGAAAGATATTTATCCAAAGCTTTTTCCCCTCCCAAACACAAGCCTAAGTTCGTCTACCCCTATGTCACGGAATAGCGAAACAGTAATGACAGCATCATCATTAAAGAATTGCTGCATCACTGTACTGCATCAGACACATGCACCATGATTATTGTGTCAGCCTCAAAATGTGAACATGGTACTAAGTTTGAAACATCATCATGTTATAAAACTTATCAGATGGGGTTAATGAAGCAAGAACACATCTGTTTTTGGAAGCGGAAAGACTAATTGAGGCTCTTCCCACGACTAGGTCCAAGTCTTTCCATCATGTAAAACGTGCAATATAACATGGCGGGTGTGAATGAAAAACAAGCTTAGAATTGGATATTATTGTAACTAGTCCAGACGCTTATGAATGGCAAAAGGACAAACATGATCCATGGGAACCTATTTTGACACCTTGTTTGAGGCCTCTTTATCTGGTTAGGAGCTTGTTCATTATGGATGTGAGGAAGGATGTCACGGTCTTTGTAAATGTGGAAAATCAGGTCTCCCGGTCACTGCGTTATGTGCCTGAGGTGGAGCTTGTAAATAAAAAAAAATTGTGGCCATATACTAGTCATTCTAAAGATGTTTTAGTACTCTAGTGACTTTATTTTGTATAAATAATCAATCTATCCAAATATCTTCATAAGGGGACTCCTTTACGGTAGAAAAATCAATAACATTTATTTTTTTAAATCGGGAAAATCCCGAAATTTTCATTCTACTAACGAACTCAGCTTCCTTTAAGATGGACTAAACATACAGGCCCGTAGCCAGGAATTTCTAAGGGGGGATGGGTATTTGAACTCGTGAACTCGACTTTAATAGTCACAATTTGAACAGAACGTTGACTTTAACAGTGCTTATTTGATTTCGTCCGAACCCCCCGAACCTCCCTGGCTACGGGTACGATATGTTATTGTCTATTCAAATTGACATTTCTTCATAATGAAAGATATAAAAGGGCCAAATAGAGAAACGTTTTTAGATGTGACGAATTTATTGGAAAAGCAAGGTGTGATTATTATGATTGCGATGCTTCTAAACACAATCATGATGATGAGAAAAAATCAATATACTAACATATCAGAAGATGAAAATATCCAAATATATTTATAGGTCTGTTAATGTATTTATGGCAAGATATATATTTTTGATAAACATTATATTTGAAAAGGATGGGCTACTTGATAACTCAGCTGCTCACTCCTTCAAAAAAAATATATTGAAGTGCATCCCGCCCCTTTTGAGGTTTACATTCTTGTTTGTGGTATCCTTTACCGATCACATACTTATTCTATAAGACTTTGGGTTTTGCTTTGTTGTCTTACTGTTAATACTAATTATTTATGCATCTCATTGTATATTGATGTTCTAAGCAGATCGACTGTTTGTATTCAAAACAATTTAGACGCGGTACGAGTTTATTTGGGTATTTTCAAGCGTCAATTTTCGAATATTGGATAGTATGTGTATCGTAGCATCTCCAAACTTTGTGTTAAGTTTGATTGATAACATTTTAAACGTTTCCCGTAACCTCCTTTAATTGATATAAGCATATTGCAAACAATTGTATAACGAATAAGAGGTTCAAGCGTGCTTAAAATCAATTTCTTTATAAAACTCGATAATATTTTGTCCGTCCTAAAAATAGGAATGTAGGTTCAATTTGTACACATGGATGTAAGGCATCATTTAAAATAACTTCATTACTCTATATAATAATCATGACAATAAGATGAGTTAAAACAAACATAACCCCCTTTTACAGTAAGCCGTTTAAAGTCCTTAGTTATAGAGTTTTAAAAAATTGTGTACCAATGTACACTATAAAAATACATAACGTGCGAGATCGATTTTGATGTCATAAAAATAAGCTATACCCCATAGGCATAATTTTGTACACATATTACGATTTTATAATAGTTATCAAAGGTACCAGGATTATAATTTAGTACGCCAGACACGCGTTTCGTCTTTTTAACACTCATTAGTGACGCTCAGATCAAAATAATTAATATATAGCCAAACGAGTACAAAGTAAAAGAACATTGAGGACCCAAAATTCCAAAAAGTTGTGCCAAATACGGCTAAGGTAATCTATTCCTGGGATACGAAAATCCTTAATTTTCGATTAATTCATAACATGTAATCGACAAATTAATGTTAATTCAGTAGAAATCATCCTTTCTTATTTATTATCGTGGTTCTTTGCAAACATTTACTGAAAGTGACCTTAATATGCACTCAACACATAATCATGTGTAACGAATTAAGTGCAAAATTTGTGGGCCTTTGCCGATAAACATTTCAATACGCGATGTTTTTCTTTTTATTTTCATCATTTCTGTTTGTGAATCAACCTCTGTTGTTTCAGTTGTTAAACGATTTCATGTTCTGTTTGTTTTACTTTCGGAATCAATAAAAACTATCTAGATACCATGTTTTTATTCTTTTATTTGTATCGTTTTCTCATATTTCTCGTAAAATTTTGTCAAAGATGGTAATTTAAAACAAACAATTATTCTACATGGTAATTTTGCCATTTCAGAAAATTATGCAACATAGATTATACTCGTTGTGTACGCGGCGACTCTATTTTGAATTGAACGCCACGAAGTTGTAAAGTTGATCGCGTTAGTTTAAGAATTGTGTCTTTTTACATACTATGAACTTCATAAATAAGTAATAATCTTGAATTGAGACTTGAGAAGAAACATTTTCACTTGTCACTTGCAATAACACCACACTTTCTTTTTTATATTTATTTCAAAATTGCATTTGATAAAAAAATTCGGAAAGATACACAAACATGACAAAAGCACACCAAGAGAAAAATAACAAATTTTGCTATCCCTTCGAAATGTAAAATTGATAAAGCAAAAATAACATGTTCTATTTATATCATACATACATGACATATGTGTAGTTTCAGTTTCAACCATGATTCTAAATATAAACTTTAACCTTCCCTAAAATTGCGGACGGAATAGAAGACACCCGTTTATTTTCTACACCTGGCAGGATAAAGGTTATAAAAAGATATTAGAAAGATGTAGTATTTTATTTTATTCAGATAAATGTGAGAGTTAATTAAAATGTGTAGTGTTTTGTGGACTGAATCGGATGTTTGTTTCCTTCTTTTTGTCTTTGTTCCGTAACATGTAAATGATACACTGGTGGTTGAATATCCCCCTCGGTAGTCCAAATAATTATGACGTCTTGAAAGGCTATTATAATTTTTTTCTTTGACGCCTTACATCGACGTCATAATGCTGAAGCCGCCATTTTCGGTTGGACTTTGAGAGCATATTTTGCTCTCAACTTTGAGACCCAATTTAGCCATCAAATTTTCAATGAAGGCTAAAACAAAATGCATATATTAAAATTCTTACCTTTTATGTGTTTGTTTGTGCAAAATATTTCCAATTAATCCCTACAGAAATAATCATATAAGTAACAATTCCATCCGAGGCGGGAACATGTCGACTGCATTTTTTAAACGTTTGTCTGATTTCTTTTTAGGAGATTATAAAATAATTTTTACACCAAACTCGGTAAAACCCGAATTTCCGGAACCATTGTTTTACATTATCCGGAAATTCAGGTTGGTCAAAATGTACCGAGTTTGGTTCAAAAATATATTTTATACACCTTTAATGAAGCATCTTGAGGAGAAATCAGCTAAACGTTTTTATAAAGCAGTAAATTCCCTATCAAAGTCCAACTGAATATATGAGTTTGGCGTTATGACGTTGATGTAAGGCGTCAAAGAAAAAAATTATAATAGCCTTTCAAGACGTCATAATTATTTGGACTACCCCCTCGGTATCTTCTAACTTTTTACATGAATATAAATCATGTAATAAAATATTAAATTGCACTTTAAAAAAATAAGCCAGAAATTTTAAAATGATCAATTATTCATAACCTACTCAACATAACCTGATAACTATGTGTATTACTAAAGCGTATAGTGCATTTCATTTAAAACTACGTGTATGGTTTTAAAATAAATAGTATTGTGGAGTCAATTCAGTTTTTATTTTAATCAATTTTGTACGAAGATCTTCGAACAGAAGCATTGTATAATTGTCCATGGTTTATTGATTTATTTGGTTACAATTTTTATTGTCAGAGGAAGCTACCATTTGAGGGGAGGCTTGGATGAAATTTGAAAAAAAAATGCAGGACAATGATGTCAGATGAGGGAGGGTAGGAGGGGTCCTGGTCTCGAAAATCTGGGCTTAAAAACACGAAATCCAGAGTTTAAATAAATTTAAATCCCGAAAAAAAAATTCCCGAATCCCGAAATCCCGAGCTTAAAGACACACAATCCCCCCCCCCCCTTTGCAATGATTACAACTAAAAAAAATGCAGGACAACATTTTCAATTCCAGCACTCCCCCCCCCCTAAAATCAAATGGTATCATCCTTAGACTTTTGACTTTTTGTACTTTATTTCATTTTATGTAAGACCTAGGCATTGGCAAATAAAAAACGAAAACAGTTATGTTTCTTTCTGTTTCCCTCCTTTTCTAACGTCCTGGTTTTCTTTTGGTAAATTTATTTCACTCTGAAATTTCCCTATTATGTCTCTTTGGAGATTTATTTATGGAAAATGAGTAACTTTAAATGGATTAAAAGATTAGATGAATAACAATAGGTGTACAGCTGCTCTTAGCAATAATGTAAACATTCTGATCATGATCTTGTAAAAGCTTGCATATTGCACATGATTTTTAAACGTAGCAATGAATCAAACTATGAGTAAGAGTTATCTTTTCTTATGAGTTCTGTACCCCCTGAAAAGGATTTTTTTTTAATAGAATGTGAACAAGCTAAATGTTCGTATCATTATAATGTATTACCCAAATTTTCAAAAAGAAGGTTTATGTTATGATTTTTAAGTAAGTCCTGTAACTTGACATAAAGCAATCGATACATATTAGTTGAAGTAAGTATAAATTACTACATCGAACTAAAATTAAGAAAAGGAAACTGTCTAAACACCACATACAAAATCAAAAGCACACAAAATATCAAAATACAGTAACATATTGCCATGACTGTTACCGCCTTTATAAAGCAATGTTTGCTCATTATTCATTTATGTAAAATTTTATGTCTAGTAATACATGTAATATGTCACGTAAATTAATAGATTTAATACATGTTAAAGAAAGAAAACAGGAAACGATTGTGAAACGACAGTAATTGTAGTATAGGCTTATCTATGTTCGTGGGTAAAAACGTTCGATGGATTTCAAAAACAATCGTAATCATTACGGGGGATTAGGTGGATCTGGTGGCGGTGGAGGAAGCCACACTAATGGATATGCTGCTTCCTCTATTTGATGTACTTCATGTGGTTTTGATAGCGTAATTATCTCCAAATCTGTAAGAAACAGAACATTATATAACGAAAAATGTCCTTTGAATTGCAAATTAAAATTATATTGTTATTATATAAGTTAATGTTGTCGTTTGATTTGTGACTAGGTACATCATGTACGTTGTACACATCTTCATGAAAGGTATTTTTCAGGAAATAAGTATATGCTATGCATGTACTCATAGATGCAAGAAACGTTATATTAAATGTTAAGGATAACTTCGTCATTTTAAATATTGAAACTGTACTTCAGCGAATTATAGAAATCATGTAAAACGTAGAATATTAAAGATGCCATACTCTAATGGAAATTCAAAATGGAAAGTCCCTTATTAAATGGCAAAATCAAAAGCTCAAACGCATCAAACAAATGGAAAACAAAAAAGTAAAATAGAAAAAATACCGAACTACAAGGAAAATTCTAAACAACTATCATATTCCCAACCGGCTTTTTCTTTTGTAGACAATGGTCGATTAAACCTGATGTTATATAATACTATACATCTCACTTGTATGTCAGTCACATAGTTCCAATATATTGACAACATGTAAACAATCAAACAGACATAGCAGCTAACAATGTAAAAAATAAAATGGAGTACAGCAGTCAAGATTGTGTTATAATCTTAATCACTAGAAAACAACCATATATAACAAAAAGACAATCTGTCAATATTCCTGACTTGGTATAGGCATATCTTTATGTAATAAATGGTGGATCAAATCTTTTTGTATCTGTTATCTTTGTTATATAGACACTGGAAGTTTTACACCATATTGAACAACAGATGGATTAATAAAAAAAATCCTCGATAACACTTTAAAATCGTAATATTTATATAATTATTATCGGTTATCGTATGACATTGAAAATTTTTTGTCTTAATATTTTGTCGGATGGTTTGTGGTGTTGTATGTAGGAGATATGTACAAAACCATTGCTTAATAGGCATCGTACTTTGTTTATAACATGTTCACATCATGAGAAAGCAGAAATCGTGACGATTGTAATGCAACGTTTTTGTATGAAACTAATGGATTTGTGCAGTCCTAACATGTACAAAAGTTAACTTTGAGTGGGTTATTTGACTGCTTTTCGAAAACACATGATACATTGAAAGCAGAAACACAAGTTCACGTTTAAAGTGTCAGGACAGACGTAAGTATGCTGCTTGATAACGCCCCGAGAAATGAGGAAAAAAAACATTTAACTTTTCTTATTTTAACCTAATGCTATCGTCATCAAGTAGATGAGCTTACAAATGTACACGGATTGTCTTATCATTATCACTAGTCAGTATTAATGTCTGGTTATCGAGTTAATTTGTTGTAGAGGTTAGCACCATCTGTATATTATGAAACAAAATTAAGGTAGAATATATTTTCTTGTAACAAACATTTGTTCTGTCTCTGATGGACAGTTTTCTCAATAGTGATACTATTAAATATTTTTGTCAACATATGTACTCTACGTTTTGATTGCTTAATACCACCAAGCGAATAATAACTCATTGTCGATCTTACAATAAAATGCATTAACGCCACAAATAAATCGGTCATCATCTAGATTATGCCACCACGAAGACAGTGAACTTATCAAAAGTCTTACATTTTGTATTACTATAATACAAAACCTCACGGAGCAATATCAGGTTTCAAATTTAACTGTACTGTGAATTCATTCTTATCCGTTGAATACCAAATTTTCGTGTGTTTCTTGGGTACATGTGCACTGTGAACTCAAATGTTCAACGAATAGCATATTTTTAATAGGCTTTGTATACAGAGATTGGCAAAACCATGCATTCAAATACCCACGAATATGCAAGTATTCAGCAATCCACGAAAATTGATTCCAACGAAAATAAATGAATCCATAGTATTAGATAAAAGGCTCATAATACCAACAAAAATCATGGAAACAAAACAGTAACAGATATATGTGTATTGAATCACAACATCAGATTGACACAAATTGTGGCTTCTAAGAAATAACCTAATCATTAAGGAATTCAAAATAAGAAAAGACAATGTAGATTATCGCATTCAGACTAGGTCAAGCTGTGGTTATCTACTCCGAAATTCTCAACACACATATAAAACAATACAAAAATCCATCAATCATATGTAAGGTCAACCTAGAGTCAGTACAGTGAGAGGATAAACAGTAAAAAAAAAATGAAAAGCTCTTCGTTGGCAGTTTCAACCTCCAAATAATGTGCACTCGTGATAAATCAAAAACATTATTGTATACACTTTTCGTGGAGCTATATCATCACACATAAGATCCGAGTTAGAAAACATAAATTCGAAAGAAATTCAAAAACTAAATCAAACAAATAGGATGCAATGAAACAAGCAACAACTGTGATCCAACATTAATTGAATGCGCATTGGTCACAATGATCAACTATATTCGTAAAACATCACTATATGCCTGGATTTGTTTACCGAATGTCCAGCACGACGAGATGCCAATGTGAAAATCTAAAAAAATGATTCGGAAAAAGCAATTAGTTTCCAAGGCGAATATTTTCAAACTGTTGGAAACTTTACGAGAGACAATGGTAACCTGCACGGCGATTAAATATTCAGAGATCAGCTGGCACCAACGATTCTCAAACTCTACTATAAATATATATATATAAATAATTAATGCTAAAATATGAATGAAAACAAATTAAAAAGAGTAATAAATGTTCAAAATAATAAAAGTTAACGTACACAATGTATAAAAGATACATGACTGTACAAATTTTAGCTTAAAGAAAAACGATTTAATAATTTCAAAAAAGAAAAAAGATTTAAAGTCGATCGTAGATCCTAGTAAATAAACATCAAATGTTGCTTTCATTTATCAATATTAAACGTTATTGCCATAAGTAACCGATTCAATGCAATATAATAACCATGTTGTCAAGCTTACTGTAATTTTAAAACCAATTAGAACTTAATTTCGGCAGTTTATATTTTATATAAGAGCTTTTAACAGAAAAAATTGATATTAATTGCAAAACATTCAATGCGCTAGCAGTGTAACCAATATTGTTTCCGACTTGTTAAAAGGCAGATCACGGAGAAATTTGTATAACAAACAAATGTTCATGCGTACCTTATTTACAAATGTATTTAAGTGGTATTATTTAATTTATTTTCATCAATCAATGTTGAGCTGTTCTGGTCACAAGTTATCTTAATGTTGAGCAGACTAGTCAAAAGTTAACCTTTGATCAGATCTGGTTCATTCTCACTGTATTTTATTATTGACGTTTAAAATATATCATATTATTTTATCATAATACCTGATGAATAAGCTCTAGGTTCTGAATAAGCTACAGGTTCTGACTCACTCCTTGCACAATAGAGCAATTCTGAGGAATACACGATTAACACATTTAATATAATCAAGACTATTTTCTATATGCTAAATTTTTTAATAAATCAAGAATATGAATTTTTGAAACAATACATGCACAGATAAGTGATAGTTTATATAGGAGAAAAATAAACACAGGTTTTTTTTCACTAAGCAATATATACCTGAAGCATTTTTCAAGTTCAGAGTATTCATGTGTAGAAGCAAGGATGAAATGTGTAAGTTTGGAGGGAACACACTGATCAAAAAGTCAAATAGCAAAACATAGTAGAAATAAAAATTAATTGTATTTCCAGTGTAAAGTTTTATAAAGTAGGTTTAGTTAATTAAATTTCAATTGATGTGTGCTTCTTCGATCAGTTTTGCTCTTGTTTCTCAAAAACATACTATAAAGACAGTTTAAAAATTGACGTATACCTGAACCAATCATAACATTCTATAATCAGTACCGTTAAACAAATATTCAGTTTGGTTATGACTGAATTCAAGATGGCTTATTATGGATTATGATTTGTCACATTGTTTCAACAATAAAACATATAATTCATAATTCATTTTAGATTCCCAATGAGGGAACAAATGGTGGAGATTTAGCTAAAACATAATTTAAGATTTCTGGATTAATAAAGAGTATAATCATTTGGATATTGTTTTGTTTATTATTTATAAGGTATTACAGTACTGTAAAAGTGTTTTATTGCCTGTAAGAAACAAATATTCAACGTTAGAAAAAATGTTCTTTCCCTATGGAATATAAGATATATCAATTGTCTTATTAACAACAATCTGTTGATCTCTTTGATTAATTGTATAACTTTATTGGCTGCATTATGTATGTATGACACATAAGACACCTTTTCATGCGGGAGAAATTGCGTTCATAAAAGTAAAATAACTAACATGTTACCTTGTGTATTTGTGACCGTTATTGTTCTTGTCTGGTCCTCATTTTTTGAACCTGTGAATAAAAGGAATAAACATTCAACGTGTAATTCAGGTAAACCATATGTGTTTTTGACGTTACTGCTTTGTGAACAGCTTTCCAAGGTGGACATTCACTCATCCAAATTAAATCTCAAAGAACAATAACATACAGAGAAAGACAATAGGACATTTTTATTTATAGTAAGTCGTTAGCTGTACTCTTTTCAGTATATCGGATTGTACGTATAGTCTTGTGAATAGTTCGATATGTGTGTACTGTTATATTTTCTATGTAAGAGAGGGGCGAAATATACCAGAGGGACATTCAAATTCATAGATTGAAAAGAATTTGTAAGAACATTAATATAATTTTGTTAAGAAGGACGTGTGTGGCAAACTCTTTGTCCTTGTTATACTATTAATAATTTGAAATTTGAATTAACGTATAAACAAACGAACTTAAAATATGGTTAACATGGTAAATAAAGGATTGATGTGTGCTATCACAAGTTCAATACAGAATAGGGTTTTCTAAACCAAAAAGTTTCTAAAAAGTAGTACAACTATGCTAGCTATTGCTGTGGGACGAGCGTTCTATCCATGGAGATATTTCTTCTAAATATGTGTTTCTTGATTTGTTGAAAAGAGATCTATAACAGAAAAATATATAAGAAGTGGAATACATTTTGTTCTTCTAATATAACAATATCCGTCCATCCGTCCACACATGCAACATTTCAAATTCGCTTTAGTGTATAACTCATTAACACCACAATATAATTGGTGCCTTCAATTTTTTATTTTTTTTATTTTTAACTTTTTCATTTTAGAGTTGCAGAACATCAGTTGCAAATATAAAAAACATGTGGTATGATTGCCAGTGAGAAAACTCTTCACAAGAGACCATATGACACAGAAATTAAAAACTATAGGTTACCGTACGGATTTCAATAACCGGCAAATCCCATACTGCATAGTCAGCTATAAAAGGCCTCGACATGACAAAATTAATAATAAACAATTCAAACGAGAAAACTTCCGCCCTTACATATAGAAATACATCTAACAAGAACACAGAGTGTACTTGTATATCCCAACAACAAAAAAGCAACTAAGTGCATATCTGGGAGTACTCTCAGTTACTGACAGTTAGTTCAAAGACACTTACAACTTACAAAAAAAATCATGCATCTAAGACTAAATTAGCAATTAGTACACATTCAACGGATCTAGTGTAAAGACGTCATAAACAGTCACAGAAAATAGCATGACGTTGTGTAAAGCAGGCATGGGGTAATGCAAAGGAGTAGGTCCGGTAAGGGTCGATTTTGACCTCAAATTTCAGGTTCATCTGACGAAAGATTTCAGACACTTTTTAAACGCTTAAGTTTCTATTTCAGTTGATTCAGTTTATGTGAAAGATTTTACCTAATTAAGTCATTTAAAATGCCCCATACCATGCTTAAATTGGAAAATAGTATTAAATATGCCGAAACATGTCTCTTTACAGTTTTGTTTTGTCAAAAATGAAAGTGGCCGCATCCGTGTTCATCCTCAACCTTTATATATGTTATGTATTATCATCAAATACAACTTACCTTTCAATATTATGAATGGACACGGATGCGGCCAACACTCATTTAAGACGGAAACCGTCTGAAATTTAACTAAAATGCTAAAATTATCACGATTTCAGTAATTTAGCACGACTTAATGATGCTAGTACCCGATATATCTGCATTGTATTGTCAAAAACAGGCCATATGTATTTAACAGAAGCATTCTACTTTCAAATAAATAGCTAAAAATTTACATTTTAACAATTTTGTAAAACTGCCGTATTATTTAATTAGGACAGACATGCTCAGTAAATGTTTTTGATTGGAATTAATAAAACAAATGTACATATTTATAAAATTGAAGTTAACATAAGTTAGAATAAATATCAAACTTCATCTCTGTAGTTTCTTTTTAGAGAAAACACAGAGATATATACCATGTTTACCTTGAAACCCTTATGATGTTGAAATGTAATATTGAATAAACTTTTTACGTGGTACTTAAATCTACTATATAAATGTAAAGTTATTGCACATACAAGATTTTTTTGTGATTTTATGCTGTTTTTTCAAATGTTTGATTTTATCTTCGTTTAATAATAACACTTACAAATGCAATGTATAATTCAATGCATTACATTGCAAAAGTAATTGTAATTTAAAGCATTACTTTGATAAATTAAAAACCAAAACGAGACTGTTAAATTTGATGAATGCTTTTTGTGCCTCTTTGTAACATTTGTTTGTTTTTATCGTGATTAAGATGATAACACTATGTTGACTGCTGTACCCCTATTTATGACATTTTTGCCTTTAGTGTCTGTTTGTTTTGTTCAAGCATATTGTCAATATAATGGAATTTGATGCGACTATCGTACTAGTGAGAGGTTTAGCTAGCTATAAAACCAGGTTCAATCCACCATTGTTTCTATACAAAAATGACTGTACCAAGTCAGTAATATGACAGTTGTAATCCATTTGTGTGATGTGTTTGAGCTTTTGACATTTGATTAGTTACTTTCCTTTTTAAATTATCCTTGGAGTTCAGTATTTTCATGATTTTACTTTCTACATAGTTATAAAACTAAGACCCCGTTTAATAGTTGCGGTTGAATTTGAAGCCAACATCAGTAGTTCTGTTTTAAAGCTCGAATAAACATTACGAGATTTTTATGTTGAAGGCTGTTTTCAGTTTTCTGGAATCGTCACAAAATCGGTTTCGAGATTCTAGTCTCACTGTTCATATACCTTTCTTGGAATAATAAATAGTTTCTAATTTTCCAATTAAAATTTTATTGCCATATCATTTGGAACGATTTATGACATTTATAACATGTATAACTGTTCATAAAATTCCATCAAAAGTTAGACTGATGTTAGGTTGTGCTTGAGTTGCTCAATACTATTAAATTTAAATTAATATACAGTGCAATTCAAAATTTCTAGAGCTAGAAAGATGAGTTTTTCACTGCAAGAACTTTATTGTTTGCTATTATAACCTTTTGTTTTTACCTTACGATTCATTGTATATATTTTATATTTTTTGTAGCCGTTCATTGTTTCTGTTTCTCATACGCTAAGAAATTGCCTCCGTTGAAAGTTGGCAAACATTCCATTGAGCAAATTACACGGATGATTAATATGGTACATGGCCGTGTTTAAGCGACAAGTACATGCAGGTCATTAGTTAATTGGTCCGAGTACACAGTTATCGTCCTTTGATTTTCGTTGTCCACGAATATAGTCCTTAGTGTGGATAGTGTGTTACTTGCCAATTTTTGTTATACCCCTTCCAAATTTATTTCTCCATGTTTTATGCCTCATATAGCAAGTTGGGGGGTGAAATGACACTGTAAAAAAAGTTGGGTCATAAATATTAATGTAAAGTAGTGATTAGGTCCAGCTGAAAAAGGTAAAAAATTAGCACTTCGGAAGCTGTCAAAAGATTTCAAGACCCCCTTAACATAAGATTGTCCATATTTTGAGTTAGAGCTGATGAAGTTTTCTATAATTTTGATATAATTTGTCCCAAAAGTAGTACAACACACTGTAAAAATATTATTGAGAAAGCGCAGGTGGGTTTTTTTTAATTTTCATTTATTGTCTAAAAGAAATGCACTACGAAATAACTGTGTACTCGGACCTAAGAGGTGAAATCAGGAAATATAGAATCTGTACTTTGGCAACTTCCCTGAATGATTTGATGGTGCCAATTTGTCAAATAGCATAAAACTAAAGGATTTAAACTTTTATTTGATAGAATTTCTGCAAAAATGACCAATTTTGGCATTATATGGTCAAAATAAGCATTTCATAGCTTTTTCAATTTTGATGCATAAGTGGAATTCTGACTTTCTATCTGACATGTTTTCATGTGTCAATTTTTGTGTTTCTATGCTTTAATCCAGTTTTATTACTCATTTGTGAACTCTGAATCTACAGAAAAGAAGATCATCTCAGAAAATATGAGCAAAATGTGTTGTATAAATGACCCTCGTCTAACGCCCTGTTTGGATCAAGTTAAATGTGAGGAGCATGGCACATAAAAGTTGAAGTCCATAATAAATACCTCAATAAATTTGTATAAAAAGCACTTAACAATGTCTTTTGTACCTGTTTCATTTCACATAATATCTTTCTTTACCTCTGTAGGATAGCATGTGGTTCAAATATAAGCCTGTTGAGACTAAAATTGCATGCAAGTTTTTCACTAAAAAGTGAAAAATCTTTGTATCAGACCATACTGTCTACTAAAAAAGTTGAATGTAAGAGCCTTTTTGTGCTCAGATTTATTGTATCATGTCACCTGAGTATAGAAATGATAGAAAAGACACAAATTTTTATTTCCTATAACTTCAATATGCATTTTTAAATGTAAATATGTGCTACGGCCTAAATTGACCCTAAATTAATTTTAGTCTTACTTGGCCTAAGACCCTTTTAAACTAATATGATATGTTATTTGTAAGTTTTCTTTCCATTTAAAGTACATTAAGTACATATGTAAGGATTATTTATAATCAAAAAGCTTCACAAACTTAAAATTGCTGGAAAATATTACATCTTCATGTAAGGCCCGCTTCATTGGAAAACCTCCATTTTTAGGCACAGGCTCATATAAAATTGACTTTTGAAAAATTATGCTAAGTCTGATATAACAAATGAGTACTCTATTGCTTTAAATACATTATATATTATATATTAAGGCATTTTAAAAGTATTTTTTGCAATATTTAAATTTTATAAGCCCCAAATGTTGATAGTTGAAATTTCTTAATTTTAACGTCTAAATTTAACACGCAAAGTTGAATATAGAATTAATCATATTGTCTATAATATATATCCTATTGCTATGAAACTTTGTAAGCAGTCTTGTAATATATTAAGCTTTAGTCATACCAAGTTTTATTAAGATTGGTCAACTTTTTCTATCCTATTAGGTCCGAGTACACAGTTATCGTCCTTTGATTTTCGTTGTCCACGAATATAGTCCTTAGTGTGGACAGTGTGTTACTTGCCAATTTTTGTTATACCCCTTCCAAATTTATTTCTCCATGTTTTATGCCTCATATAGCAAGTTGGGGGTGAAATGACACTGTAAAAAAAGTTGGGTCATAAATATTAATGTAAAGTAGTGATTAGGTCCAGCTGAAAAAGGTAAAAAATTAGCACTTCGGAAGCTGTCAAAAGATTTCAAGACCCCCTTAACATAAGATTGTCCATATTTTGAGTTAGAGCTGATGAAGTTTTCTATAATTTTGATATAATTTGTCCCAAAAGTAGTACAACACACTGTAAAAATATTATTGAGAAAGCGCAGGTGGGTTTTTTTTAATTTTCATTTATTGTCTAAAAGAAATGCACTACGAAATAACTGTGTACTCGGACCAATTTAGGGGATAAAATCAAATCCTCATCTTCTTATATGTGCCATAGGAGGTCCAACAAGATTTAAGCGAAAATCTTTGGCATAACATGATATTTTGAAAAGTGTGATTATCTATAGTTCCGTATATTTCTATCTGTATTTACCAATGATCGGTAGGTGTATGCACTTCTATCAAATACTAGAAGCATTTATATTTTTAGAATTTCACTAATTGTTGACAACGAGTACAAACTAACATTTTCCATATTTTACTTAACATGTAAAAATTTCTAAAAAGAGTTTTACTACACCAGAATTTAGTATTAATAAACAAGTGGTAGTAAAATTGCTTACACGTATGAATTTAGAAATGTATATTGTATCACTGTCAGACTTAAGACAAACAAAATGTACACATAATTTATATTACGCCTGATAGTTCAAATTACTGGCCGTGACGACAGGTCTATACACAGTTGTATTTAAGGTTAGCAGCAAAGCGATGTTTGAACATGTATTTCAAAACCCTGAAGAAACTCGCTTGAACACTTAGTCATGCCACATCCAAAATCTGTTTGCCATGCGGATAAAACATTTAAAAGGACCGATTTGATTAAACCTATTGAATAAAAGGAGTATGAACAAAATTAGATTTTTAACATTTCTACACGGAACACCGCTAGTATAACTATAGTTAGGTCTTTCCACTTTTCTGTGGAAAAAAACTCTCGTTTTCTTCTGATTTTTAGTTCTTACCACTTTTCTGTGGAAAGATCTATTGTATTTGTTTTGATTACTATTATTATTAAAAAAATTTCTTCCGCCAAATTTCCTTCTTGCGAAAATGTTTGTTGCGCAATATGTCGCTAAAATATTTCTCATATTATATCGTATTTATGCGCTTTTAAATTTCACCCTGCTAAGCCGAGACAGTTTCTTTGTAAGAGTTATCTCCCTATTTACTGTTTTTCAAACGTTTGCGTCTCCTACGTAACAAAAAAGATTTCGACTAAATTTCTTAAACAAATTGTTCATTGCCTATCTTCGGGAATTTTTAGCTAATTTTAATCGAAGCGATTTTATATGAGTTATCTACCTTCATGAAATACATTTATCGGTATGTGTTATTAACTTATAATTCGTTAACCGAATAACCTTGAATGTATTTATTTGAGGCCCCTAGGTCCTAACTAAGAAAATAAGGTTAAGGTCAAAGGTCAAGGGCAAGTTCTTAATTGTGAATTTTTGCACTTTAAAAGATATGCATAAAAAAACAAGTGCAAAATGATTGCTTTATGGTAATGACAATATGCAACATTTGGTCTGATACAATCTAATGGCATCTTATAGGAGTTAATGCCCCTGAAATGGCTAAGTATAAGGTTAATTGATTATTACTTCAACTATGTTCATTATAAAGCCATATGACCCTTAACAAAAGATTGGGTGACATATGACTTTGAAAAATGACAGCTACAAGTGACCTTTAGAAAACCGGAAATAGCCTACTTTTTCATGACTAAGTACTCAAAAACCATATATTTTGTAATATAGATCCATAAACTTCTCACTAGTGACCACAAGTGACTTTCGATGAACCCGAAGCGGCCAGTTATCTCCTGTTTTACATCCAAAAGTATAAAAAAAAAACATATTTTTATGGAATCAGTGTGAAAGTAGCTATCTGATGAGACCGGAAGTGACATTTACCACTGGATGTAGCACATTATCTCCCTTATTTCACCCTTAAGTATATAATAACCAATTACTCTTCGCATCAATATAAAGAAACTTTTTGATGCCAATTTCAACTTTGGGTAAACAGGAACTAGCTTCTCTTCAATAACTTTGAAAAATGATGAGGAAAGACCTTCTATTGTTCTCTGAACAGAACAATTGGTTTTTAATTATTAGTTTTTTTCCACTTTTCTGTGGAAAAACCTATTGTATTTGTTCTGATTAATTTTTTTTCGCCTTATTTTGTTCTTGCGAAAAATATTTGTTTCGCAATATGTCGCTTAGAGATTTCTCTAATTGTATTGTATAGTTCATGCGTTTTTAAATTTCACCCTGCTAAGACGAACAATTGTTTTTGTAAGAGTTATCTCCCCAAACACTGTTTTCCTTGTAACTACATCTTTTCCGTAACCGTAAAAGAAATGGACAAATTTATTTAATGAAATTGCTTGTTATATCCTTTGAATGGTATGTCCTTTTTTGACCGAATCGATATGAACACTCCATATAAGAGTTATTTCCCCTTATGCATGTGATATAAGTGATACGCATATCTATCTTGTAAACCATAAGTAATATAGACATAGCATCTTTTGATTATAGGTTCTTGATTCAAAAATAAGAAAATTAGGTAAAGGTTAGACGTCATGGTCATATTTTAAATTTTGATTTCGGCTTATTTTCAATTCTTTTCAAAAACCGTACAAGATATCGAAAACATATTTTTAATAAATTGTAAGTTCCGACATGTCATAACACATGAAATTTGGTTGAAAGGGTACGTTAACATTAAATTGGTGTTTTCTCCAATTTTATATTAAAAATTAGGCATATAGTGATATAACTTATTAACCATTTAGTTAAGACCTATGATCTTTTGATTTGAAGGCTTTGGCTAATGACCTTGAAATTGAACTCAATGTCATAGATTAAATTGACGTTCTAGATTTTGACCTTTGCTCTTGTATACATGATAAAGCCATGGGAATTTTTGCATTACGTTGCAAAACACTTGACTATGGAAAAGTCAACTGGAAGTGACCTTGTGTAAATAGGAAGTAGCATTTTTTTGTTCTAATTTAAGGTAAAAGTATATTTAACAATATATTTTTGGAATCAGTATCAATTACATTATCAAATAAATTCGAAAGTGACATATTTCAAACCGGAAGTAACAATTTATCCCCCTTATTAAGAAGACAACTGTATAGAAACCATATATTTTTGGAATCGGTGTGCAAAACGCTATCATTTGACGCTGTATATGATATTTCAAACTGAATTTCCTTAGTTCTATATCAAAATTGATTTTTATGGGTGGAAAGACCTCCTTTAATTATTATTAAAAAAATATCAATAAATTTTGTTCTTAGAAAAATGTTTGTTTCGCAATTTGTCGCTAAGTTATTTCTTTTATTGTATCATTTAGTTTATGTGCTTTTAAATTTCACCCTGCTAAGAGGAACAATTTTCTTTGTATAAGAGTTATCTCCATATTCACTGTTAATCAGATATGTGCATCTTCTTCGTAACAAGAAAAGAAAAGCGACAAAAATTCTTTTTTCGAAATTGTTCGCTACATCTTCAGAAAAGTTTGGCTAATTTGGATCGAAGTGATTCAATGACATTTTATAGGAGTTATTTCCCTTTACCATATACATGTACATTTTTAGGTATGTTTTTTTTACTCATAAACTGTTTAACCGTTTAACCCTGGAATGTTTTTATTTGAATCCCCTAGATTCTAACTTAGAAAATTAGATCAATGTCAAAAGTCAAGGTCAAGCTCTCAATTTGAATTTTCTCAAACACTATTCAAGATATCTATAAAAGAACAAGTGCAAAATGTTTGGTTTATTGTAAAAAAGATATATTACTTTTGGTCTGAAACAATCTCATGGCATCTTATAAGAAATAGTGAACATGAAATGTCTAATCATAAGGTATATTGATTATTACTTTAACTTAATTCAATATAAAGAGATTTGACCTTTTATAAAAAGGTTGGATGACATTTGACCTTGAAAAACGACAACCGGAAGTAACATTGAGAAAAACGGAAATAGCCAATTTTGCACTTTTTTCATGTAAAAGTACTCAGAATCCATATATATATTTTGTAATTTAAATACATAAACCTATAACTAAAGACTAGAAGTGATTTTCGATAAACCTAGAGTGGCCAATTGTGATGATTGTCTCCTAATTTACAGGCAAAAGTAAATAAAAACTATATATTTTTGGAATCGAAGTGAAATAAGCTATCATATGAGACCGGAAGTGATATTCACGTCACCGGAAGTAGCATATTATCTACCATATTTCACTCTAAAGTAATAACCACTTCTTCTTCGCATCAGCAGAAAGAAGCTTAAGATTTGATGCCATTTTCAATTTTTAGTAAACAGGAGCTAGAATCTTTTCAATAATTGTGAAAATTGATGTGGAAAGATATTCAATTGTTCTTTTAACAATTTAATTATTTTTAATTCTTTAAAAAAAATGTTCCGGATGATTGTCAAAAATGATTATAAAAATGGCTTGTCGATAGGTAGAAACAATGTCTGGTATAACATGTATAATTCTTTGTTTTAGGATCTATGAAACTGTATAATTATGCGTTTGTCATTATCTTGTTGGGTAAAACAACCTTACGATTGACAACAGATTTTCACAATTAATTCAGACAACGTTTGTTCTGTTTATTGACATACTTTTTTTTATTTAAAGTTATCACGTGGTTTTATAACCGGAATGCCGTCCATACTGCTACATGTAGAGAGTTAATGTAGTGATGTATGAGAATAAAACTTTCATTTTTAATAAATTTGTGGTTTTGTTTTATACATAATGAACATAGTATTCTTTTTTGCGGAGTTTCCCTTAAATAAAAAGGAAAGTAAGTTAACAGGTTACCTATCGAAGTAGGGCGCTTTTGTGTTTTTGTCTGATCCTCATTCTTTGATCCTGTGAATTAAATTAAAAATCATTCATCCTTACATCCCGTTTAATTCATATAAACCTAACGTGTTTTAAATTGCACTGCATTGTGAACAGCCTTCTAAGGTGGACATACGCGTACCTATAATAATACGATCTTGAACAATAAAATACAGAGTAACAATAGGATGTGTTCATACAAATGTGTTGTTTGTTTTCGTTATTCGTTGACTACTTTTTTCAGTACCTGATAGTCTTGTTAAAAAAACTGGACAGTGTTTATGTACGAAGTTAAATTAAAGCATGTAGGTGACTAACTGTTAGTTCCCATTATACTGTTTGTATTGTACAATTTGAATAAATAAAATAAAAAATTAAATAAAACAAATACCGAACTGCAAGGAAAATTTAAAACGAATTGTCCATATTAAAATTGCAAAATGGAAAGGCCGAAAACATTAAAAGAATGGATACAAACTGAAATATCATGGACTGGGTATCAGTAATTTTTTTATGTAAAAATGTTAGATTTACACAGGTTTTATAGCTAACCAAACCTCTCAATTGTATGATTTTCGCATTAATGTCAATTATATTGACAGCAATGTGTAAACCAACACAAACAGACACATACATACACAGATTTCGATTTGTTAGTACAGTAATGACTATTCAGATTGATGTTAACTGGGACAGCTGATAAATAAGGCCAATCTCTTTAAAATCTGTCTAAGTATACCATAATGAATCAATTTACTTTCCAAAACAAAGGTTACGCGCATCAGTACTTAAAGTCACTAAACATATAGTACATTGTAACAAAACGTCATTAACATATTTTCTACCATATACACATTTGATTTATACGTTGTATGACCAATATCTGAAACCATCTCCTGCCAAAACCAAAAAACTTTTGTACTTACATTTGTGTTGGCTTTCTTTGGAATCATATGTTTTTCATTTGATGTATTTATGTTAGTTTCTGTGTCTTTAATTATATACCAAAATCACTGTTTACAAGTAGGAGACTACTAAATATCAAAATTTGACTGAAATTTGTTAAAACTTTACTATACTAAAATATGAGAGATCACTTATCTTAAAAAGTAGAATATAAGTCGACATATAAATCACAATGCGTATACAAAATAACCGCCGATATGTATATTGGAAATATTTTGAGACCATAGAGAATATGTCAAAGGGACAAAAATCCGATCAAAGAGCTTAAAAAGATGGTTTACTTATCGCCGACTGCCAATTAAATTCGAATTAAATTACAATTCATGAACAGATATATTTTCGAAATCTACCGTTTACTAAAATGGAGAATTGGTTTGAGTAAATTCGTTTTGTTTCATTATACATGTTATATATTATGTAATCTCTGAAATATCCTCTTTTTGTCGAACAAGCCTTTTTCACAATAGTTAATCTTCATTGACTTGCCAGGTATAATATGTCGTGAGAATTTCTTACCCTTCCGAAACAGATAAGTACAGTTCGTGTTGTTCAATACTAGATTGCACCAAAATGTATAAGGGGTTCTTGAATCCATCTTCAGATTGATTTTTCTACCAACGATGCTATATTTCTGATTCACATTCGTATATTGTTGTTTATATTTTGTTTTAAACATTGATTCAAATGTACATAACATTGCCAAATTAAATGTTGACTGTAGTTCAGTGGTATTTGTAATGCTAACAAGAATAAAATATGTGAGATCACTTCCACAAAAATTAGAATAAGCGCACATTCACTTGCCAGTGAAACTTGCAGATACAGTAAACAAAAACTTTAACAAGGTAAATATTCTATACATCTTGCAGAGATAAATTAGGCGTTTTAGTCTTAACCCTTTTATGATATTTTCTTTACAACAATCTTCAGAAGATTAATATTTTCCAAAATACGATTAAATATAATAATATTACATCAGAAATCTATTTAATTTTTAAAGTTCATAATAGCACTTAGTGTCAGTTCGTCTATACTAAGTTATTGAAATACTAGACAAAATACTCATTTAGTCATTTGTATTTCAAGCATATCATTACAAGCCTTTATCACAATAATTTATCATTATTTACATCACGCGTGTAATATGTCACAAGAACTTCTTATCTTTTTGAAATTGTTTTGTGCAGATCGTGTTGTTCAATCGTTAGATTTCACTTCAGTGTATTGAAGGTTCTTGATTCCATGTTCAGAGTTATTTTTCCAAATGATGCTAGATCTTTTATACACATTTGTATCTTATTCCTTACATTTTGCTCTAAACATTGTTCCAAATGTTCATAAGGGTGTCGCATAATTTGTTGACTGAAGGTAAGTGGCATATTAAATGTAAACAAAAATATTCAGTGTTATTAGATAATATTACGAAGCCTTTCTTCAAAAAAATACAACGTGAAGAGAAACCAATTAATTAAAAATTGACATAAACTGTATGTCAAATAAAACAAAACATTATGTTTCTGTTGTTATGCATCATGTTTTATTAAAAGTAATTGTCATGTTGTATATGTCATGTATACTGTACATTTGGAGTTAATGAGAAATCATGAGGGAAAACTTTCAACATATACATCACAATGCGTTTACAAAATAACCGCTGATATGTATATTGATATTAATTTGAGACCATGATATAACTATGGATACATGTATGCAGTTGTAAATGACGTAAATAAAAATGAGTAAGAAATAGGGAATAAGTCAAAGGGACAAAACCCCGATCAAAGATCATAAAATGATGGTTTGCTTATCGATGACCGCAAATTGATTTCAAATTAAATTATAATTAACGGGTGGATATATTTTCGAAATTTACCGTGACGTAAAAAATACAATGAATCGTGATGATTACTTATTTCTTTTAAAAATAATACGGGACAGAATAATGTCCACCACTGAAAACTATATAATGAAATGTAAGTATGGGGCGGAATCGGTTTTTGTTTTATAATATTTGATGGAATTTCTGATATTCCGTCTCTTTGTTGAACGACTTCATGAACACCAAACCTCTTTTTTTTCTCAAATTCAAATGCAAGTTTAAAATTACCTTCATTCATACGCCTTCGCCTTCTCCGTGAGTCGTGGTCTGTTCTGGGTGTAGTTTCTTTAAACCGAATCATTTTGTCTTCGTCTGTGGAAGTAATCAAACAATTAAAGAAGTCATATTTAAACAATTAATTTCTATTTTTCATCGAACAAGCCTTTCTCACAATAGTTTATCATTATTTACATCACGCGTGTAATATGTCACAAGAACTTCTTATCTTTCTGAAATTGATTTGTGCAGATCGTGTTGTTCAATCGTTAGATTTCACTTCAATGTATTGAAGGTTCTTGATTCCATGTTCAGAGTTATTTTTCCAAATGATGCTAGATTTTTTATACACATTTGTATCTTATTCCTTACATTTTGCTTTAAACATTGTTCCAAATGTTCATAAGGGTGTCGCATAATTTGTTGCCTGAAGGTAACTGGCATATTAAATGTAAACAAGAATATTCAGTGTTATTAGATAATATTAGGAAGCCTTTCTTCAAAAAAATACAACGTAAAGAGAAACCAATTAATTAAAAATTGACATTAATTATATGTCAAATAAAATCTTTTTGATGTAGGTATGTTATGTTTTCATCAGCGCCTTAAACTAAAAATTGCAACTTAAGGGTAACGTTTAACATGCCAACAAATACATAATACTGTTGCACCTTACTTTATTTCATATGGTACAAACTCGAGTCTAAAATTACAGATTATTGATTATTTAGGTATTATAATAACATTGTTATACGCGTCTAGCGTATCAAATTATAAGCCTGGTACCTTTGATAACTGTTGAGACATAGATTTTATTTTTTTTCAGTACTGGAATGACTATTCAGATTGAAGTTAAGTAAAAAAGCGAACAAATAAAGGACAACCTCTTTAAAATATCACTAAGTATACATGATCGATGCCGATTTCTTGACATATAGCATTAGTTTTCGTAAAGAATTTTTTCATAATGAATCAATTTATTTTCCAAAACAAAGGTTACGCGTTGCCAACATTTATGGCAACAAACATAATCATAATTAAAAACCAATTGTTCAGAGAACAATTGAAGGTCTTTCCATCAGTAAGAATCTATTTAAAAATGAAAATATTAAAACTTGATTTTAAATGTCAGTTTCAGCATCAAATGACAGCTTATTCTACGCTGATTCCAAAAATATATGGTTTCTATATAGAAAAATATATAAAAAAGGAGATAATCTTTTACTTCCGGTTTAAAAAGTTTACTTCCGGTATTGTTTGATAGTTTACTTGACACTGATTCCAAAAATATATGGTTCTATATACTTTTACATTGATACAAAAAATAGCTACTTCCGGTTGACAAAATGTCACTTCCTGTTGTCTTTTTGAAGGTCACATTACTTACAACCTAATGCAAAAAGTCCCATGGCTTTATCATGTGTACATATGAGGTAAAAGCAAAGGTCAAAATCTAAAGCGTTAAATAAGCATATGACAAGTGCTCAATTTCAAGGTCATAAACCAAGGACCTAAATTATAAAAAGACTCTAGTGCTCTACTTTATATTGGTAATGAGTTATATTGCCATACGTATGATATTAGATATAAAAAGGGGGAAAACTCTCGCACAATGTCTATGTACCCATTCAACTAAGATTTATGTGTTACGACATGTCGGAACTAACAATTTTGTGAAAATCTTTTGACAATATCTTATATGATTTATGAAAATAAGAGATAACAAGCCAAAATCAAAATTTTAATCATGACCTTGACCTTTGACCTTGACCTCATTTTCATTTTTTTGGACCAAGGACCTCAAATCAAAAGACCCTAGGCCTCTAACACTTATGGTTTTCCAGTTAAAAATGCATAACACTTATATCAAATATAAAAGGGGAAATAACTCTCATATGGAGTCTCCGGATAGCTTCGGTCAAAATAAATCAAATCATCCTGAGGACATAACGAGCAATTTGGTAAAATAAATTTTCCGGTTTCTTATACGGCTGCAAATATTAAGCGATAACAAGAAAAACAGTGTTCGGGGATATAAATTTTACATTGAAGAGATGTTGGTTAAGCGGTGTCAGTTACAAAAGAATAATAACTGTTCGATATCATATACCATATGTCTAAGCGACATCTTGGGAAACAAAAAAAACTGCGAAGGAAAAAAAAGTTGGCGGAAGAAAAAAATATTAATAAAAATAATAATCAGAAGAAAACCAATGGGTCTTTCCACGGAATACATATTTGTATTTTATTCTTTACATTTTGATTTAAATATTGTTCCAAAAGAGTGTCGCATAATTTGTTGACTGTAGGTCTGTGGCATATTAAATGTAAACCAGAATTTTCAGTGTTATTAGATAATATTAGGAAGCCTTTCTTCAAAAAATGCAACGTGAAAAAATTACAGATTATTGATTATTTAGGTATTATAATAACTGTTACATTGTTATACGCGTCTGGCGTATCAAATTATAAGCCTGGTATCTTTGATAAATGTTGAGACATAGATTTATTTTTTTCAGTACTGGAATGACTATTCAGATTGAAGTAAAGTAGAAAAGCGAACAAATAAAGGACAACCTCTTTAAAATATCACTAAGTATACATGATCGATGCCGATTTCTTGACATATAGTATTAGTTTTCGTAAACGATTTTTTTCATAATGAAGCAATTTATTTTCCAAAACAAAGGTTACGCGTTGCTTACATTTATGGCAACAAACATAATCATAATTATTTAACATGTTTTAGTATTTCCTTGATTCATCAGTAATTAAAGTCACTAAAAATATAGACCATTGTAACAACAAGTCAATAACATATGTTGTACTGAAATCAACACTTGACGTATACGTTCAGTGGAATTTTTAATGCCAAAAAGGATAATATATGAGAGATCACTTCTCACACAATAAGCGCACATTCACTTGCCTTTGAAACTGGCAGATACAGTAAGCAAAAACTTTAACAAGGTAAATATTCTATACATCTTGCGGAGATACAGTAAAAGATTTAATCTTTATCCTTTTATATTATTTTCTTTAAAACAATCTTCAAGAGAAGATTAATATTTTCCAAAATATGATTAAATATAATAATACTAAATCAGTAATCAATTAGTTTTTTGAAGTTCATAATAGCACTTGTGTCAGTTCGTCTATGCTAAGTTTTTGAAATACTTGACAAAAATACACTTTTAGTAATTTATATTTAAAGCATATCATTCATTGACATTATGTTTCTGTTGTTATGCACCATTTTGTTATTTGAAGTTATTGTCATGTTGTATATGTCATGTATACTGTTCACTTGGAATTAAGGCGAAATCATGAGGGAAAACTTTCAACAGATACACAAAATAACCGCTGATATGTATATTGATATTAATTTGAGACCATGATATAACTACGGATATGCAGTTGTAAATGACGTAAATAAAAATGAGTAACAAAAAGGGAATAAGTCAAAGGGACAAAACTCCGATCAAGGATCATACAATGATGGTTTGCTAATCGATGACCGCAAATTAGATTCAAATTAAATTATAATTAACGTGTGGATATATTTTCGAAATTTACCGTGACGCAAAAAAATACAAACAATCGTGATGATTACTTATTTCTTTTAAAAATAATACGGGACAGACTAATGTCTTCCACTGAAAACTATATGATGAAATGTAAGTATGGGGCGGAATCGGTTTTGTTTTATAATATTTGATGGAATTTCTGATATTTCGTCTCTTTGTTGAACGACTTCATGAACACCAAACCTCTTTTTTTTTCTCAAATTCAAATGCAAGTTTAAAATTACCTTCATTCATACGTCTTCGCCCTCTCAATGAGTCGTGGTCTGATCTGGGTGTACTAAAAGTAGTTTCTTTAAACCTATTCATTTTGTCTTCATCTGTTTAAGTAATCAAACAATTAAAGAAGTCATATTTAAACAATTAATTTCTATTTTTCATCGAACAAGCCTTTATCACAATTATAGTTTATCATTATTTACATCACGCGTGTAATATGTCACAAGAACTTCTTATCTCTCTGAAAGTGATTTGTGTAGATCGTGTTTTTCAATCGTTAGATTTCACTTTAATGTATTGAAGGTTCTTGATTCCATGTTCAGAGTTATTTTTCCGAATGATGCTAGATTTTTTATACATATTTGTCTCTTATTCTTTACATTTTGCTTTAAATATTGTTCCAAATGTTCATAAGAGTGTCGCATAATTTGTTGACTGAAGGTCTGTGGCATATTAAATGTAAACCAGAATATTCAGTGTTATTAGATAATATTAGAAAGCCTTTCTTTAAAAAATACAACGTGAAGAGAAACCAATTAATCAAAAACTGACATTAATTATATGTCAAATGAAATCTTTTTGATGTAGGTATGTTATGTGTTCATCAGCGCCCAAAACTAAAAATTGCAACTTCAGGGTAACGTTTAACATGCCAACAAATACATAATACTGTTGCACATAACTTTATTTCATATGGTACAAACTCGAGTCTAAAATTACAGATTATTGATTATTTAGGTATTATAATAACATTGTTATACGCGCGTCTGGCGTATCAAATTATAAGCCTGGTGTCTTTGATAAATGTTGAGACATAGATTTATTTTTTTCAGTACTGGAATGACTATTCAGATTGAAGTAAAGTAGAAAAGCGAACAAATAAAGGACAACCTCTTTAAAATATCACTAAGTATACATGATCGATGCCGATTTCTTGACATATAGTATTAGTTTTCGTAAACAATTTTGTTCATAATGAAGCAGTTTATCTTTTAAAACAAAGGTTACGCGTTGCCAACATTTTTGGCAACAAGCATAATCATAATTATTTAATATGTTTTAGTATTTCCTTGATTCATCAGTAATTAAAGTCACTAAACATATAGACCATTGTAACAACAAGTCAATAACATATGTTGTACTGAAATCAACATTTGACGTATACGTTCAGTGGTATTTTTAATGCAAAAAAATGATAATATATGAGAGATCCCTTCTCAAAAAATAAGCGCACATTCACTTGCCATTGAAACTGGCAGATACAGAAAACAAAAACTTTAACAAGGTAAATTTTCTATACATCTTGCAGAGATACAGTAGATTTAATCTTTATCCTTTTATATAATTTTATTTAAAACAATCTTCAAGAGAAGATTAATATTTTCCAAAATATGATTAAATATAATAATACTAAATCAGTAATCAGTTAACTTTTGGAAGTTCATAATAGCACTTAGTGTCAGTTCGTCTATGCTACAGTTTTTGAAATACTTGACAAAAATACACTTTTAGTTATTTGTATTTAAAGCATATCATTCATTGACATTATGTTTCTGTTGTTATGCATCATGTTTTGTTTAAAGTAAATGTTATGTTGTATATGTCATGTATACTGTACATTTGGAATTAATGAGAAATAATGAGGGACAACTTTCAACATATACATCAAAATGCATATAAAAAATAACCGCTGATATGTAAATTGATATTAATTTGAGACCATGATATAACTACTGATATGCAGTTGTAAATGACGTAAATAAAAATTAGTAACAAAAAGGGAATAGGTCAAAGGGACAAAACCCCGATCAAAGATCATACAATGATGGTTTGCTTATTGATGACCGCAAATTAGATTCAAATTAAATTATAATTAACGTGTGGGTATATTTTCGAAATTTACCGTGACGCAAAAAATACAAACAATCGTGATGATTACTTATTTCTTTTAAAAATAATACGGGACAGACTAATGTCCACCACTGAAAACTATATAATGAAATGTAAGTATGGGGTGGAATCGGTTTTGTTTTATAATATTTGATGGAATTTCTGATATTTCGTCTCTTTGTTGAACAACTTCATCAACACCAAACCTCTTTTTTTTCTCAAATTCAAATGCAAGTTTAAAATTACCTTCATTCATACGCCTTCGCCTTCTCCATGAGTCGTGGTCTGATCTGGGTGTAGTTTCTTTAAACCTATTCATTTTGTCTTCATCTGTTTAAGTAATCAAACAATTAAAGAAGTCATATTGAAACAATTAATTTCTATTTTTCATCGAACAAGCCTTTATCACAATAGTTTATCATTATTTCTTTTTTTTCAGAAATTGATTTGTGCAGATCGTATTGTTCAATCGTTAGATTTCACTTCAATGTATTGAAGGTTCTTGATTTCATGTTCAGAGTTATTTTCACAAATGATGCTAGATTTTTTATACACATTTGTATCTTATTCTTTACATTTTGCTTTAAACATTGTTCCAAATGTTCATAAGAGTGTCGCATAATTTGTTGACTGAAGGTCAGTGGCATATTAAATGTAAACCAGAATATTCAGTGTTATTAGATAATATTAGGAAGCCTTTCTTCAAAATAGTACAACGTGAAGAGAAACCAATTAAACAAAAATTGACATTAATTATATGTCAAATAAAAACTTTTTGATGTAGGTATGTTATGTGTTCATCAGCGCCCTAAACTAAAAATTGCAACTGAAGGGTAACGTTTAACATACCAACAAATACATAATACTGTTGCACCTAACTTTATTTCATGTGGTACAAACTCGAGTCTAAAATTACAGATTATTGATTATTTAGGTATTATAATAACATTGTTATACGCGTCTGGCGTATCAAATTATAAGCCTGGTATCTTTGATAAATGTTGAGACATAGATTTATTTTTTTCAGTACTGGAATGACTATTCAGATTGAAGTAAAGTAGAAAAGCGAACAAATAAAGGACAACCTCTTTAAAATATCACTAAGTATACATGATCGATGCCGATTTCTTGACATATAGTGTTAGTTTTCGTAAACAATTTTTTTCATAATGAAGCAATTTATTTTCCAAAACAAAGGTTACGCGTTGCTTACATTTATGGCAACAAACATAATCATAATTATTTAACATGTTTTAGTATTTCCTTGATTCATCAGTAATTAAAGTCACTAAAAATATAGACCATTGTAACAACAAGTCAATAACATATGTTGTACTGAAATCAACACTTGACGTATACGTTCAGTGGTATTTTTAATGCCAAAAAGGATAATATATGAGAGATTACTTCTCACAAAATAAATGCACATTCAATTGCCATGGAACTGGCAGATACAGTTAGCAAAAACTTTAACAAGGTAAATATTCTATACATCTTGCGGAGATACAGTAGAAGATTTAATCTTTATCCTTTTATTTTATTTTCTTTAAAACAATCTTCAAGAGAAGATTAATATTTTCCAAAATATGATTAAATATAATAATACTAAATCAGTAATCAATTAGTTTTTTGAAGTTCATAATAGCACTTGTGTCAGTTCGTCTATGCTAAGTTTTTGAAATACTTGACAAAAATACACTTTTAGTAATTTGTATTTAAAGCATATCATTCATTGACATTATGTTTCTGTTGTTATGCACCATTTTGTTATTTAAAGTTATTGTCATGTTGTATATGTCATGTATACTGTTCATTTGGAATTAAGGCGAAATCATGAGGGAAAACTTTCAACATATACACAAAATAACCGCTGATATGTATATTGATATTAATTTGAGACCATGATATAACTACGGATATGCAGCTGTAAATGACGTAAATAAAAATGAGTAACAAAAAGGGAATAAGTCAAAGGGACAAAACTCCGATCAAGGATCATACAATGATGGTTTGCTTATCGATGACCGCAAATTAGATTCAAATTAAATTATAATTAACGTGGGGATATATTTTCGAAATTTACCGTGACGCAAAAAATACAAACAATCGTGATGATTACTTATTTCTTTTAAAAATAATACGGGACAGACTAATGTCTTCCACTGAAAACTATATGATGAAATGTAAGTATGGGGCGGAATCGGTTTTGTTTTATAATATTTGATGGAATTTCTGATATTTTGTCTCTTTGTTGAACGACTTCATGAACACCAAACCTCTTTTTTCAAATTCAAATGCAAGTTTAAAATTACCTTCATTCATACGCCTTCGCCCTCTCAATGAGTCGTGGTCTAATCTGGGTGTACTAAAAGTAGTTTCTTTAAACCTATTCATTTTGTCTTCATCTGTTTAAGTAATCAAACAATTAAAGAAGTCATATTTAAACAATTAATTTCTATTTTTCATCGAACAAGCCTTTATCACAATTATAGTTTATCATTATTTACATCACGCGTGTAATATGTCACAAGAACTTCTTATCTCTCTGAAATTGATTTGTGTAGATCGTGTTTTTCAATCGTTAGATTTCACTTCAATGTATTGAAGGTTCTTGATTCCATGTTCAGAGTTATTTTTCCAAATGATGCTAGATCTTTTATACATATTTGTCTCTTATTCTTTACATTTTGCTTTAAATATTGTTCCAAATGTTCATAAGAGTGTCGCATAATTTGTTGACTGAAGGTCTGTGGCATATTAAATGTAAACCAGAATATTCAGTGTTATTAGATAATATAAGAAAGCCTTTCTTTAAAAAATACAACGTGAAGAGAAACCAATTAATCAAAAACTGACATTAATTATATGTCAAATGAAATCTTTTTGATGTAGGTATGTTATGTGTTCATCAGCGCCCAAAACTAAAAATTGCAACTTAAGGGTAACGTTTAACATGCCAACAAATACATAATACTGTTGCACATAACTTTATTTCATATGGTACAAACTCGAGTCTAAAATTACAGATTATTGATTATTTAGGTATTATAATAACATTGTTATACGCGTCTGGCGTATCAAATTATAAGCCTGGTATCTTTGATAAATGTTGAGACATAGATTTATTTTTTTCAGTACTGGAATGACTATTCAGATTGAAGTAAAGTAGAAAAGCGAACAAATAAAGGACAACCTCTTTAAAATATCACTAAGTATACATGATCGATGCCGATTTCTTGACATATAGTATTAGTTTTCGTAAACAATTTTGTTCATAATGAAGCAGTTTATCTTTTAAAACAAAGGTTACGCGTTGCCAACATTTATGGCAACAAACATAATCATAATTAAAAACCAATTGTTCAGAGAACCATTGATGGTCTTTCCACCTGTTAAGACCTTTTTTTTATATGAAAATATAAAAATTTGGTTTTAAATGTCAATTGTACCGTCAGATGACAGCTTATTGAACGCTAATTCCAAAAATGTATGGTTTCTATGGAAAAATATATAGATAAGGGAGATAATTGTTTACTTCCGGTTCAAACGATGTTATTTCCGGTATAGTTTGATAGTTTAAGTGACACTGATTCCAAAAATATATGGTTCTATATACTTTTTCATTAATGAAGTACAAAATATAGCTACTTCCGGTTTACAAAAGGTCACTTCCGGTTGTCTTTTTCTAGATCACATTGCTTGCAACCTAATTTAAAAAGTCCCAAGTCTTGATCATGTATACATATGAGGTAAAAGCAAAGGTCAAAATCTAGAACGTTACATTTACCTATGACCTTGAGCTCAATTTCGAGGTCATCAACCAAGGACCTCAAAACAAAAGACTCTAGGCCTCTACTATATATAGTTAATGAGTTGTATTACCTTACAACTAATATTAGATATAAAAGGGGGCAAAACTGGCATCAAATGTCTACGTACTCTTTCGACTAAAATCTACGTGTTACCACATGTCGCAACTAACAATTTAGTAAAAATAATTTGTCGAAAAGTTATACGGCTTTTGAAAATGAGTGAAAATAAGCCAAAATCAAAATTTATAATATGACCTTGACCTTTCACCTTGACCTTATTTTCATTTTTTTGGAACAAGGACCTCAAATCAAAAGACCCTAGGTCTCTATCACTTATAGTTTACCAGTTAGAAATGCAAATTCTTATTTCAAACATAAAAGGGGGGATAACTCTCATATGGAATCTATATACGGCTTTGGTCAAAATAAAACAGAACATCCTGAGGATATAACGAGCAATTTGGAAAAATAAATTTGTCGGTTTCTTATACGGTTGCGAAGCATTAGAGATAACAAGAAAAACAGTGTTCGGGGAGATAACTCTTATTTGGGAAAGTATTCGGTTAAAACGAGTTGGTTTCAAAAGCGTATAAACTGTTCGATATCATATTCCAAAAATCTAAGCGACATCTTGCGAAACAAAAAAACAGCGAAGGAAAAAAATTAGGCGGAAGAAAAAAAAAAAATAATAATCAGAAGAAATCCAATAGGTCTTTCCACGGAAAAGTGGAAAGACCTAATTATTTAACATGTTTTAGTATTTCCTTGATTCATCAGTAATTAAAGTCACTAAACATATAGACCATTGTAACAACAAATCAATAACATATGTTGTACTGAAATCAACATTTGACGTATACGTTCAGTGGTATTTTTAATGCAAAAAATGATAATATATGAGAGATCCCTTCTCAAAAAATAAGCGCACATTCACTTGCCATTGAAACTGGCAGATACAGAAAACAAAAACTTTAACAAGGTAAATTTTCTATACATCTTGCGGAGATACAGTAGAAGATTTAATCTTTATCCTTTTATATAATTTTATTTAAAACAATCTTCAAGAGAAGATTAATATTTTCCAAAATATGATTAAATATAATAATACTAAATCAGTAATCAATTAACTTTTGGAAGTTCATAACAGCACTTAGTGTCAGTTCGTCTATGCTACAGTTTTTGAAATACTTGACAAAAATACACTTTTAGTTATTTGTATTTAAAGCATATCATTCATTGACATTATGTTTCTGTTGTTATGCATCATGTTTTGTTTAAAGTAAAACATGTCATGTATACTGTACATTTGGAATTAATGAGAAATAATGAGGGACAACTTTCAACATATACATCAAAATGCGTATAAAAAATAACCGCTGATATGTAAATTGATATTAATTTGAGACCATGATATAACTATTGATATGCAGTTGTAAATGACGTAAATAAAAATTAGTAACAAAAAGGGAATAGGTCAAAGGGACAAAACCCCGATCAAAGATCATACAATGATGGTTTGCTTATCGATGACCGCAAATTAGATTCAAATTAAATTATAATTAACGTGTGGATATATTTTCGAAATTTACCGTGACGCAAAAAATACAAACAATCGTGATGATTACTTATTTCTTTTAAAAATAATACGGGACAGACTAATGTCCATCACTGAAAACTATATAATGAAATGTAAGTATGGGGCGGAATCGGTTTTGTTTTATAATATTTGATGGAATTTCTGATATTTCGTCTCTTTGTTGAACAACTTCATCAACACCAAACCTCTTTTTTTTTCTCAAATTCAAATGCAAGTTTAAAATTACCTTCATTCATACGCCTTCGCCTTCTCCATGAGTCGTGGTCTGATCTGGGTGTAGTTTCTTTAAACCTATTCATTTTGTCTTCATCTGTTTAAGTATTCAAACAATTAAAGAAGTCATATTGAAACAATTAATTTCTATTTTTCATCGAACAAGCCTTTTTCACAATAGTTTATCATTATTTACATCACGCGTGTAATATGTCACAAGAACTTCCTTTTTTTCTGAAATTGATTTGTGCAGATCGTGTTGTTCAATCGTTAGATTTCACTTCAATGTATTGAAGGTTCTTGATTTCATGTTCAGAGTTATTTTCCCAAATGATGCTAGATTTTTTATACACATTTGTATCTTATTCTTCACATTTTGCTTTAAACATTGTTCCAAATGTTCATAAGAGTGTCGCATAATTTGTTGACTGAAGGTCAGTGGCATATTAAATGGAAACCAGAATATTCAGTGTTATTAGATAATATTAGGAAGCCTTTCTTCAAAATAGTACAACGTGAAGAGAAACCAATTAAACAAAAATTGACATTAATTATATGTCAAATAAAAACTTTTTGATGTAGGTATGTTATGTGTTCATCAGCGCCCTAAACTAAAAATTGCAACTGAAGGGTAACGTTTAACATGCCAACAAGTACATAATACTGTTGCACCTAACTTTATTTCATATGGTACAAACTCGAGTCTAAAATTACAGATTATTGATTATTTAGGTATTATAATAACATTGTTATACACGTCTGGCGTATCAAATTATAAGCCTGGTATCTTTGATAAATGTTGAGACATAGATTTATTTTTTTCAGTACTGGAATGACTATTCAGATTGAAGTAAAGTAGAAAAGCGAACAAATAAAGGACATCCTCTTTAAAATATCACTAAGTATACATGATCGATGCCGATTTCTTGACATATAGTATTAGTTTTCGTAAACGATTTTTTTCATAATGAAGCAATTTATTTTCCAAAACAAAGGTTACGCGTTGCTTACATTTATGGCAACAAACATAATCATAATTATTTAACATGTTTTAGTATTTCCTTGATTCATCAGTAATTAAAGTCACTAAAAATATAGACCATTGTAACAACAAGTCAATAACATATGTTGTACTGAAATCAACACTTGACGTATACGTTCAGTGGTATTTTTAATGCCAAAAGGGATAATATATGAGAGATCACTTCTCACACAATAAGCGCACATTCACTTGCCTTTGAAACTGGCAGATACAGTAAGCAAAAACTTTAACAAGGTAAATATTCTATACATCTTGCGGAGATACAGTAAAAGATTTAATCTTTATCCTTTTATATTATTTTCTTTAAAACAATCTTCAAGAGAAGATTAATATTTTCCAAAATATGATTAAATATAATAATATTAAATCAGTAATCAATTAACTCTTTTTTCTTCAATTCAAGGCAAGTTTGAAATTACCTTCATTCATACGCGCTAGCCTTCTCCATGAGTTGTATTCTGATCTGGGTGAAGTTTCTTTAATCCTATCCATTTTGTCAGCATCTATGTAAGTAATTAAACAATAAAAGCAGTCATATTTATACAATTAATTTCTTGCTTTTATCGAGCAAGCCTTTCTCACAATAGTTTATCATTATAAACATCACCATTCCATGTTCAGATTTTTTTTTCAAATGATGCTATATTTGTTGTTTTTTATTTGTATCTTACTTTTTAAATTTTGCTTTAAACATTGTTTCAAATGTTCATACCAGTGTCGCATGATTTTTGACTGTAGGTCTGTCGCATATTAAATGTAAACCAGAATATTTAGTGTTATAAGTTAATGTTGGGAAGTCTTTTTAAAACAAATACAACAAAAAGACAAACCAGTTAATCAAAAATTGACATTAATTATATGTCAAATGAAATTTTTTTGATGTAAGTATGTTGTGTGTTCATCAGCGTCTGGCGTATCAAAATATAAGCCTGGTAACTTTGATAAATGTTGAGACATAGATTTTATTTTTTTAAGTACTGGAATGACTATTCAGATTGAAGTAAAGTAGAAAAGCGAACAAATAAAGGACAACCTCTTTAAAATATGACTAAGTTAACATGATCGATGCCGATTTCTTGCCTTATACATAATAATGTAGTATTAATTTTCGTAAACAATTGTTTTCATAATGAAGCAATTTATTTTCAAAAACAAAGGTTATGCAATGCCAATATTTATGGTATCAAACATAATCATGATTATTTAACATGCTTTAGTATTTCCTTGAATCATCAGTAATTAAAGTAATTAAAAATATGAACATTGTAACACCAAGTTAATAACATATGTTGTCATAAAATAAACATTTGACGTCAACGTTGTAAGACCAATATCGGAAACTAAATCTTGGCAAAAATCGTGACATATGTTACTCAAAATTGTCTATGCCTTCTTTCAGATTATGTTATTCGCTGTATGTATTTATGTTAGTTTTCGTCTCTTTGATTATATACCAAAATCGCTTTTAACAGATAGGAAACTGATGAATATCAGCATTTGACTTATAACCTCACTTGAGCTTTCAAAAAACAAATATAAGATATCACGTAACACGATAATTAGAATAAGCGCACATTCACTTGTCATAGGAACTTGCAGAAACAGTAAACAAAATAGTTTACAACGTAAATATTCTATAAATCGTGCAGAGATAAAATAGAAGATTTAATGTGTCATTTATTCTATCCCCTTTATAAAAAATTTCAAGACAAGGTTAATACTTTTGCAAGTGTAATTAAATATAATAATATTAAATCAATGATCTATAATAAGTTTATAATGACACTTATTGTCATTTGGTCTATACTAAGTTCTTGAAGTACCAGACAAACAATAGACTTTTATTTCTCATGGAACAAGCCTTTTTCCCAATAGTTTATCATTGTTAACGTGACGGGTGTAATATTTCGTGAGAACTTCTTTCCCATCCGAAACGGACTAGTACAGTTCGTTTTGTTCAATCGTTAGATTTCACTTCAATGTATTGACCTTTTTATTCAAAGAATCTAATATATCGTCTTCCTTTTTCTGATAATTCTGTATGGATTTCCATAAGTATGTTACTGTCAACACCAAAAAATATTTTTTTGTTGTGAGATTTGCGGTTCAAAGTACCACACGTGGCATCGAACGCTTTGCTCACTGTTGAAGAACTTCTTTAGATATATATATATGTAAGACTCAGATCGACGTCCGGTCTCTAATCGACGTCCGTTCCTCAAATCGACGTCTAAATCTGACGTCACAATAAATCCTTCCAAATCGACGTCCATTTTTTGGCTTCTCTAATCGACGTCCAATTTTTTCTCTAATCAACGTCCTTTTTTTTACCAGAATCGACAGCAGCTGAAAACTTTAAACATATGTGTGACAAATAGGATCTATTTAAATATATTTTTTAAAGGATTTATCACATAGTAGACTAAATATGTAAAAAGGTTGTGAAATTTTTTTAATTTCAGAAATTACATAAAATTAAGGAGATGTGGTATGACTTGAATAATGTAAACAATTCAAAGTAGAAAATTAACGGTCTTATTGATAAAAAAAAATCTGAAAAACAAATATGACAGTCATACATTTTTGTTTTTCGTTCATTTTTTTTTACATAAATAAGGCCGTTAGTTTTCTAATTTGAATTGTTTTACATTGTCTTATCGGGGCCTATTATAGCTGACTATGCGGTATGGGCTTTGCTCATTGTTAAAGGCCGTACGGTGACCTATAGTTGCTAATGTCTGTGTCATGTTGGTCTTTTGTGGATAGTTATCTCATTGGCAATCATACCACATCTTCTTTTTTGTATATAAACCATCGAAAACCACTGCACTCCAGGCCCATAAAGAATATGTTGGGGTTAAGCGTGTGTTAACCTAGAACGGTGGTGTAGTAGCACAACATAAAAACATAACGCCAATTTCTTGCGTATATGTTTCACTCCAGGTGTAAAACTCAGAAATTTGTTGAAAAATATCTTACAGAGTCCAAACTAAAAAAAAAAACACAATTGACTGTACTTATTTATTTTGTCTAATGTTGAAGATTGAATAATGCCCTCTAGATGTCGTTTGGTTTTCTTTGTCGTTAGGTTGCTTTCATACATGTCATTTATTAACATGAATAGGAATGACACACTACTATGCAGATCTATTCGATTAACTTTTTATCAAGACTTTAATATGCATGATACCTATTTCGGGTTGAAAAAAATCGATATGTAAAATATGTAAAGTATGTATTAATGTGTGAGTGTGAACCCTACAAAATATGTACATGTATAAGTGTAAACAATTAATATAAAAAAAAAGACCATTGAGATAACTCTCCACAAGAGATCAAAATGACAAAAATTAACAACTATAGCTCATCGTACGGCCTTCAACAATGAGCAAAGCCCATACCACATAGTCAGCTATCAAATTCCCAGAAATGACAATGTAAAACAATTCAAACGAGAAAACTAACGGCCTTATTTTTGTCTAGTAATGTATTATTTATTGATAATGGACACCGACTACAATCAATCGGACGTAGTTTTGGCAATACATACCGTCACATTGGACGTAGATAAGAGTATCAAAATATTGGACGTCGATTTGAAAATGTGACGTCAGATTTGGACGTCGATTTGAGAAACGGACGTCGATTTGAGGAACGGACGTCGATTAGAGGCCAGACGTCGATCTGAGTCTAACATATATACAACTCGTCTAAACATCAACCCAACAATGTTAGATCTGTAAATTTGCTATCGCAAATTTATATATATATATATATATATATATATAATATATAAAAGTCTATAGAAAAGACCAACCAGCAAATTTACTATGTACCGGATCGTCTAAAATAGGCGATACTATGCAGATAAGGAAAAAATTATATCAGTCTAAAGATTTGCACAACGGTACTGATATAAGATGTTATAATACGAAAATGTTGTTATTAAATCGTGTTGACAAATATTTCGGCTCAATAAATGGCCTTCCTCAAGTGTCACAAGTTTTAACTATATTGATACATAATGTATAAGGTGTATATATATATATATATATGTATGTATATCTGCATCTATTATGCTGGAGACATCTTCCTTTGCGATTACTTTTCTTTGAAAGAAAATCTTCCTCTTCAGTAATATTTTCTCTTTTTTTCGCGGGCTGCAGTAAATAGGCAAAATAGCCCACTTCTGACAGTTATCGTAAACTATATTAATATAAATATCAATAACGATGATATGCGTGTTTGTGTTATCACTCATTCTCAACTTCGGAGATATGAAGAATTTTGACTAAATAAATAATTTTATCTATCATGATAAATTAAGTCTGTCGTATTCGAACTACGCAAACAAATGGAGAAATAATTCATGCGCAAACACTATCTCATTTAATTCCCGGAGGGATTTTAGGTGTCACACCACCAATTACTCCCTCAAATTTAGAACGTATGTGAAAGTAGGCCTACTCGGACAAAAAATAGTGCATTTGATGTCATTGTTCACCTAAACTAACCAACAAATTTGCAGAAATGAAAGTTTTGTTGAAAGAGAAATATATTAAGACCATTTTAAGCCAAAATTTACCTGTTTATGAGTTTGCATTAAAAATTGAGGATTAATGCGCTCCATAGTATACTAATATAAGATTTCCAGAAAACCAGGGGTTATTTTTAGTGGTACCTCCTTTCGGAAGCTCTTCTTTCTTATATGATTTTGAATGTATGTTGACAATTGGCATGCAGAAAGGTGACACCAGAACGATTCAGGATATACCTAGTTTCTATGAAGTTAAACTTAAGGTACAATATTTAGAAAGCTGTGAAAATTGCAAAATTTGGTTGAACAGATAGGGACTTTTAATTGGTGGTATGACACCTTAAAGCAAAATGCGGTGAAACATCAAAATCAGAAAACAATTGTTTTTTTTTTTTGTCTTAACTGATCATTTGACATAATAGTAGCCACATTTCAATCTTTTTGGGGGCAAAATGTCACATATTGCAAATTTAGAGCCTAAAACTTGAGTTTGTGCTATTTTTAGCTTTTCCCATCCTGACAATATGCTTTTATAAAAAAAAATCCTAAATAATGTTATAAATGCACAGAAAGTTATTCTGTGGTGTTAAACATTGAAACATAAGTTGTTTACTACCGCCAAACAAATTTTGTCATGCAGATTTAATGAAATTATTTGATTTTTACCCCTTATATCATTGCGTCATACTATGTACTTGGCAGATAGCATAGCCTAATGTAAGCACTGCAGAGACTCACAAAAGTACCATTTATTATTCCAAATGAAGTTTTTATATCTTAAATTTTATTAACTGATGTAAATAAACACAGTTAAATGACCATGACTGCTCTTCTGATCAATTTGTAGTACTTTACTGACACCAGATGAAAAAAAGAGGGGTCAATATTCCTTGACACTTCAATACCTTGGATTTTTTACTAAATTCATTGCAAAAATTGTTGAAAGTCTTTAAAGAAGTAGAACAAACAAGAAAAAAATCAGCAAACAATGATCTTGATATTGAAAGTTTATGTTCCTGTATAGCCCAAAATGAAATTTGCAAGAATTTTCTATCAAAGTCATACATTACAGTCAGTTTAAATTGAGCTGTGAAATTTTTAATATAAGTCGCATAATGCTCAGATAGGCTGTTTTTAACTTCAAATTGACTAAGGATTAAGAATAAAGCAAAATAAAAGATTTCTAATCATCTTTTTTTGTATCTTTAGGTGTCACACCACCAATTACTCCCTCAAATTTAGAACGTATGTGAAAGAAGGCCTACTCGGACAAAAAATAGTGCATTTGATGTCATTGTTCACCTAAACTAACCAACAAATTTGCAGAAATGAAAGTTTTGTTGAAAGAGAAATATATTAAGACCATTTTAAGCCAAAATTTACCTGTTTATGAGTTTGCATTAAAAATTGAGGATTAATGCGCTCCATAGTATACTAATATAAGATTTCCAGAAAACCATGGGTTATTTTTAGTGGTACCTCCTTTCGGAAGCTCTCTTCTTTCTTATATGATTTTGAATGTATGTTGAAAATTGGCATGCAGAAAGGTGACACCTGAACAATTCAGGATATACCTAGTTTCTATGAAGTTAAACTTAAGGTACAATATTTAGAAAGCTGTGAAAATTGCAAAATTTGGTTAAACAGATAGGGACTTTTAATTGGTGGTATGACACCTATGACGTAATAGAATTCATAAATCAAACATACCTAAAATCTACATGTGGAGCTGGAAATGCTTACCATTCAGAAGCACCTGATTTAACCCCCATGTTATTTTTCAAATTCGTTTGTTTTGAATTATGATTAATGAATGAATATATAAAGGTTATAATAAACTCCAATATAAAGGTTATAATGAACTCGTATTTATTTATAAACACGCTATGTGGTAGGTATTCTTATCTTACCTCCTATAGATTTATAGAGATATGATTGGTTAAAGGACTACACGTGGTGACTATGCATATTTGATATAGGGTGTCCTAAACCATACATGGTTAGTTACCATATCGGGTTAGTAAGAAGTTACTTCCCTTTCAAAACAAATCAGATGCCACAACCCTTTAAAAAAACAACACGGTGTTGAAGAAAATTCTGAAAGAATTCAACTGACGAATAAATTGATGATGATTGAAATAAGTTCATAAAACATAAAGCTAACAAGTTGTTATTGTTGGCATAACAGAGTTACTTCTCTTTCAAAACAAAAAAAAACTCTAAAAGGATTCAATAGACAAAGAAATTGAATCATGTAATGAACGATTGAAATACATTCGAAAAGTAATTAAAAAGATATATGTAAAAATATGTTATTGTTGGCATTTGTTTTCTGTATAGACGAATTGAAGTAGGATCTTAATACTAAGTATTGAAGACTTGATGACTTTGATAGGCCACTTGTTAAAATACCACATGACTTGTGAAGATGGTCAGTAAGATAAATTCGTTACACGGTGTGCTAGTGACCTAATACGATACATATAGGGTCAGTAAATTCCATAAGGGGCGTATAAGGTATACCATGTAACTTATATTATTAGGGAGAGGCTGGGAAAGTGTTGAAAGTGGATCTGTGTTAGCGTTCTTATTATGATGATTAAATAATATGATAAATATTACGTACCCTTTTTCTTGCTATCCATTTCGGTGTATGCTTTCAAGTCTGAATTGAAGTTCCCTTGAAATCTGAATTCTAAATCATATATTATGAAATACAAGTTTAAGGTATTCAATAATACAATAAATTAATTCGAACCTCGTTTATTCGAATTGTTCAAGGTTCGACTCATCCGAGTAATAAATTTCGAATGCATGACATACAGTGACAGAATTTTAGAAAAAAAACATATTTTAAGAGTGGGCCTCTTTCAGAACAATCAGACGCTGAACAAAATATAAAAGATAACTTATGAAGGTGATTTGTCATTTAACCTTTCATAAAATCATTCAAAAGATGTTGATAAAACTAGTATATCCAAAACTATTAACGATTATTGGGTTCCAAATTCTTACCTAAACAAGCATTTTCAATGTTGGTATGTAATCTAAAGAACAACAACACAAATTAAATATACATGATCAAGTGAACAAATTTACTCTTTCTTCCTAATATCATACCAATATGATAGTTGGTATATTCGAACGATAAATGAACCCAACAGTTTTTAAAGTTAGTATAATACGTTTTACCTCTTGCTATTAAAGGTTTTGGACTACTTGCGAGTTGTTGCGATACATCTTTTAAGTGATGACTCAACGCTAAGCGGTCATAAGTCATCTTTTTCCGGGGTATCAATTCTTTTGGTAAATCCTTTCTTTCTACACCTGTAATTAGCTATTTAAGTAAGCAAATGATACATTTACACATTGCTTTCCTTTTTATACACTTTGATTTTCGTCCAAAGTCAATTTGTGACAAGTATCTGCAGTACGTAATTTTAATTGACCATACATTTCATTCCTTATCATCGAACACGCCTTTTTACAATAGTTCAACATTCATATCACTATACTTGTGAAATTGTTTGAAAAGAACTACTTACCCTTACGACGCTACTCAGTTTAACACATATTTTCTACGTTAAATAAATGTTGTACAATTTTTACATTATATAGGGAATTGCCTTCAGATTTTTTTGTTCTTTTTGTCTATTAAATTGCTCATTACATGAATTTCTATGTCTGTAGTTTTCTCCTGAATGCCACGTCTTATTCTCTTTTAACCAGATAGAGACTGGTAAAAAAGAGAATGACATTGAAATTCATATTACCAAAATAATGTGTTTCTGATATTCCTATATGTTGTTGAGCATTGTGTCTCATCGCATTAACATAAATTTCATTTATAAGTGTGTTTCAATTTAATTTGAATACACTAAAAGTACACTATGATAATGGTCTTCCCATTTTGCAACATAAATGGTACCAAACTTACATGAGAGTGTGTTTTATAATCGTGTTTCTACACCGGCATTTAGTATGATGGCTTGTTATCAAAATTCCGTTGATATAGTTTGAAAAGATACATCTTATACAATTTTCCGTAAACTAATTATCCGTCTTTTATCAACAGGTGATAGGAAACGTACCTTTCAATTTTCTTCCACAATTAATCTTGAACCACATTGTCCAATAGACTAATAAACAAACCAGAAGTGTTATCATGCATATATCTACATTGTCCATGGTCAGTGCACATTGATGTGGTCTAGCTAATAATCAAGAATACATGTTAACTGTTTATCTATATTGTCATTTGGTTGTCCGTTGTCTAAAAGAAACTAAATTTATGATTAAAAATCGTATTGTATACCCCTTTCTTTCGTGGTTCAATGTGTTTGTGAGAAAGGAATTCGTTCGTAATTGCTTATAATAGTTATCAAAGGTACCAGGCTTATCATTTGATACGACAGACGCGCTTTTCGACAATATAAGACTCATAAGTGACGTTCAGATCAAAATAGTTAGAAAACTCAACCAGTATGAAGTTGAAGAGCATTGATGACCAAAACTTCAAAAAAGTTGTGCCAAATACGGCTAAGATTTATATATGGCTTGGATAAGAAAATCCTTAGTATTTCAAATAGTTCATACTTTTGAAAACAGTTAATTTATAAAAATGAAGGACAAAAAAACTTAATTCACATAGTTTTTTCGCTGACCCCCTACCCCCTACCCCACCCCCACCTCCACCCCCTACCTCCACCACCCCAACCCCCCCCCCCCTCTTAACTTAATTCGGGAAAATTGATTGACAATTTTAACGCTGAAAAGAATTGAGGAACCAAAATTCCAAAACGACGGAGCAGACAAACAGATTATATCACAAAAAAAAAACTAAAATAAGTACACACTTCAACGAACAGCACAAACCCCTCCCCATTCCCCCCCCTAACCTCTCAAAAAACAACAAAAAAATGGGGTGAACTCAGATGTTCCGAAGTTATTAGTAGTTCCTGCTTCTTGCAAAACACCCGTCGTGTTGCAAGTTATGATATAAGTGATGTCCAGTAAAAGAGGTAAGACATCTATGACAATTCATTGGAGATCATTTAAATCAGTTCAGTGAAATAATTATTCAATTATTCAGTTGAAGATCTGATGTCCGCAGAAAGTAACAGTAATACAAGAGTTCACAAATAAGCTGCAATTACAAGTGTACACAAGTTAGGCCGTTAGTTTTTACATACAACAAATGGAAGATTTTAACGATCTCGACTGGCTATACAGTCCTTGCACGGTCGGTAATTATTACATTTGTCGTTTCGGGGCCTTTTATAGCGGACTATGCGGTATGGGTTTTGTCATTGTTGCCGTATGGTGACCTATAGTTGTTAATTTCTGTTTCATTTGTTGTCTTGTGGAGAGTTGTCTCATTAATATAGTTAACGAAAATTTGGTAAATAAATGTTCACACCATCTTATTTTGATAAATTAATTGCAGAACCTGTGATTTTATGTTTTACAAAAAAGGTTATAATCGCTGGTCGTACTTTTCAAGCTTCGCCAAAAGAATCTTTAAAAAAAGTAAAATATCCAAATATTTCGCTCGCCCCAATTTCTGGAGTGGAAAAAATCCGTAGAACAAGAAATAAAATTGGTGTGGCCTAAATCGACAATACATATTATACGTAGTAGATTAGTTACACGTTAGCATGTGTATCTGAAGGAAAATGACCTATTTCTTTCTTTAACTCACAATATCATTAAAAACGCCGGAATCATATGAGAGGGAACTGATAATCGTTGTTTGTAGAAAAATAGAAAACAACATGACAATCAAACTAAACCCCTATAAAAGGAAAGGCATCAACACTGTCTAGTGAATATTTAAAACGAGAACAACGGGTGCCGTACAATTCGAATCATGGCATATGGAATCTGTTTTAATTGGGGATGTCAACGAGTACTCGAATATTCGAGTATCGCTCGGTAGTACCGAGTATCGATTACCAAATGGATACTCGACTAATCGGTTTCCTGTTAGAATGTTGTTACTTTCTTAAGGTTTATGACCCCTTCTGTAGCCATTTTTGTACCAACTTTTCAAACTTCAATTGTATCAAAACTACAAATATAATGAATGATAGAGATAGGCCCTTTTGTACATATACTAAAGGGAAACTTGATGCAAAGTATCATTATTTACTGCTTCACTGCATTTAATAGAAAAAGAGTACTTTGTGGCAAATCAACCAAGATTTTTATAGAAAATCCACAGCCTTTAATACAGAGATTGTGGCTATAAAATTTGAAACATAGATAACCTCATTGGTTGATATCTTTGGCGGAAGTACATGTGATACATCCTCAAATATTTCAATAAATCGTTGTCAAAGCCTATCCCAGCACCCCAACGCCATAGATCATAAGGTGTTTCGAACATCTATCTAGACCAATTAGAATTAACTAATTGACCATGGCCATGTCCATCGTCAGGAGCCCAAGCCATTGCATAGTGACACTTATTATAAAAATACTGTAATTTTTATTAGGGGCTCGACACCTCATGATCTGTTCTATATTTTTCTATATTCTATATCTACTTAACTTTGTTTATCAATTTAACGAACAAAGTTTAGAAACTATTTTCATAATCTGCAACATACTGTGAAAGTACTTTTATTCGTTGGGTACCAATTTTCGTGGTTTTCGTGGATGACTTTATCCACGAATTTTTAAGTGTCCAACGAAATAAAACAACCATTGTCCAAATCAAGACACGGACAGATCCCCATCGGAAGGTTTGAATACTGATATGATCTAGAGAATATATTGAATAACGCCAAATCTGAAAATACTTTAATGGCAGTCACAGAACTACAACCGCATGCAAGATTATACCTATTTAATCTTTAGTAACCTAAACTGCATAACTTTTGTTCTTTAAATTCTCATAAAAAATATTTTGATCGATAAAAGTCAGATTTCCGGTATTGATATGCTAGTATGATGAAGTGTTCATTTTATATCCTCATTGTTCTCGTACATATGCGAAATAATGATATCATGCTGTGCTTGATTTTGATAAGAAATATTTGATAATTAAATTTACGTTTATGGCATTTGTTTATGTTACTGTTTTCTTAAGGTGACATGTTTATGACTTCATTAACACCTTTGATGGTCCTTAATCCGTTGATCACTTTAGCATGGGTTAATTAGTGTTATCACTACAATTTACACGGTCAATGTTTACTTTGCAATTTCCTTCAATCCAGACTATTTGTAACCTTCTTTTTTATAATGTTTCTTTTTTTTTTCTTCAAAAACACTAAAATCCACGAATTTAAAAACCCACGAACATGTAAATATTGCTCAAACCGCTCTCTTAAAGTGTCTGTTAGCCATGCTTACAGATCGGAGGAAATCGCCAGAAGGCAGTGTGCAATTCATTTCTTGATGTAATATTGATTCTTTATCAAGCCTGTATGAACTCACCAACCAATCAGTTATCAGTTACTCATTAGGAAACTAAATAAGGGGAAGAGGAGAACATCCCTCCTAGACATTGCAACCAATCACCATTCATTGCTTTATAAACTAACACGTTTACCAGATGCATTTTGACAATTTGACTTTTTAATTTATCAGACAATCAAAAACCATACATTTTTGTTTTGCAAATCTCAGCACTTTCTTATCAACTTATTCCTCTCACTAAAAAATCTCTGACGTATTGGTTTTTACATTTACTTTCCTTGTATTATCATGTATGTATTACAACTTTAACATGAAATTGACATAATTAATCAACCCTTAAACCTTTCGGTATAGATATTTTTCAAATTTAATATCTATTTTGACAGAAATGAAAAACACATTATCAATGCACTATAATTGCTATTGCCGATAATAACCGTTGCATTTAATTATAACGTATTAATTATGACCACTTATCGTAAACAAATATCAAAAATTATCTTTGATGGTTTTATTTCTCAACTTTAAATAAAGATATATTTGTAAACATTTGTTTATCATCATAATTACATTGGGTTCATTGATAAACTAACCTTCTTTGTTCTGCTCTATCAATTATCTATAAATTAAGCGTAACTCAAGAACTGATAAGATATTACACTTTTATTTACACACTTTACAGCTGTTTGTCATGTTACGGCCAGAAATCGCCTTTAAATTGTAGCCAACAAAAGACACAAATCAATAGTAAAATTTAACAACATTTAATATACAAAAGTTTACAAAAGGTATTACACAAATATTACTGTTAACTTAACTGTCAAAATATGAGTCCAATCTGTTATCTTTATCTGTATCCGGAAATCTTTCGGAATCCAATTTGAATATTACGTTCACTACTAATGTCACAATCCAGTATGATGTTGTTTTTAGAATAAAAGTGTCAATCCAAATGCTGTGAATACTAATGTCTATCAATGTCTATGTCCAAGTTTAATTATGAGAGTTTAACTTTAGTGTCTGTATATATAGTGTTGTCATGGAAAATTCTAGAACACTCTATAATGGAACATTGTGGAAAATCCTGGAAAGTTACAACGGAAGTTTCTGGAATAACGTAGAAGTTTAAATTACGCATCTTTTATAAGGATCATTCTAGAAAGTTCCAATCATTCTGTGATTGTTCCAGTGATTCCTAAACTGCACAGTTATAAGATTATTTGGTAAACAACTATCAGGCCATACAACACAAATTAGGCCAACATAAATAAACATAATAATTACAATATCATAACACCTCCCCCCTTAAAACAAAAACTTATCATGAATAATATGAACAAAAATACATAATATATACAAAGTGATTTAATAAGCTCTAGATAAAGCATCAGCTATTACATTATCTTTACCCTTAATATGTTTTACAATTACATCATATTCCTGTAACAATAAACTCCACCTAGTCAACCTCTGATTCTTGTTTCTCATTTTATGCATGAAGGTGAGAGGATTATGATCAGTATAAACAAGAATAGGATATACAGTGGGATTCAAATATACATCAAAATGTTGAAGTGCTGACAACATTGCAAAACACTCTTTGTCAATAGTTGAATAATTTTTCTGATGTTTATCTAATTTCTTAGAAAAATATGATATAGGTTTTTCAACATTATCATCTGTCTCTTGATATAAAACAGCTCCTATTCCTACATCGCTTGCATCAACGGCAAGTTTAAATTGTTTTTCAAAGTCTGGAGTAATCAGAACTGGACTATAAATTAAAAGTGATTTGCTATTTTCAAAAGCTTTTTGACAATTTTCACTCCAGATAGATTTAGAATCTTTTCGTAAAAGATGAGTCAATGGTTGAACAACAGTAGCAAAATTTGAACAGAATTTCCTGTAAAATCCTATCATGCCTAAATATCTCATAAGTTGTTTTCTATTTGTAGGAGGTGGAAATTTGGAAATAGCTTCCACTTTAGCCATAATAGGTTTTACTTGACCTTGGCCAACTGTATGCCCTAAATAATCAACAGTGGCCTGACAAAATTCACTTTTACCAAGATTAACAGTCAAATTTGAATGTGACAATCTATCAAAAGTATCATGCAAATGTGTTAAATGCTGTTCCCAGCTATCACTACATACAATAAGATCATCAATATAAGCATAACAACAGTCTAAATCTTTTATAACATTATTGATCATTCTTTGAAATGTAGCTGGAGCACTTTTCATGCCAAATGGCATTACAGTATATTGAAATAAGCCATCTGGTGTAACAAAAGCTGATATTTCACGAGCTCTCTGTGTCAATGGAACTTGCCAATAACCTTTCAATAAATCAAATTTGCTCACAAATTTTGCTTGACCAATATTGTCAATACAATCGTCTATCCTTGGAATCGGATAGGAATCAGATTTTGAGACTGAATTTACTTTTCTGAAATCAGTCACGAAACGAAAAGTTTTATCTGGTTTTGGCACAAGGAGACAAGGAGAGCTCCATTCACTGTTACTCGGCTCAATAATATCATTGTCAAGCATATATTTAATTTCTTTTCTCATAACTTCAAGTTTGAGTGGATTGAGCCTGTAAGGATGTTGCTTAATTGGACAAGCATCTCCGACATCAACATCATGACAAACAGCAGTGGTTTTGTTTGGCACATCTGGAAAAAGATTTTTAAAAGAAAATACCAAAGTTTTTATTTCTTCTCTACGATCAAAAGACAGATGTGCAAGTTTTGAATCTAAATTTGACAAAATTTCTGAATTTTTCAATCTAACTGTCTCTTCCATAGTTTTACAACTAAAAATTGGTTCAATTACATCTGGTTTGTCATGATTGTTCTCAAATTTAACCATGCCTAAAGTGGCAACTGGTTTACTATCACATAGAACATTAGTACGCTCAAAATATGGTTTTAACATATTAATATGACACACTCTATTTTGTTTGCGCCGACCTGGAGTTTTTACAATATAATTCAAATCATTAATTTTACTCTTTATTGTATAAGGACCACAATATTTAGCCTGTAAAGGATGTCCAGGGACAGGCAGAAATACAAGTACGCTATCACCAGGCTCAAAAACTCTGTCCCTGGCATCTTTATCATACCATATTTTCATCTTGTTCTGTACATTTTTTAAGTTTTTCTGAGCAATTTGACAAGCAGTATACAATTTTTCTTTAAATCTAGATACATAGTCTAAAAGATTCAAGTCAGTATGTTCAGTAAGCCACTTTTCCTTAATCAATTTTAACGGTCCCCTTACAGTATGACCAAATACCAACTCAAAGGGACTAAATCCAAGGGATTCTTGAACAGCCTCTCGAACCGCAAAAAGTAGAAAGTGAACTCCATCATCCCAGTCTCTGTTAAATTGAAGACAAAAAGTTCTGATCATGTTCTTCAATGTTTGATGAAAACGTTCTAAGGCACCTTGAGATTCTGGATGATAAGCACTTGATCTGTACTGAGCAATCCCTAACTGGTATACGACTTGCTGAAATAAACCTGACATGAAATTTGATCCCTGGTCGGACTGTATAGACTTAGGAAGTCCTACTAATGTGAAAAATTTGATCAAAGCTTTGACGATAGTAGGTGTCTTGATATTTCTGAGCGGAATAGCTTCAGGAAAGCGGGTAGATGTACACATGATTGTCAATAAATATGCATTTCCAGTCTTGGTCTTTGGTAAAGGTCCAACACAGTCAATTAGAACTCTGCTGAAAGGTTCGTCAAAGGCTGGAATAGGCAGAAGTGGTGCTGGTGGTATTTTCTGGTTAGGTTTACCAACAACCTGGCATATATGACATGATTTGCAGTATTCTGCAACATCATTTTTAAGTTTAGGCCAGTAAAAATGCTGCAAGATCTTAAGGCAAGTCTTCCTTATACCTAAGTGTCCAGCCAAGGGGGTGTCATGGGCAAGACCAATAATTTCTTGTCTATAAACTTTAGGCACCACCACTTGGTATAGCACTCTCCATTCCTCCTCTGGGGTAGCATCAGGAGGCCTCCACTTCCTCATTAAAATACTGTCCTGATGGTAATAGCATTCGGCCACTTTGTCTGCTTCCTCCTGTGGTTGAGCCCTCTGGCTGAGCTGAAGAACCTCAGGGTCTTTATGTTGTTCTTCGAGTAAATTATTTCGGTCTAATGAATGGCTGTTTACATCTGGCCATGGCATAATAACTTTTTTGTTAACACTAGGTGGTTTTATAATAGCCTTTTCTGAGTTACCAGGATCTTCAATATCAGCTATAAAAGTGTCAGAAAGGTCCATGTAATCAAACTTGTCTTCTTGCAAATTCTCATTTTGTTGTTTTCTAGCCATCGCCCTAGTAACAACACAAGCTGGATACAATTCAGCATCATCTTCAGGTGATTTAACATCCACCACCGGTTCACTGGTAACAATTGGTTCAACAACCACTTTGTTCCTAGTTAGATCATTTCCTAGCAATAAGGTAACACCCTCAACAGGGAGATTAGGACGAACACCTACAACAACTGGTCCAGTTATCAAATCTGACTTCAGATAAATACGATGGAGAGGAACATCCATACAACCTAACTCTACACCTTGTAACAAAACGGAGGCACCAACAGAAGTCTTCTCGGACAAAGGCAACACACCTTCTAACAATAAAGACTGAGAAGCTCCAGTGTCCCGTAAAATCTTAATAGGCTGAAGAGTGGTATCATCAACAATAGAAATAAACCCATCAGACATAAAGGGTTTATATTCCTCCATGTAATCACAAAAACTGGACTTAAAAGCCTGACTCGCAGGACATTCCAACGTACTGGTAATATAAGGTGTCGTACACGCACTGGACTTCGGCTTATTATCTCGTTCATTCTTCTTCTGGAGTCTAAAACAATCAGCCATCAGGTGACCATTCTTCTTACAATAAGCACAAATCAGTGACTTCTTCTCAAAAGTATCAAATTTTGGACTAGACATATTAAAACTGGACTGACTCTTATTCTGTGAAACAGGCTTACTATCAGTATGCTCAGTGCTTTGATTTTTGTAATTTCCACTGGAAGTATTAACATTTTGACCCTTGAAACTTCTTTTATGTGAAAGAGTATAATTATCTGAAATAACAGCTGCATCATGTATTGACTCAACAGTTTTGTCGTCTAAATGTGTTTTTAAGTCTAAATGAACACATTGTTTGAACTCTTCTAATAACATCAATTGTCTGAGGTTATCAAAATTGTTATCTGTTTTCTTTGACGTAAGCCATTTATCAAATAGATCTTCTTTTTCCCGAGCAAATTCCACATATGTTTGTGAATCAAACTTTTTATAAGATCTAAATTTCTGTCTATATGCTTCTGGTACTAGTTCATAAGCTTTCAAAACTTCCTGTTTTACCATATCATAATCAAAACTTTTTTCTGATGGAAGTGCAGAATAAATTTCAGCGGCCTTACCCTCAAAAACACTTTGCAGCATCGTAGTCCAATACGGCTTTGGCCAATTCAAATTACGAGCAGTTTTCTCAAACTGTGGAAAATATTTATCGACTGTTTTTTCACCAAATTTAGGAACCAAACGTATATTTTTTGCTGCATCAAAATATTCTGATTTCGGCTGGACTTTAGTGTTGCTTTCTTCTTTGACCATTTCAATTTTCAATTTCTCCATCTCTAGTCTTTCCCTCATTTCAAGTTCTTTTAATTTAAATTCATCTTCTTTTTCTTTTTTTTTCATTTCCAATCTTTCCTTCATTTCAAGTTCTTTTATTTTCTCCATCTCCTTCATTTCCAGTTCTTTTAATTTAAGTTTATGTTCTAATTCAAGCTGTTTTAATTTAAAGGCGTCAACGTTTTCGACCTTAAGATCAAGAGCCTCTTCACCTAAAATTTCTGCGTCCACTAATTTGTCTATAACCAAATTTTTTATAATTTGTTTTCTCATAGATACTCTAAAATCTAATTTCAGATGTTTAGCAAGCAACACTAATTCCTCTTTCTTTAAATTATCAAAACTCTCCAGGTCTGGCGTTTTCAAAAAATTACCGGCATCAAATGCCATTTTGTAGAATTTTGTTGGCTAGTTATAATAAAAATACTGAATAAATTTTGAATAAGATATTTTCGTTCTCCCGGACGAGCCCCCAATTTCTGTTACGGCCAGAAATCGCCTTTAAATTGTAGCCAACAAAAGACACAAATCAATAGTAAAATTTAACAACATTTAATATACAAAAGTTTACAAAAGGTATTACACAAATATTACTGTTAACTTAACTGTCAAAATATGAGTCCAATCTGTTATCTTTATCTGTATCCGGAAATCTTTCGGAATCCAATTTGAATATTACGTTCACTACTAATGTCACAATCCAGTATGATGTTGTTTTTAGAATAAAAGTGTCAATCCAAATGCTGTGAATACTAATGTCTATCAATGTCTATGTCCAAGTTTAATTATGAGAGTTTAACTTTAGTGTCTGTATATATAGTGTTGTCATGGAAAATTCTAGAACACTCTATAATGGAACATTGTGGAAAATCCTGGAAAGTTACAACGGAAGTTTCTGGAATAACGTAGAAGTTTAAATTACGCATCTTTTATAAGGATCATTCTAGAAAGTTCCAATCATTCTGTGATTGTTCCAGTGATTCCTAAACTGCACAGTTATAAGATTATTTGGTAAACAACTATCAGGCCATACAACACAAATTAGGCCAACATAAATAAACATAATAATTACAATATCATAACAGTCAAAAAACATCACTAACGAAGTGTATAGGCACACGTTACATGTTTTATCTTCTTCCAATGACTTATCTGATGTTACACAGTTCAGTTAAATCATATCCATCGCTAGTTGCATTTATGTAATTCAAGTTTGTTTATAAAACTGTATAAAATATAAAGCCATAACAGATCACTGGTGGGACTGCCCTTAAAGTGTCAGATTGCAATTTGAGACGATGTGGGTAAAACCCCAATTTTTTAGCATTGCTGATGATAGATATTTCCTCCAGTGAATAAGCAAATACAGGAAATTGCAGCAGTGTTCAAAATGCACCAAATAACCACTTTATTGTGGTACGAGGAGATCATAAAGTCAACAAGATGTCAACTAAACAATTCTCAGGCTGACAGCGTGATAATAGCTCAAATATTTCAATAAATCGTTGTCAAAGCCTATCCCAGCACCCCAACTCCATAGATCATAAGGTGTTTCGAACATCTATTTAGACCAATTAGAATTAACTAATTGACCATGGCTATGTCCATCGTCAAGCCATTGCATAGTGACACTTATTATAAAAATACTGTAGTTTTTATTAGGGGCTCGACACCTCATGATCTGTTATTTATTTTTCTATACTCTATATCTACTTAACTTTGTTTATCAATTTAACGAACAAAGTTTAGAAACTATTTTCATAATCTGCAACATATCAATTACCCAGAGTTGCTGATGTTACTGTGTCTTTCAAGTTTTTATGCATACGGAAAGCAAACAGATGTCTTTTATCAAATAAAATAAAATGTTTGCCTCTTCGTCATCCTTCAATGTATCCCATTGATTTAAGATATTGTTCTTTATGTGTGATTTCTGTCTTGAAAACACTGTTGAGAATACCAAGGGAGGCGACTGTAATACAGATTTGGGCTTTACCATTAATGTGTCTTTTCTTTGTTTTGCAGTCACTTCCTGCATAACCGGTTCATATCCTGATTTTGATATAAAGGGATGACGTTTAAAAATTTCACCCTTGTCAAAATGATATTTACATCTTAGTTTTCTTGCAAATTCATTGAAATCTGATGCAATACTAGATTTTGCAAATTTGGTCGAAGGAGACGGTAGATATTTTAATCCTATACTGAGTAACAAAATCTCATCGTCTTTTATTTTTACAGTGGTGAATATTTCAACATATTCACGTGCTTTTTCAATTGATTTTTTTCCTCTTGAGAGAGCGAATCTATATCTTTCTATTTTCTGATAGGAGGCCTTTTTCATGATAGCCTTTTTTGTTTTTTTTCGCTCTCTTAAAGTGTCTGTTAGCCATGCTTACAGATCGGAGGAAATCGCCAGAAGGCAGTGTGCAATTCATTTCTTGATGTAATATTGATTCTTTATCAAGCCTGTATGAACTCACCAACCAATCAGATATCAGTTACTCATTAGGAAACTAAATAAGGGGAAGAGGAGAACATCCCTCCTAGACATTGCAACCAATCACCATTCATTGCTTTATAAACTAACACGTTTACCAGATGCATTTTGACAATTTGACAAAATAACACCACAGTGATCTGGGATAAAACAGAATATATATATATGGAGGTCTGAGGCAATTAAGTAGTGCTACTCACTTCATGGAAATTGCAAAATTAAACATAATAGAGACTAACAAGAAAATCAATACTATTATCTTTGAAATGCATAGAAAAGGGGTCATGGATGAAATCACCTTTAAATATCTTTCTGCTAAGAGAGATCTCAAACCAGGAAGGTTGTATCTTCTGCCTAAATTGCACAAACTTGATCCTGAACTAATAGAAAGCGTTCAACAGAATCCTACGCTGTATAAAAATGTCAGAATTCAAGGAAGGCCTATTGTTTCATTATCGGGTACTGTTTTAGAGAGAATAGGGCAGTATTTGGATAAATTCATGCTTCCAGCAGTATTAAAACAAGAAACACATTTAAGGGACTCATTAGAATTTATAAATATTATTGAGAAATTGCAGGTAAAACCTGACGCCTACTTAGTCAGTTTTGACATAAAAGAAATGTACAACAATATGTCCCATGTAGAAATGATTGACGCAGTCAAGCATGCTTGGCCTACGATAATTAAATGTAAACATACGATACTTTTGCCTCCGTTGCGATATATATTGGAACTTCTTACGATAGTTCTTGAAAATAATGAATTTATGTTCAATGGTAAATTTTATAAAACTTCAACTGGAGTTCCAATGGGAAATAGTTTATCACCTGAAATAACGGATCTGAGAGTTTATGAAGTCTTAAATAGTATTTTAAGGACTTTTCAACATAAACAGAAAATATCAAGTCTCTACAGGTTTAGGGACGATGGCTTTTTTATTTACAATGAAGGTACAGATGATGAAATATCACAATTCTTTGAACATGCTAACAGACAACATGCACTTCTAAAATTTACACACGAGAAATCACAAACTAAAATGCAGTTTTTAGATGTGCTGGTATTCAAAGGTCTAAGATTTAGAGAAACAGGAATCTTAGACCTCACGACATTCAGAAAAAAGACTGAAAATTATCAGTATTTAGAGAGATCCTCATGCCACCCATCCTCTACTTTCAGAGGCATAATTAAAGGAGAAATGCTTCGCTTTAAGAGATGTACGAACGATCCAGTAGATTTGCAAACACAATATGCGTTATTTTCTGAGCGCCTTATTAAAAGGGGATATCCAAAAAATGAAATTAAAACTGTTATGCAGGAAGTGACTGCAAAACAAAGAATAGACACATTAATGGTAAAGCCCAAATCTGTATTACAGTCGCCTCCCTTGGTATTCTCCACAGTGTTTTCAAGACAGAAATCACACATAAAGAACAATATCTTAAAACACTGGGATAAATTAAAGGATGACGAAGAGGCAAAACTGTTATTTGATAAAAGACCTCTGTTTGCTTTCCGTAGGCATAAAAACTTGAAAGACATAGTAACATCAGCAACTCTGAATAATTAATATGTTGCAGACTATGAAAATAGATTAGATACTTTGTTCGTTAAATTGATAAACAAGGTTAAGTAGATATAGAGTATAGAAAAATATTAGTCAGACAGATCATGAGGTGTCGAGCCCCTAATAAAAATTACAGTATTTTTATAATAAGTGACACTATGCGATGGCTTGGACTCCTGACGATGGACATGGCCATGATCAATTAGTTAATTCTAATTGGTCTAAATAGATGTTCGAAACACCTTATGATCTATGGAGTTGGGGTGCTGGGATAGGCTTTGGCAACGATTTATTGAAATGTAGAAGCATTTTGGGAACCTGTAATTGAAAGGAGAATAATAAATTGTTTATAGCGTAAATAGTTTCTTTTGTTTCTTTTGAGTGTTGTGCACTTTTCATTGATAATTACATCGTACATACTGATAAAAATGCTTTAAAGACTTTGTTAGAAAAGAAAAGAAATATTGAGAAAGTGAAATAATTTAGTGTGACATGTCACTTGATATTATTGTTATTTACCGGAGTGATGTGTATTGAATTATGAGGTGTCTTCGTCGAGGTCCGCGTTCAGCGGTCTGTTTGATTGTTCATAAAAGTGAATAGAATGAATGGGAAAAATACGGATATATTAACACTAAATTATGTATGTCTGTGTTGAGAAAGGCAAAAGAAGTCAATATGGCACGGTATTAAAAAAAAAAAAAAGAAATAATAATAATAATTGATGGAAGCAGCTTTATGGTCAAGCTTTCCATATGCCGAAGATGTTATTAAAAATGACAATGTTCATTTTGATATGATTTCATTGCCTTAACTCGAACTTTAAAAGTCTATGTGGTCACATTCATGAGAATTTATTGGATTATGAAGTATTTATACAGAACTGTGTACATGTATCTTGAAATTTTTAGAAGTGTTTTAAAGTAATTAAGGAATAATATTTAATAAATGTGTTAAAAGATATTTTGGTTTTGAGTATTGGGAATACTATTACTTCGGGGAAAGCCTTGCTAGTGGTGTAATTTGAGATTGGCCTGCAAATATGCTGTATGGACTATAGAGTTTTCTATGCCCATAACTTAACATGAACTGGATGCAAGATTATATCAATCACTGAGGATATGTGTATAACCTCATTGGTTGATATCTTTGGCGGAAGTACATGTGATACATCCTCATTCTTTCAATATCCAAGTGGTGGTTGGTTTAAGGGCTATGTTTGGTCAGGCAATACATATTGCCTAATGCCTGTTTGGGTTGATGAGAATCTTGATAAGTTCCCACCTCTCCCACCCATAAGTACCAAAATGTGGATTTGTTTTTTATATTCATATTTTAATATTGGTATTACATGTATGCATTTTGGGTTGATGAGTACGAGAAAACATTAAAAAAAAAACCAAAGCATTACCATGGGATCATGTTGATGGAACACTCCTTCGCTTTATCGATTTTTAAGGGAAAGGTCAAATAGGTCAAAAAGTAAGATCACAAAAATACCGAACTTAGAGGAAAATCAATTCGGCAAGTCCATAATCACATGGCAAAATCAAATAAAAACGCATCAAAAACGAATGGACAAGAACTGTCATATTCCTGACTTAGTACAGGCATTTTCAATTTTTAAAAATGGTGGATTAAACCTGGTTTTATAGCGCTAACCCTCTCACTTTGATGACAGTCTCATCAAATTCCGTTATATTTACATTGATGCGTAAACTAAACAGACACAATAAATAAGAGTCAAAATATGGGTACATCAATCATCATCGTATAACAATCAAGTGTATTGGTATGTCTGTGCTTACTTTTTCATTACAATGGTAAAAATAAGATTATATATCTCGGATGACAATAATGTTGATTATAATGCTTAATTTTATGAGCTCCAGAGTAGTTGTATAAGAAACAACTGCGCACTTTATCCAGTGAGCTCTTGTGCATTGCATTGTGCATAGTTTGGTTTCTGAAACGTATAGATATTATCTTGTATTCGGTTCTTTCCTCTAGAGTTTTCTATGCCCATAACTTAACATGAACTGGATGCAAGATTATATCAATCACTGAGGATATGTGTATAACATACTTGTTTTTCTATGATGTGCAAGTGGGTTTTTTTTTCTACTAAAAGTTCTAACCAACCTGTAAATTCCAAAATACCTCATGTTGAGTCACTAAAGTCGAGCGCACCCTAAAAGGTGTACTTGATTAAGTCCACATTTTTATTTGTTTTAACCAATAACTACATTAATAAACTTGTTTTAAGGAATTCAGGCTAGCACTGCATGCAATAATCCTATATCTATCATTCATCAAATTGCCAAATATGTGGGTACAAGGAAAAAGGCTGTGGATTTTCTATAAAATGTCCATATGATTAGTATTGTCAATACTATTGAATCAACACAAGGGTACATAATCCTTTAGTTTAAATAAAAAAAATGTTTTATAGAGAGTGCCTTCCGAGAAATTATATATTAATCAATATTAATAAAAATTTGAATAAGATTCAAATGTTTGCGTTTAGCTAGCATTACTCCAAACAGAAATACATAAAGGATATAAGAAGAAGAGCATTTTTACACTCTTCACTCCCGCACCCCTGTACCGTCAGATCATTTATTTTCATCAGCAGGACTGTTAGTTAACTAACAAATTTGAGAAATCGCTAAGTCAAAGAAAGTTGACAAGATAATATTTTTAAATCAACACAAATTTGTTGCACCCTGTATCGACCCTCCTAAAATTATTAAAGGCATTAGTAAGCTTTATTCATCACCCTTTTGTAGGTCATTAAATGTGTTGTTTTACGGTTCCTAAATACGGTTGTTTGAGTTATAGTTCTTGTATAGAAATTAATAAATTACTTAATTAGATTATTTCCAGCTTAATTAATACATGTAGTAAATGCAAATGAGCTATTAATTATGGTATAAACTGCCTTGGACTATTTAGTCCTAAGTACTACTGTTGAGGGTTTTACGATCCTAAAACAACGACATACGATACATAAAATGAGTATAATTTTGTGTTTCCATTTTGTTTATGATTTAGCGAGCGAGTACTCGAGTGTCGCTCGGTAAATCCAACGAGTAATCGATTAGTAGATCTTCACCGAGTTGACATCCCTAGTTTTAATGTCCATTATAAAAATAATCAGGTAAATAAAATGTTAAAAATTTAAAGTTCTGAAAATAATCAAGGTCATCATAGTAACTTTAACATTTAAAATTGACAACAATAATGATTTTAGTATAATTTAGAACAAACATACCCTACATGTCAAATTGAGCCTTAAATGATGAATAGTGAATGTGTAGTAAATTCGCAGACTGACATATGAACAGCCATAAACATGTCTTTTCCAAATTAAAATTACATACTGCTTCCAAAACATAAACTTGCGTGACGTTGAGATAAACGAGACGATTAGTTACTACAAATAGAAATTACTAGACCGAAAAAATCGATTTCGCATTTACAAAATAAATATGAGTCGACGTTTACAAAATAGGATAAAAGGAGAAGGTTCACGACGGGTTATAATTTGTCTCAATATTCTGAAGTTGATAATCAGGCCAACATAGTACAAATTGCTAATAGGAGTAGTTATAAAACTAAATACTTTTAATATAAAACAAAACTGTTTTGGCTTAAATTATTTTGAATAACGGGGTCACCTCATAAAATTATAAAGAATGCATTATTTATTTCGAAACGTCAGCTTTGGTCATGCTTGTCCAATTGTTCTTGATTTAAACCAGTGTTTGATTTATGATTTTGGCCGCAATCTCTGATCAAGAAGATCAATGTGTATAAACCTTGATACCTTTTGGTGAAAAGTAATACGATGATATACTAGTATATCATATGATATGTCAAAACGGTCATACACAGTGGCGGATCCTTTTTTGGACGATCAATGCATTTGCCCCTGACACGTTGGTTCGAAATTAGTATTTTTCAAGCATTTATGCTCAGTAAAACAGAACCTTTCGAAAAGAGTACGTTATCGTGCTCCAAATTTAGCATATTTTGGATAATTTTGTGGACAAAACACAATATTTTTAGCATTTTGTAAGCCTGAAATTAAAAAAAAAAACACCAAAAAAAACCAACAAACAATTAAACATGTTCTGTTACTTGTTTATAAGGTGATAGGTATCATATAGTGCCTTTTAATTTACACATGCAACATGCAGATCCAGGATTTAGATAAAGGGAGTGGGGGCAAACTAGACAACGTTTGGAGTGGTATATGTTAAAAGTCTTAACATAAACCATAAATGTAGTTTAATAGGGCGAGGCTCTACTCTTCCCCCTAAATCCGTTTCTGAATGCAGCCTCCCTCGCTGTCTTTCTTGTCATTTATATAAATTTCCTGTTTACAAAACTTCGAATTTGTCGAAAAACTAAGGATTTTTTTAACTCATGCATAGATTATCTGAGCCGTATTTGGCACAACTTTTGTAATTTTGGATCCTAAATGCTCTTCAACTTTGATCTTGTTTGGCTTTGTAAATATTTTGATATGAGCATCGCTGATGAGCCTTACGTAGACGAAACGCATGTCTGGCATACTAAATTATAATCCTGGTACCTTTGATAACTATTTGGCACTGTTTGTTAATGTTGTTCAATCTGATAAAAAGTAAAGATTTGTTCTTCTCCACTTTGTTAGGAATCTCCTGTGATGAAGAAAATTCCTTAGTCATGATTATTCTTAATAAATGTTTATAACATTTTTTCATTTTATAGTATATATGCTGTAGTTCATTAACGTATTTGCATATAAATTTGCGCAAATTTACAGATCTAACATTGTTGGGTTGATGTTTAGACGAGTTGTATATACATTATGTACACAGCCATGTATCACCATCATTGATGGCGATCCGATGGATACATCTGTTGTAGGGTTGTCACTGACTCAGACGTACTTATGAATATAATTATTTTCTGTGACTGTATCTTACATTAATTTGTAGGATCCTTTACTATAGATAATTTAGCTGATCTGTAACAATAACATCTTCATGCCTTATATATCATGTACTGTAGTACGCCGCTAGATTAAAACTGACGTGGAAAGGTAACATATGGCCACCGAAAGCTCTTTTATTTTGAGAGCCCAGGTGGTCGTGTGGTCTAGCGGGACGGCTGCAGTGCAGGCGATTCGGTGTCACGATATCACAGTAGCATGGGTTCGAATCCCGGCGAGGGAAGAGCCAAAAATTTGCGAAAGCAAATTTACAGATCTAACATTGTTGGGTTGATGTTTAGACGAGTTGTATATACATTATGTACACAGCCATGTATCACCATCATTGATGGCGATCCGATGGATACATCTGTTGTAGGGTTGTCACTGACTCAGACGTACTTATGTATATATATATATATATTGTTTAGACTTGTTTGTAAAATATACTTATTTCTAGTGACTGTATAATGAAATGAATCATGATCCTATATGATATATAAAAATTGTTGAGTTAGATTGCTGACAAATAATAAATACATTGTGTATGAAAATTATAATATAACATCTACACACGCTTAAAAAACACGTGTCTCATGTCTATCTCTAGATTCACCTTCCGTGACAAGGTAACACTACGACTATTGAAGTTATATTTTTATATAGCGGATGTGGTCGAGTGGTCTAGAGCGCTGGACATGAGGCTAAGCGATTGGTGCTGTAGTGTATCAAAGGTGTGAGTTCGAATCCCGCTGAGGGACGGACAAAAATTTGTCAGTATAAAATCTAACTCTAACACTGTTTGGTGTAATTTTCAGACTTATATATATATATATATATATATATATATATATATCTGCCTTCAACTGGGGACTTCAATCATAGATAGGATAGCCAACCAAATGTTTATTCTACACAAACAAATGTAACAGACAATCAAATAATCGTGACTTGCTTTATTTGTACATTTTATACCTGTACAAATAAAGTCTCCAGTTGTCCTGCTTCACTCTTGAGCGAACCTTAATGTCAACTTTCTGGTCTCTCAGTTGAACTTGCGTTTAACAGTGTCGGTTTCTTAAATTTGATAACTACATTTTGGAATTAAAACAACTTAACAGTAGGGTACCAGGGTAGCTGTGATTCCTCGGCACCGGGTACAATAAGCCGGTTCGGCGTATATTTTCTCAATTTTCAAACAGCGGTATTTATCAATGTAATGCACATGTAAGTTTCTGCAAAGTCTCTACTTCAATTAGATGCTTTTCACAAAGAATAATGTGTGCCTTTCCTAAAAGAACATACTAGAATATTTTATAATAACCTCATTAGGGAATTACTGATAAATAACAGAATAAAGAACAAAGAAGTTAAAATAGAGTTCTAAAATTTTTGCAGCTGTTGTCACCTTACCCAGACACATCATTACGACACCTTGGTGCCTTGAGCTTTGCAATTGCTGATGAGTAAAACTAGAGGCTTTAAAGAGCCTGTGTCGCTCACCTTGGTCTATGTGACTATTAAACAAAGGAAGCAGATGGATTCATGACAAAATTGTATTTTGGTGATGATGTGTTTGTACATCTTACTTTACTGAACATCCTTGCTGCTTACAATTATCTCTATCTATAATGAACTTGGCCCAGTAGTTTCAGTGGAAAATGTTAGTAAAAATTAACAAATTTTATAAAAATTGTTAACAATTGACTATAAAGGACAATAACTCCTTAGGGGGTCAATTGACCATTTCGGTCATGTTGACTTATTTGTAAATCTTACTTTGCTGAACATTATTGCTGTTTACAGTTTATCTCTATCTATAATAATATTCAAGACAATAACCAAAAACAGCAAAATTTTCTTAAAATTACCAATTCAGGGGCAGCAACCCAACAACGGAATGTCCGATTCATCTGAAAATTTCAGGGCAGATAGATCTTGACCTGATAAACAATTTTAACCCATGTCAGATTTGTTCTAAATGCTTTGGTTTTTGAGTTATAAGCCAAAAACTGCATTTTACCCCTATGTTCTATTTTTAGCAATGGCGGCCATCTTGGTTGGTTGGCCGGGTCACCGGACACATTTTTTAAACTAAATACCCCAATGATGATTGTGGCCAAGTTTGGTTTAATTTGGCCCAGTAGTTTCAGAGGAGAAGATTTTTGTAAAAGATTTCTAAGAATTACGAAAAATGGTTAAAAATTGACTATAAAGGTCAATAACTCCTAAAGGGGTCAACTGACCATTTTGGTCATGTTGACTTATTTGTATATCTAACTTTGCTGAACATTATTGCTGTTTACAGTTTATCTCCATCTATAATAATATTCAAGATAATAACCAAAAACAGCAAAAATTCCCTAAAATTACCAATTAAGGGGCAGCAACCCAACAACGGGTTGTCGGATTTATCTGAAAACTTGAGGGCAGAAAGATCTTGACCTAATTTACAATTTTACCCCTTGACAGATTTGCTCTAAATGCTTTGGTTTTTGAGTTATAAGCCAAAAACTGCATTTTACCCCTATGTTCTATTTTTAGCCATGGCGGCCATCTTGGTTGGTTGGCCGGGTCACGCCACACATTTTTTAAACTAGATACCCCAATGATGATTGTGGCCAAGTTTTGTTTAATTTGGCCCAGTAGTTTCAGAGGAGAAGATCTTTGTAAAAGTTAACGACGACGGACGACGGACGATGGACGCCAAGTGATGGGAAAAGCTCACTTGGCCCTTCGGGCCAGGTGAGCTAAAAACCAAATTTAAAGTCTCTGATTTGACCTGGCCAGGTTTGGAATCCCTGCCTCCCACTCTGGAGCAAACACACTACCATGAGATTATTGAGACAGTTGGCTAGTTCTGTAAATTTAGAAATTATTGCAATGTTTTTAATATTGTGAAAAATTTGACAGGGTTATAATCAGAATAATTTAAAAAATTGCATTTTGAAATTTTTATAAATGAATTAAACAGGATTTTTCTCAAAATTGCAAAATTTAAAATTGAATTTTGGTCTATAATGACAAAAATCACAATAATAAATGCACGGAGTAATTTTTAAATTCACAGTAATTCTAATGAACAACAGAGCAAAGAATTTTAATAGAATTTTCTTTAATGACGATTATGACAACATAATATAAAATTATTTATCTTGTTTATCTGTAAAACTAATGACTACACAGTCTATCAAAAAAATATTAACAAAATATGAATGGACAATACAATTAAATGACTTACAATGTTAGATTAATATGTTTAATGTACAACCTGTATTGTGTAAAAAAAGTTATTTTATCTATAAATCCAAAATTATCATTTTTTAAATGATAATTTCATAGAAATCAGAAATTTATTAAATTTGCACAAAATATATAATACAAAGTTTCTTTTATAAAATGCCATCAGTAATTTCCAATAAATTATATAATATTATTCATTTCAACTTCCAAAATGCAGACTTCTTAAAATTTCCTAGATTTAACATGAATATGGAACCCCCTGCAATTTTTTATTTTTTTATGCATTTGCATCATGAAGTGTAGCTCGTACTGATCATGTTTACAAATATATCAGCAAATTTGCTTATAATCTTGAAATATTTATTCCTTACTATAAGAATTTCTAGAGGAATAAAAGACTTAAAATATAAAATATTAAGATTTAAAGTCCCTTTTTAAAGACATTTACCTCACATTTCGAAATTATGCAAAATTGGCATATGTAATGATATAAAGTACTGCTAAATGTATATATAAAAAAGTCTCTGAAATTCTAGATGTCTACTTAAAATTAGTCATGATTTTGCAGCTGAGCAATAAATATTCATAATAATTATCATATAATGTCATTAATTGTAGTTATCTTTTTGTACGAAGCCAAACATGAAGTATAAAATTTTGCAAGAGTCTGATGCTGTTATCCGAAAATCTTAAACAAATTTTTAAAAATTTAAAATAGCTTTGGTTTTCATAATTTGATAACTGATGTCTTGTTGCTAAAAAGAAATTTTCTTAAAACCAATAAACCTCAATTCTCTTTTTACTTTCATTTCTTATGGATGTACTTAGGTGAGGTTAGGTGAAAATGAATAAATTAAGAAGTTAAAATTGATACTAAAAGCTGGTAGAGTATCAATTAAGGATAAAAATATGCTAAAAATATTGATAGGTCATGGACCTCCTTTTCGAGATATTTGAGATTTAAAATATGGCGGGAAAAGGCTGACTCAGACTTTTACCTTATATTTGCACTGGTATTATTGGGTCTCAAAACAAAAGAAAAAAAATTAAAAATCTTCTAAAATTTTGGTAAATGACCTTTCATGAGCTATTAAGTGTTATATGAAAAAATAAATGGGTTTTATGGGGTAAAATATTTTACCTTGTATCGTATGGAAAAAACCTAAGGAGTCCAAACATTTGACACAAATTCCAAAACCTCACCTATGTACATCCTTATAAAAAAATAATTGTCTTTGTACGAATTTATCAGAAGTTTTAAAAGATGAAATTGAAAAAAAGGAATTAATAAAAATGGAACAGAAATAAGAGTTGTCTTCTCTTGCAAAAATATTTTTTAACATTTGACTATTCAACATGTTTTTTATTCATGAATAAGTTAAAATAATAATGATTCTCCTTTCAGTGTGTATAACTTTTTGCACCAATATAATCTAAAACATTTATAAAGCTTTTCTATATACATACAAACAAATATTGCACATAAAATATTTAAAAAAATCATGATGATTAGAGTAAGAAATATAACTTGTTTTATAACAAACACAAATATTCATTTTTAATAATCAATAAAGATGATTATTAAAATTCATATGAAGCAGCTTTTTTTTTATTATCATATAATAATGGTTTACTTTTTAAACGTATCAAAACTAACTTAAGGCTAACACAGATATCTGATTTTCCAATTCTTTAAGGTGATTCTGTACACATTTATATGAATGATGGTAAATTAACAATGTTTAACATGTGTAGTTAGGGGTCATCCATAATTGTCAACCATTTTCCGAAGTGTACAAAACGTACACTTGGGGGGAGGGGGTTAAAAAATCAACATTTTTATCGTACACTTTTTTTTATCACTGTATAAAACAGTCAGAAATGTTTCAGTTTTTTTTCAATGCAAATTTTTATATTAAACTAAACTATGATAGACAGGATATTTTTTTTAATAAAAATGATTGCTTCTTGTCTTGAAATCTAAATATGGTTGATGTACACTTTTTGAGGGAGGGTGGGGGGTCTGAAAAAGTGTACGTTTTGTACACTTTGGAAAATGGTTGACAATTACGGATGACCCCTTACATGTTTTCTAATCATTGGTGAAATGTTAGTTATAAAATAATAATTAAGAATTGAGACAATATCCATATTATCACAAAAATATAATACAAGAGGGGGATGACACAAAAGGTACTCATTTCCAAAATCACAATTTTTTGTTTGTTTTTTTTACTTCCCACTTTTCCCCCTTTTTTCCCAGCTTCAAATTTGTCCCCCCAACCCTCTGTATCCAACATTCTCACCTGTTTGTCTCCTTTATCACACATTTCATGTTTCTTTAACTCCCCTTCTTCCTCAAATGAGTGTCATCCCGCTAATACAATTAAAACACAATGGTTAAAATAATAATGTAAAAATGTAGAATTCAAAATACCACGAAAATCTACTATATCACTAAATTATTTTGTATGGCACAGCCATGAACTACATTCACTCACAAAATGTTAAAGTTTTTAAAACTACAACCTTGAACACCACACACCAAGGAAAAGACAACTATTGTTCATTTATTGTAAATTCATTTCAATTTTGTAGATTATTGTGAGGTTTTTATTATTAAAAGGGAATAATGCAGCTGGTTGGTCTCGATAATAAGAACTCCCTTTATGGTCAATAAAACAAATACCTGTTTTCAGATTTTTTCAAAATTGCAATAATTTAAGTCGCATTCATCTCACAATTCTTTAAAAATTACAATAATAAAAGCACAAAATAATTTCTGAATTTTCACTATTCATAGCTTATACGCTTGTATGTAGAACTTTTTCTATAGGTTAATTAGCAGAGACAGTGATAAGAAAATGGCTTCCTTCTATCAAATTTTTTTTTTAAATATATAAATATTATATATTTTTTTAAATCAATTAAATCTATCATTTGAATGTAAATTAAACAACTTTTGCTTCTCAGGCAAAACTTATAAATGTGTTACAACCTTCTGTATAAACAATTATTCTGTATACCACTTTGTAAGAATCAGGGCTTGTATGCTGTTTGCACATCCCATTTTCACTGTCCATAATAAATCATCAGGTAATTCTTATTGAATAATGCCTATTGCTTACAAATAACCAACTAAATAACAAACAAAAAAATGATGAACATAGCATATAGTGAACTACATGTATTGCTGAAGTGGTTTTTTTCTTCTTTTGAAACAATTTTTTAATAAGTGTTACATTTTAAATGTCTTGTAAAATAAATTATACTTTTGGTCAACCTGGTGCTATAAATTATTCTCTGTTATGGAAAAGCCATTAATACACAACATATATACACAATACACAGAAAGAGTGAAAAGCTAAATACTAAGATGTATAAACAGCACAATACACAAAATAAGTGAAAAGCTAACATACTTAGATGTCTTAACAGCACAATACACAAAATGAGTGAAAAGCTAACATACTATGATGTATAAACAGCACAATACACAAAATGAGTGATAAATACCATACTTTCTTTTGATGTGTAAACAGTGTATTACATCAATTGTGTGTGGTGTAAACATATAATCTTTATGGTGATACAACAGATCTTTCAACGAATATAAAATACAATAATATCAATTATGAAACATATGCAAATTGAATATGTGAACAGATTGCACATGTAATTTGATCCCTGTACATGTATTTCAACATTTGAACACTTTGTCTTTCAAATATTTTTGAAAAAAAGGATAAGAGCAGATGATCAATAAACTATTCCAAACAACAATTATAATCTCATAAATACACTGATTTCTTTGGGAGGGCAGATTGTTCTTCTACTTCAGAAATCCTTTTTTTTTTTTAAATTGCATCAGCTTCATAAACGCACTTTATTTTTTAATTTCTTCTTCGTGTGGTGTGAAATTACAAATTTCTTGTATTTCAAATCATAACTCAGAATTTACAAAGTCTTTAAATTCAGCTTGTGATTTAAAAAAATAATCTTAAAATGTTTTCATCCAAGAGAGGGGAGATAACTCACAATATTTATTTTCTACTTCTTTATTATGTTCAAGGTAACATTTCAATATATTAGTTTTGCATTTCAAAATTTTCCAACATAAGGTATGTATCAGATTTGTTAATGATATATGAAACGCTAAAATAACTTTTAAAGAAAGCAATTACTATGCATATTATAAGAAAATTGTTACCAACAATTCCAAAATATTAATAGATAAAATCTGTAAATAGTAATATAGAATTATTTTCAACATATGCTTGATTGTTTTTGGAGAGTTAATATTATCAAAATTAGACACTTACACACAATGAGAATATCAATACTGTGGATTTATTATTATTTATGGGGTTTCAATTTCCTGGATTTTATGGGAAAAGGTTGACCACAAATTTAAATGGTTAAGAATTTACAAAATTTCAACTTTTTTTTTTATATAATCCAGGAAAATGAGTGTCCTTAAACATATACATTCATATGCATTAGCAGTACTTTTTTATAAGGTGTGTAAGTTTTAGTGCATTATTTATTCCTATATTTGAATTATTTTATCAAAAACATTCTTACAACAAAAATAGATGAACTCTAACAAATATGACATAAAAATATATAAAAAAATGTTGGAATGATTTATTTGCAATGAGACAAAATACTATTTGAAAATTATGCTTAAATGATTTTTTGGTTTAGCACCTCAATGGTATGATAAAACACAGAAGCAAAAGAAAGTAACCATGTTTGATTTAAGATCTGTTGAAGAAATAAAATTTAGTGAAAAGAATTGAGCAGAAATCCCACAAAAATCTAAGTCATCTTTAAATGACATAAAATTAAATGTGTCTATACAATTCATACTGTACAATGTACAAAATAGTAGAAATAAGAAATGCATGATAAATGTTGGCGAGTCATAATTACAACTTTAGTCATGTACACTTCTACTCCAAAAGTTTGTTTTTTCAATCTGTCACCAAATTGGAGAGGGCTATGATTTTTTTAAACTTGTAGCCAATCGATCTGAGCAGTATCATATTTTTATTTGTGTCAGAAAATCAATGAACATGAGACTATATTTTCATAAGTAAATTTTGGTATATTAAGGTGGGTACTCATTATTAATGATTTCACTTATCCAGATAAAAAACTAATGAGCAATGTACTAATTGACTGATTGTTGTTAGCTTAGCTTCCAGTGGCAAATATTTCATACAAATTCAGAACAAAGGCACATAACATAATATACCAGATATTAAGTGGATTCTGAAAAGCCATGTATACTTGTATGAAGGGCAAATTTGTTTACAGCCATTGACAAAAGAGGGAGAATTTAAAAGGGACAAAATTTAAGTCTTGTAAAAGGCCACCATAGGAATTTTAATGAAAGATTCATTTATTTTTCTATATTTCTTCCTTTAAAACTATATCAGACTATCAAATTTGAAATAAATGCACTTAGTAGCATAAAGCAATCTGTTACTAACAGAAATAGAAAAACACTATTAACAGAATTCACAAAGGTCATGGAGGGTTTACCAGAAATTTGGTCCATACAATTTTTATTTATTGGTCCAAACATAATTTCACTTAAAAATCAACACTACAACAAAACTTTTGGTTGAAAAAAAACATCAGTACGACAAATCTGAAAAGATTTTAATTAGTTGTGACTATCAGACTGGTATCCCATACAAACTCTTGTGGAGAGCGATTTTCAATCAAAATTCATATAACAATATCAAAGACCAACTTATATCATAACTTCCAAAATAAGGCCATATATCAAAATCAATTCAGATTGATTAGTAAAAAAAAATCTATTTTTCTATCTAACTATTTCAAACATTCATACAAAAAGGGAGATAATATATAAGTATAAAAAAGGGAAATAACTCCATTTTTTTAAAATCTCACAATCATTGACTAGAAGCTAGATTGTCACATTATAGTTATCACCAATTACTACATGCACCAGTAGATTGTCAAATATTTCTGAGGAATTCCCAAAGATTTCTGGATTTATAGCAGTACTGTATAGATATTAATTTAGCTGACATTCAAATTTTGCTCTTTGAAATTTTAAGATGATGTCATGAGTTTGTACGTTTTTGAAACTACCATAAATAAAATGAAAAAAAAATAATGTTATTGGGTTTTCTATTTGCTTATAGAATGTACAATATAATTTAGTCTTGATGGGTGTTTTTTTAATGATAAATACTGTTTTGCAGGTAGTTTACTAGAAGACATTTCTATTTATTTATAGGTTTTGAAACAAAAAATACTAAAAAAGTGTTACTTATCATTTGTTTCTCATACACATATACTAACTCAACAATAATTAGGAGATAACTGTATTGTATTTTGAGCTCCGACGGCATCAATTGGGGATGTGATGGTCGCAAATTAAGTTTACTTGCGACGCGTTAGCGGAGACAGTAAACAGGTATTTGCGACCATCAAATCCTAAATTGATGCCGTCGGAGCTTAAAATACAATATTGTTATCTCCATTCTAATGAAACTGACAGAAAACAACGTTAAAACATATATTTAAAATCTGTCATATGCCGTCTGCGCTTGCGAATACGTCCCATAGCATCAATTGTCAATTGATGCCATGTAAGAAAGTGACGTTATCCAATAACAATGAACGTTACAAACGTTGTTGCATTAGAATAAAAAATTATTATTGACTGAATCTTATTATATGTTCTGTATCATCTTTATATAAAAGACTAATTAATTTTGTTCTTTTACAAAATTTAAATCCCCATGTCCTTTTCAATTAATTGTATACATGATAACTTAACTGAAAACCAGAATAATTATAGGGTTGAACAATTACAGAAAACAATTTTAGCTTTTAACATAGCTTCCATGAAATAAAATACACTGTATTTTAAAATAGTTTGAACCAATTTAAGTTATGGTAAAATTTTATAACTATCTAAATATACTAATCGAAAAATGACAATAACAGTATTGAAATTCACTTTCACTCAATCACTCAATTCTAAACAATACTTTTACAATCTTTGTATTATCTTTCTCAAATACTGTAAACCAACTTATTTTCTCGTATGCTTTATTTGGCGTTATCCCTAACAAGCCCATTTTGCGGCGATTAAAATTCACGGTTTTCAAACTTGATTGATGTTGTTAAATGAGGAAAGATCCAAGTTTTACATATTCGCGATGATTTATATTTGATTTTTTTTCTATTTGCGAGAGACGCATAATAAATCCCTCGAGAAAATTATTTGGTTTACAATAATACTTCAAACGTTCATAACAGATCTATCTTAATGGGAATTCTTCTGACATAAGGTTACACGACTCCATTACCTAACATGATTTTTTATAGTCTTTAAATGGTGACTAAATGTGACACACTAATAATTTAACTATTGTACAAGTTAGCATATGGGCCTCTTGTTGGATAAGGTGACTTCTCTTGGCTTCTTGCCATCTCGTAAACAACATCATCGTCATGGTTTGACATCAATGGTGGCCTTCTTAGTTTGTGGATAAGGGCTGATGTTAAGCAAATGGCTAACAGCAAGACCTGAAAATTATAAATTCAAAAATACTGTGAAATGTTAAATCGTTTTGAAATTACTTCTTTGTTAACTTAAACAGACATTGGAATAAGTTTTTTTTTATATAAATTCATGTATTTCATGAAATACAGTTTAAAATGTGTTTGCTTACTTACAGGAACTTCTGGTATTCCCTTATGTGGAACTGCAGCCCAAATTTTTGTGGCAGATACTTAATTCAGATTGAGTCCTTTGCACACAACTGCATGATTTAGTTTTGTGATTTTCAAAATTTCTTAATATATTTACATAAAAAAAACAAGAATTTGTCCATAGTTCACAGGTGCTTTGCAGGTTAGAGAACTGAAACAACAGATTTAGCAATTTTTCCTTTAGTATAAGGGCATAACTTAGGAACAGTAAAAATGAAGCTACACAATTTCAACTTTGCTCTGTGTTTTGTGGTAATAAGCATTGTGTATAAGTTTCATAACATTTGGTTGAGGCAAACTAAAGTGAGAAAACAGAAATAAATAAAATGTTCTGCTGGGTGTAGCTTGATACGACTGCAGAGGTCGAACCCTGAACAGTTGGGGCAAGTAGAGACACAACACTTAAACTTGATACAGCTCTGAGTTTGGATCGTGATTAAATATTTGACACAGAATGCATTATTATTGGCTTTTATATATGAATCAGAAATAACCAACTAAAAATGAAAAATTCTAAAGAAAAAAAAAGGAAAAAAAGGGGGAAAAAAAGCCCTTAAGTTTTTCAAGTGATTCATCACCCCAAAACTCAATTTCAGCCTTCCCTTTGTGGTATGGTACCTTGCAGTACACTTTCAGAGAGATCCATACACTTGAACACAAGTTATTGTCTGGAAACTAGAAAAATGCTTGTTTTTTGGCCCCTTTATGGCCTAAAAACATTCTAAATGTTTAGGGCAATTTCCCCAAAACTCAAACCCAGCTTTCCCTTTGTGATATGGAACCTTGTAGTACAGTTTCATAAATATCCATACACTTACACACAAGTTATTGTCCTGAAACTAGAAAAATGCTTGTTTTTTGCCCCTTTTTTGCCCCTTATTCCTCAAATTTTGAGGCAATTACCCCCAAAATCAATCCAATCAAAAAAGGGGGAAAAAAAGCCCTTAAGTTTTTCAAGTGATTCATCACCCCAAAACTCAATTTCAGCCTTCCCTTTGTGGTATGGTACCTTGCAGTACACTTTCAGAGAGATCCATACACTTGAACACAAGTTATTGTCTGGAAACTAGAAAAATGCTTGTTTTTTGGCCCCTTTATGGCCTAAAAACATTCTAAATGTTTAGGGCAATTTCCCCAAAACTCAAACCCAGCTTTCCCTTTGTGATATGGAACCTTGTAGTACAGTTTCATAAATATCCATACACTTACACACAAGTTATTGTCCTGAAACTAGAAAAATGCTTGTTTTTTGCCCCTTTTTTGCCCCTTATTCCTCAAATTTTGAGGCAATTACCCCCAAAATCAATCCAATCAAAAAAGGGGGAAAAAAAGCCCTTAAGTTTTTCAAGTGATTCATCACCCCAAAACTCAATTTCAGCCTTCCCTTTGTGGTATGGTACCTTGCAGTACAATTTCAGAGAGATCCATACACTTGAACACAAGTTATTGTCTGGAAAATAGAAAAATGCTTATTTTTGGCCCCTTTATGGCCTCAAATTCCTAAATGTATAAAAATTCAGCAATTTTTTAGGTTTATAAAGGAGCATAACTCATGAACGGTAAAAGTGATGCCACACAATTTCAAACTAGATTTGTATTGTGTGGTAATAAGCTTTGTGTATAAGTTTCATAACATTTGGTTGAGGCAAACAAAAGTTCGAAAAAGGAAACCAAAAATTCCGCAATTTTTATGTTTATAAAGAAGCATTCTAACTCATGAACAGTAAAAGTGATGCCACAGCAGCCACACAATTTCAAACTTGATCTGTGTTTTGTAGAAATAAGCATTGTGTAATAGTTTTATTTCATTTGGTTCAGGCAAACTAAAGTAAGATAACAGAAACCAATTTTGGGGACGAATACTACGGACAAAAATAAAACTTAATGCCTCCTCAGCTACAGCGGGGGCATAAATTAATACATGAAAGGATATGATTCATCCACGCCATTCCCCCATCCTTATGAATTGTACCGAGGAAAGGTTAGCACAAATAATTTTAATGGTGTTTACTCAAATTCTTACCACAAGTACTGTTATTGACAATGCCACTCCAAGTACTGAGAGCACTGTGTCCTCTAAAAACTGTACTATGGACTCTCTACAACCCTGAAATTAAACGAACCTCATAAAAATTATATGTCAAACTGAGAAAAAAACATTGGCAAATGTAAACATGCATGCTAAAGGATTTGATAAGAGCAGTAATTCATAAATGTTACAATTAACATGATTAATTAACAAACAAAAATTAAAAAATACTTTTTATAGTTTACAGATTTTATAGATGATGGGTGGCTGCTTTATGTCCAGCAGCATATTAATATGCATATTCAGGAAGAGAAAATGTTAATGCAATATGAATATTATCCCTGCTTTGTACTAGACCGACATGCTGAGCAGAAGCCAGAGTGCACGGACAGAAACACCAATGTAAGGAAGGAAAACTGACAATCCTTGTCAATAAAGATTGGAGTCAAATATATTGAATGAATACAACAGCTAATTTGCAAAAAATCTTGTTTAGATTCAGGGTGATTTAGATACAAGTTTCTCTAATTTTTGTGCTATTTTCACATTTCCTGACCGGTGTGAGAAAAATATTTCTCCTCACTAGTGAAAGATCTGTTCTCGGCAAATGATTAGTCGAAATTTGATTATGACGTCTAAATGTTTTGTTTTCTTCTGAATTTTCCTATTGTGACGCCATGAAAAAAGGCGGCAATGCCTGATGACGTCGCATATAAAGAACACAAGTTTCTGAAAATCTTTGAAAAAGAAGGATAAAAATCATTAGAGAAACAGATTCCGACACTATAACTCGTGTATTACGATATTTCTCCACTCTCAACAGTTTTTTAGTTATTTAAAGAGCTCGCCAAGCCTCGTGCTTTAAATAATAAAATTTAACTGTCTCGAGTGGTGAAATATCGTAATACACTTGTTGCAGTGTAGGAATCTATATATATGGTATAGACTAGTTCTATTGTTGAATAGATATAAGAAGATGTGGTATGAGTGCCAATGAGACAACTCTCCATACAAGTCACAATTTATAAAAGTAAAACATTATAGGTCAAAGTACGGTCTTCAACACAGAGCCTTGGCTCACATCGAGCTATAAAGGGCCCCAAAAATGACTAGTGTAAAACCATTCAAACGGGAAAATCAACAGTTTAATCTATATAAAAAACAAGAACGAAAAACACTTATGAACCACATCAACAAATGATAACTACTGAACATTTTTTATATAGATTAGACAGTTGGTTTTCCTGTTTGAATTGTTTTAGACTAGTCATTTTGGGGCCCTTTATAGCTTGCTGATAGGTGTGAGCCAAGGCTCCATGTCGAAGGCAGTACTTTAACCTATAATTGTTTACTTTTTACACATAGTCACATGGATTGAGAGTTGTCTCATTGGCATGTCAAACCACATCTTATTTATATCAATACAGATGTTGAAAATGCTGATGTACAAATGTACTGATATTGATTTATTGACTTGCCAGACACTAATTCACCAATATTTTCCCATAGGCAGTGACATTAACTACAAGACCTCTTGTTATAATTTCAGCCACAGCACAGAGCAAGTACCTGTATGAGGGGAAAAACTTAATGAAAGAATGTAAACAAATGTGTTCTTGACCCTAAATAGTAATAACAGCCTCTTAAAGAACAAATTCAATATAACAAATCATTTAACAACTATCAATAAAAGTCACACACTTACTGTCTGGTACATGTCAGCATTAGGTTTTGGTAGCACAGCACCAGATTGGTCTTCAATATACATTAAACAATATTGATAATGTTCCACCTGATTTTCATAGTAATAAGAATTCTTGCAGCAAGACAGTGGCACTTTTCCTTTACCATGTCTGTCACAAACTTCTGGGTTTTGCTCATTTGAACAGACTGTACTTATCCAGTTGGACTCGGCATAGTCTGTGTAACTGACACCTCCACAACAATGTAGCTGTTATAAAAAAAAAATATAGAAATATTATAATTCATGGGATACCAATTTTCTTTGATTTTTTTGCTTTGATAAACCACTAATATTAATGGTCTTTGAAATTCATCCGATTATTTATCTTTCAATTAATTTTTTTCATGTTATTCTTGGTTTTTGGGGGGGGGGTTTCTGGGTTTTTTTTCATTATTTGAAATAACAAAAATCTACAGACATACTTAAACATATATCTTATATATATATCTTTATATTTTACTACTATAACAACACAAATTATATATTTTTCATAACCTGTGCATTTGTTATATTAGATAATTAAATGTTTAATAATTGTAATTGTAAGCTTCTTTTTTTTTATATTACTGACATTATAATTTATTTCTAAGTATGAAAAATTGTATGTATAATACTAACAATAAATTGCTTCGCCGAGCGCAGCTTTAGTCAAAGAACTTAGAATTTGTTATGTGAATTGAATTTATATTCATTTTTTTCTGAAATCTTGAGGAAAAAAATTGTCCCTTGTTTTTTTCACTTTTTTGCCCCTAATTTCAGAAAACATATATGATGAATTTCTGAATGAAATACTTTGTTATAACTTGTAAATTGATGTGTTGACGAGTATAAGGATAAATGAGTTTTGTGCTGAAATTTATTTTTAACTCTACTTCCCGGTTCATTAATAGTACAGCGTGTCAGATAACAACTTTTATGGGTGCTTTCCTTTGAGTTTGTTTCACTTTGGCGCCACGTCTTCTAAGAGGAAAACGGGCAAGGTAGATTAAATTCTGACTACTTCGGGTGTAGCCACTAGGTGTAGCTAAACAAAAGAAGTCAGACAACGAAGCTATTAAAGTTTAAACAAGGATAAAAGTTATGATCACGAGAAAATTCCAGTCTCATTGGCAGAAAGATCGCCGTTGGCTTCACTTTGGAGAAGCTGCCGGAACCATGACCTGTAAATATTGTAAAATACCCAACCCACTCTAATAGGCATAGTGCTTTAGTGAGAGGAATAAAAAATCCTAAAATTGATCTAATCAAAAGTCAAATGTTTGGACCTTTCATCCTATGGTGTGGACCTTCCACTTTACTGTTGTAAAGGTCCAGGACTTTTCAGTGATAAATGTTAATTTGAACCCCTGCTGCAGTACGAAATTGTTAAGGATGTTCGCTCCTCTTATTTTTGAATTTTTGCCAGATATTCGGAATCCTCTGGTTTTATCCATGTAGAGCGGCTATAAAATAAAATACTAGAGCCATTAAAAAATATTGCCTGCTAACTCCTATTTTATTTTTTATTTCATATGGTTTAAAAAGCTATATTTGAAAATCTAGAAAAATCATTATTTTTTTCATCCTTTTTGAAAGAAAAAAGGTGCCAATGTTAAATGTATGAAACTCTAGTCATGCTAGAGAAAATAATTTCCTGGCATATTTTCATTGGTTCATGTCTTGAAAACAAGCGTAAAACCCTACATTTTTTTATTAATTTATAGTTCCTTTTCTTATATACTATCAAGTTGTAATAGACATTTAAAAAGCTTGTTATTTTGAAACAGAGTAGCGAACATCCTTAATGACTGAAGTTTTCATTAAGACAGCCTGGTTATACATCACAACACTCAGTGTTCTCCCATGGGCCTTTTAGCATCATGGTAATGTGATGCTATATTTCTGAATGTGATGCTATATGAATTGATTTTCTTATAGAATGTGTTATGGATGTGATGCTATAATTTTTAGAAACAAGATGGTATTTCAAAATTCCTTGTTTACCAGGATGCTATATGAAATATCTGGGGAGAACACTGTCACTCATACTTAAATGTGTACCTCTCTCTGCATGTAATTGAATGCACTAGTGACAGCACTATTTGAACCATAATCTTTCTTGACAATCCTTGCCATAAGCTGAGAATCCTTAACACCCTGCTTAATCTGAAATGGAAAAAAAAATTCTTGCTCATTCGCAAAAATAAAATATGATTTATAATCGAAACTGCCAATAAAAGAAAGCCAGTTTTAGAAGGTCACCAATTTCCTGTTACACCGTAGTAAAACCAACAGATTTTGAACCTCAAATCAAAGGTCACTGCAATTAAAAGGTCAGTTTTCTCTGGTCCTGAGGGTAAACTTTGTACACAGGTGTAAATTAAGTACTGTATTGAGGTTTGATTCACCCGAGAGTTTTTAAAAATATCATAACTTCTGGAGCCAACTCTTTTCATCATGTTCATGGATCAAGAGACCATGACTGAGAGGGTGGGGCCATATATTCACAATGGAAATAAAATGTGCTAATTATATAATACATCTGCAAACTAAATATTATTGACTTAAACAAAGAGATTCATCTTAAACTGATTTAGTCACATGTAAACTATGCAAAACATTTAAAGTCAATAGTTCACGACTGAAGGGAAAGGACTAAATAATCTCCATGGAAATGAGGTGTGCAATACTTATACAACTGCATACCAAATATCATTGACCTACCATTAGTGGTTCTCCAAATACTGACCTAATCACAAACTAATACATTAATGACACCCTGCCGGAAACAACACGCCTAAGTCTGGCTTTTTTGACTTGAGACAAAAACAAATTTAAACCAAAATACAGTAAATCCAGCAATTTATTATATTATTCTAATATATTTTTTTTTCATCTGTAAATATAATGCCGTTTTTCAGTGTAATTATACAAGAAACCCAGTGTACATGTCCCTCATCTTAAAAGAGTGCCCCTCTACACTTAAATTTTAGCTAGAACAATGGATCTTTGGTCATGTTTTTGCAGTATATGTAAATTGTAAAATAACACTACTTTATTCAACATGTTCAACAAGTTTAAAGATCTAAAAAATATAAACATGATAAATAAACCACATCCTTCTCCTTCTCTTTTCAGCATATCCTATTTATACAATACTGCACCTTTGTTTCAAACTAATATATATTATAATGAGAGCATTAGTGATATCTACAGTCAATTACTTCTTGATTTAAGTGCTCCTCAAATCACCACTTCAAACTTTCACATAATATTTCAAGGTAACTAAAATTTCATTGTAATATGTTTTACTGATAAGATGGAAATATACGTACATGTCATGCATGTACTTGAAATATTCAACTGCATCAAATTGGAAATCTTGGAAACAATATATATATTTCCTGTTTTTGTGAAAATTAATGTACCAAATGTAAATTGCAATTTCCTTCCAATAAATTAGTCACAAATGATACATGTATATACTTCATACATATGTGCATGATTTTAATAAAAAAAATTAAAGAATATACAGCAGAGGTAAATCCCGCATCAAGTGTGTTAAAGGTGAGTTTTTCATGTATAAAAATGTCATTAAAAATAAAAGCAAATCTGCCTATAAAATGATAGCTGTTTTTCTGTTAACATGATGGAAAAAAAACTAGGGTAGGTACGTATACGTTCATGTAAATGACATATAAATTTATTTTCTAAAAAGTTTTTGAGTGATTAAAACAAGGGAAACAGTTACATTTACACAAGTTTTATAGAGAGCCTGTTCAAAAATTATCAAAAAATATTTTATACAGTATGCACTCAAAATTAGGCTCAGGCATTGAACCCAGGCTATAACAAGAATATATCATATAATGAGCTCAAAATAGCCATCACACGATGCATATTGCAATAAAGTCAATGCCTTTTAAAAAAGGGAGTAAGGTCACACAACTAGAGTACCTTGTAATTTAATATACTGTAAACCAACTTTTTTTCCAGGATAATTTATTTCGCATTTAGCCCTTTCTAGTCCACTTCGTGGCAATTTTATTTGTGAATCGCAAATTTACTTGATGTAGATAAATAGGAAAGATCCAAGTTTTATGTACTGGTGGCAATTTATATTTCGGTTATTTTTTTTCCCGCTAGATAATTTATTTCGCGTTTAGTCCTTTCTAGTCCACTTCGTGGCAATTTTATTCGTGAATCGCAAATTTACTTGATGTAGTTAACTAGGAAAGATCCAAGTTTTTTTATGTATTGGTGACAATTTACATTTGGGTTATTTTTTTTCTCGCTAAAGTCATGAAAATTAGTTGGTTTACAGTAAAATTTACAACTATCTTAGTATCTATAGTAAACGTTGTCATACTTACTTCAGCTTGGTAGACAAAGCAGTATATTGTTCCTCCTAGAAGAGTCAGTGTGACACAAACCAGGCAAATTAAAAACTGAAATTTGAAAATTACATAAAAATGGACTAAAAAGGAAATTAATTGTGTACATATATGAACTCTATCATGTCTATATTCAGCACTCAAAGAAGCAAATATTAACGGGCATTTTCTTCTTATTTTTTTTTGTATTCAGGGACAAATCCTCAGTGTATATTTTTACTATGTAATCATAAATGGGAGGTTACTGTGGTAGGGATGTCAGAGTCACTGGAATAGGTTATTATATCAAGCTTCATTTTTATAATATATATGATAAAGGGAAAGAATTCGGATTAAATATATTTATGATAATATATGATAAAGGGAAGGAATTCAGATTAAATATATTTATGATAATATATGATAAAGGGAAGGAATTCAGATTAAATATATTTATGATAATATAAGATTGCTGATCCTATCATAATTAGTATCTGAAACTACTTAATCAAATGTTGTATTTATTAAAGATAGGAATAAAAGTAGTCCTGCATCAGATATTTTTTCAAATCTATTCTAAATTCATGAAATTATGAAATAGAGTAATAAAGCAATAAAATATATATGATATATGCAGGATATGTTTTGAATATTAAAAATATATAAAAGGGTGTGGTACTGGATGTATAAGCAACTCATGCCTACATACATCACATAAAATGGATTGAATTGACTCAACATAGATTGAAATACTATATTACAGATCCTGTCTCCATGCTTTATTGTATAGTGTATGTATATTAGATGTGAATTTCAAACATTCATTTTTTAAATGACTTGAACTTTTCATCTATCATGTCTATTGGATCAATTTATAATTCTAAAAAAATATTTTGTTTATTCTGTTTAAACCCGTTATATTACTCATCATAAAAGTGTCAAAATACCAATTCAGGACACTTTATTCAAATAAGACATATATCGATTATAAAATGTATAAATTAGCATTGTAAAAATTTTAAGAACTTTGTACTAAGCAATGTGTCACTAGTATTTTGTACAATGCACAAATAAGTTCAGTATCTCATCCTCAACATTTTTATGACTATGAAATAAAATTGAATTAATAAATTTTCACTGGCACATGGGGCATAGATCCCCTCTTTTTTATGTATAAGATTCTTCATTTATAAATTTCCGTTAATATTTCAAATTATTTTCCCTTATTTAATGCTTTCTTGCCCTTATCTAAACAATCATACAATAATTGTAGTTAATAACAGTTGACCATGAAGGGCAATGCAAGAACACCAAAATAAGGAAAAATAGGTTGAAATTTTAAAGAAATTTAGTATACCGGTATATATCATATATATACATGTATACAATCTTCAAAACACACACACACGAAAAGGGGTCATGCTCAAAGTACCTGTACATCTACAAACATATTATGCATTGGTTAACCTTGATTTGTAAACATAGTGAAGTTTTATATCTTTTATATAAATTGTGGTGGAATTATAGATTATTGTTGATCATCTCAACGAAATTGATTTTCTCGCTTGAGCCGGTACGGCAAAAGTGAGAAAAGCAATCGAGTTGAGATGACCAATGATAATCTGTTTATCGCTATTTTACCTTATAACGACGTTGTTAATTTCTTTGACAAGGGGCATACATGTGCGCCCTTAGTTCTAGCGATAATTTTTCATATCACTCTACTGTGCTGAGAAAGGAAATTATCAGTCAGTAAGATCAAAGGAAAATTTTGTAAAATAGCGATAAAAAAATATATGCGCAAAATTAAAAAATCTTCAAGCATGATTATATATATATATCTTGTACAACACAATGTCAGAATATTGGCCTTCGGACTAGTAGTTGAAAAAGTTTTTGGTGCAGACTGGATGCAATTAATCGTCTACCTTCATGATCTTAATCAATGTTTTCTACTGTCAAGTGTGTCTATTTACATTTATACATTTTTTTGTACCTGTATTTTAGAGAATAGCAATGATCATAAGCTGGATATCTCCATGGCTTTAAAACGATAATGAGGATGATGTAGATACATGTATAATATATATATATCATGTTGCAATCAATTAACTAAGAAGAAAAAAAAAGAAACATATTGATATACATGTATGTACTATAACATCTTCCCATAGGTCATGACTTGGTACTGCAATAAATCCATTTTTCTGTAATTCTTAGCTGATTTTTACCTTTCCAAACCAACAGAGCATTTTTTAAAATTAACGTGTGGTTAAACCTGTTCATTTGATCTCAATTCTTCACTGGTCAAAATTCAATTATCATGATTATGATGTTAAATTTTCTTGACTTCCCCTGAATCTCCTATTGTAATGTCATGATAAAAGCATTCAATGCTTGTTGACTACACAGAAAAAGAGCACATTTTGTTGTCATGTTTGCAGAAAATTGAAAAAAGAAAGATAAATTTTTAAACATATTGTCTCATCATGCTCATATCAATAGCATGAATAGAGAAACAGATTTCACAACCAAATCTTGTACAACACAATTTCAGAGTTAAATTTTAGAAACTTGCGTTTTAAATTTTAAAACTTAACTGTCTCCAGCGGAGAATCGTCTTACCACACTGCATGTAGTGGTAGAGGATCCCTGAACAGTTTAAATAAGATTCAGAAAGCTTTCATAATATTATGAAATTATATACCTTTAACATGCTTGACATTCATATAATATTTACCATGATAAGTGCCCATCGTCTTGGTCGAGCTGCCCCATATATACCAATAATACCAAATATGAGTAATGCCACGCCCACTGCTATTATGACATGGACTATGACGAAAACAGTTCTCAGTTCATCAGCTGACTTCACATACTGGTTGATAAAGAAATCTAATAATACCCATAGACAAAATCCAACGATCCCACCTCCAAATAACTGAAATAAATCAATTAACATAATTATCATTATGAATTTCAATTTTATTACTGTGGATTCATTTATTTTCATTGGTACTAATTTTCGTGGATTGATGAAAATCTGCATTTTCATGGATATTTGACTTCCTGGTTTTGCCAAAAACTGCATCATATACAATCATATAGAGAATTTGCAGACTTTCGTTGAACATTTAAATTTGTGGTACACCTAGTATATCGATCGTGATCCAATAATATAAAAAAGTGACATTTGAAAATTCAAATTGGCATTATTACATGTATAATCATGATTATCTTTACTTTTTGTATTTTTATTTGTTTTGTAAAATATATTTACCTAATTATAATGACAATTCAATTGTTCATAATTAAGCTCATGTGAATGCTTTCATAAACAGGGAAGGATTTAGGCCATGTACATGTAGGCAGAGTGGTTTTGATAAATTCTGTATAAAAGTATAGAAAATGTGTACTTCGTTAGACACCTTCATGGACATTCACACTGTAAATATTACACTGAAAATCTATTTTAGTCAACATGGTCAAAGTGCAGGGAATCCTTTAAAAATACACAGTTGTTGCAATTTTTTATTTCTTTAATGTACATGTACAATGTACATTTTTGTACATGTAGTATAAACACATTGAATACATGTAAACAGAATAACAACAATAACCACAATATATACCAGTCATTATATTATATGACCAATAACAAATTAATTTGGATATCCTATTGATGTTTATCCAATTTAAATGAAATCAATAACCCATATTATTACATCACAATGTCATCTTAATTACAACTCACAACTGTGATGTATATTTCACCTAACATTATCTGTCATTTTCAATTTCATCATTTCCTAATTTGCCTAAAGCTAGTCATGTGACTGTCATACACGTACAGGTGTGTTACAACATAATGTGGATTTTTTTTTAAGAGTTTGAATAAGTACACAAAATACAATGAACATGTAGTGAAGCATCACTCAATTCATTAAAACAATTTCTGATGTTATAGTAAACTAGTATTTCCAATAAGCTTGTTTGGCTTAACCATAGATTAATTTTTTCACTTCATGATAATCATTTTCTTAGATTAATTTTTTCACTTCATGATTATCATTTCCTTTTATGCCTACATCCATACAGGTGTTGATGATTTAATTTTGAATTAGGATTTTGGCATAATTTGACATGCAGTGAGGCATCATACAATGTATATACATGTATGATGCCTCACTGCATGTCAAATTCAAATTATGCCAAAATCCTAATTCAAAATTAAACCATCACAAGTACTTTAGATTGTTCTCATGATTTTCTTAGCATGATGTCATCATCAACACCTGTATGGATGACCTTGGGAGAACACTGGACAGCAGTCTTGAAAATGTAAACTATTGTGCTATATATACATTGTATACACAATAGTTTACATTTTCAAGACTGCTGTTCAGTGTTCTCCCCAGGTCATTTAGGGCTGTGGTATTCAGGGCTATTGCATATTTAGCACTGTTCTATAGGACAGAACGCAGCGCTACTTTTTCAAATTTCCAGTGTTTAATTGTAAATTTCAATTACATAATCAACTGGTTGATGTGTTTAAGATCAATGCCCTTTAGTTAAATATGGGAAGGATCAGTTCAATGAAAGAACAAAATGGTGTCATTGACAGATCTCGAACTGCATAAACTGCATGAACTGTCAAAAAGACCTAATCATTTCCTAGAATCTTTCACCTTTAAGAATAAAAAGGTGCATACACTTCATGAAATGGGTAGGTAGTGCTCAATACAATGTAAATCATTCCCAAAATATTTGAAGAAAGGTTAATCCTTCTACCATATCTATGACAATGTGGTCTGTGTCTATTTTTTCTATCATTAACAATTATTTCATGACTGTTTATTTGTTACAATTTCAAGTGTTTCTAGAGGTTAGTAAATTTATTTGTCATTGAACATCAATCTGTTGTACTTTCGGCAAAGTACAGTCCAAACGCTGGTCATATTTTGACAACTTTGTCGAAAATGTCTTCACTGGTTCCACGACTTGTTTATTTGGCATTAGAGGGTAAAATTTCTACTGTAAACCAGTCACTATTTATATAGTCAACTCAGCCTTAGATTCCTAAAATTGAGCACAACAATAGACATGACAGATATTTTGATCTTTCTTGACTTGTAAACCCAAGAGAAAATCGTGAGGATAATAGGAAATGAATAAAAGTATCTACTTAATTAACACAATCAGCTTTGACCACATTAATTTGAAGAACTGGCCCTCTGGAGCAAAAGTTTGTTACATTATCACAGGGGTAGAAATAAGGGCAAGTCATTATCTAGATTAACTTGCCCTTGTATCTGTTAACTTGCCCGACTAATGCGGACGGCAAAGCCGTCCGCGCCGACGAGCATAGCCACTAAGAAGCTCTGGAGTAAATGGTGCCAAATCCTGCATTCTAGACCTCTCCTGGCAGATGATTTCAAGTTTCTATACACCCTTTTTTAAACAAAAACTTTTACTTTTACAAAAAAAAGTGACATTTAAAAATTTCAGATGTACATGTAGAAACTGACCCAATTGTCAAATTTCCTGTAAAAAATATGCTTCATTCTAAACAATGCAATTATAATTTATTTTACATTTTACAGCAATACTATAAGAGCTTGTTTCTACATTGAATGAATTTGAAACCTTTAATTTTGTAGAGAGTCAGCCTGTTGAAGACCTTGTGGTGACCTCTGAATGTTTGCTGCTGTTGTTGTTCCTAGTGAATTAGGTGCATCTGGTCTTTAATACTCTTTATGTAACTAACTGACAAATTCAAATAACAATAGGTAATTGTTCACTGCAGAAATGAGCACATTTAGTATGCTCAGCTATAAAGGTACTTTCATTTTTAAATCAACTCAAAAGTCGTTTGCAAAATGCGTTCTGATTGGATCATTGTATCGACTTCCTTTCACGATTAGTAGCGGAAATCCCCGAGCAGGTGCGACTGAACATTCTAAAACGACGGCGCTCATTGGCTTACGCATAGGAATTGACCAATAGAATTATTCGGGACAAACTACGATGTTTACGATTTTCCTGGCATGCGCATATGAAATAAATAAAGACGGCGAAAATAGTAATACAATAATACACAGTTGTACATTGTACAAAATTACGTCTGACATAGTTATACAAATATTTTATTGGCACAAATTCATTAACAATAAATGGTTAAGACCTATTGCATATATAATTATATTAATTGACATGATAGAATGAAACACAAACACAAAATTTCAACTTGCCCGGCGGACAACTATGTGATGAGATTCACTTGCCCGCTGCAGATTTTACTTGCCTCGGGCAAACGGGATAGCGCTTATTTCGAACCCTGTTATCAAGAACCGATATAATATAACACTAGTGATACTTATGATCAATCTTAGTCTTCATTTTTTTTTTTTAATTAATTATTTATTTATTTTTCTCTGCAGTGCCACATCATAAATACAAATGTACTAATGAGTTTTATACAATAGCGACATAAAATTACCAGGGTGTTTGAAATTACAGAGAGATTATAGAGTCAAGTTAACACTTCTAAAGACTAAAGACTTGTGAAACTGACTACTTACAGAAAAAATGGCTTCAGCGTAATGACATCGTAGGAAAGTGTCACAGAAAAAAACTTTAAAATAGCCTAGGCGTCATAATTATTTGGACTAATTCCCAACCTGTTAACATTCACAGATGATGCTTTTGTTTTTTTTTTGTTTTTTTTTCATTCATGCAATCATGGTCATGCATTTTTGAAACATTTTTAAAGACACTCTTTCGTGCAAATTGGTTAAGCTTGAATGGTCAGTGAGATCTATGATTGGTTTCTTGAAATATTTTTTTAAATATGTATCAATCAATTTTAATGTTTTCTTTCTTTCATTATGATAATTTTATGCAGGACAGACGGAAACTTTTCTCTTTTATACAGTAGAATGGCATCCATCCTTGAAGTTTTGCATGACATAATATTCTACACCTACCCACAAAATAGCAGTTACAATAACAGTAAATACTCTTAAACAACAGACAGATCGTTCCCAGGTCATTTTCGTGGATTGTTGTTACATCCCAAAATAAAAAATATATATACTTCCGGTTTTTATAGGATAGGTGGCGACACTATCGTATAAAAGAAATACAGCCAGTCCCGATCCAATGCTAATAAAATAACGCAAAATGAAAGGTGCGTTTTATCAAAGACATTTAATATGTCTCTCGTTATATACAACCCAAAAAAAAAGCATAGATGTACAATTCTTATCCGTAGCACGTTAAAGTAATCTCAGCTACGACAGCTTATTTTACTGAGGGATTTTAATACTGTGACGTTTAACCTCCGAGGCCGATATCACAAGTAAATCCGAGTTAAACCTGAGACTACTATAAATTATAGTAGTCTCAGGTTAAACATAGAGGCCTCGGTGGCCGAGTGGTCTAATTGCCAACTTTATGTAGCACTAGCCTGTCAGAACTAAGGTTTAGACTGGTTCTCTGTCCTTTATCTGTTTGGCTTTGACACCCGTATGTTGCAAGGGAGAGGACCAGCCTAAACTAAGGTTGAACATTCAAACCCTACACGTCGAAGGTGCGTTCGACTCCAATCTTACTAATTATGAAAATAAGAATGTGTGGTAACTTAATTAATCCGCATACGAAACGATTATCTCGCATTTTGTAATGCCAAAAAAATGATTGACTCAATACATGTATATGTACATACGTAGTAAACTAATCCCTCTATATATGCATGATTCTTTACACTTATATTACGTATCCATGACCGATAATCAACAGTATAATCATTTAGAGTGTGACAATTTTCGTTCAGAATCAGTTGTATAACACTAATTAAATTCAACATAATTGTGTTTACTTTTCGTCCATCACTTTAATATTTTTCCCTTGCACTTGTGCTGATTAAGGCACAAACAAACAAACAAATACAAAAAAAAAGATATTATAAAAAGATTCGTTGCATTTTCGTCAAAACTTTGGGTTTAGGTTTTGTAATCCAGCGTTTAAACCAGTTTTTAATGTTAACGTATTTCGGTCTATGTCAACCGTCGGACGACAGAATATCACTTGTGTTTGGTACAGGAAATGATTTTTTTTTATGTGGTATGATTACTAAGAATAGTTTAAAACTGATATAAAGCAAGATTGCATGCATGCTAAACCAGTTTCTTCCGAATGGGAAATTCCCTTATAAAACAATCGTCGCGGAATGCGAGGAATGTGTTAATATTTGACTGACTTAAAATATGCCTTAAAAGTTTGTTCTCTGTCGATTTCGAACAAATTACACTTGCCAGGAAGGGGCAACACGTATAGTGAAAACAGTTTTTGCCACCAAATTCAATGGTACAATCGACAAATTGGAGACGCATATCATGATAGCATATTCGAACGAACTGTTTAAACTTTTCGATAAAAAAAAAACAACCTAAAGAGTATTTTACTACATAAAATTGAAAATGGAAATAGTCTTGAATGAGACAAATAGACATCAACCCGACAAAAGATCTAGAGCCGACGAGAAAACAGCCGAATGCCACCAATGGGTCTTCAATACAGTGAGAAAATCGCTCCCTCAGATGCGTGCTCCAGCTGACCCTTAAACAAAAATGTGTAATAGTTCAATGATAATGGACGTATACTTAACTCCGAAATATATGAATGAAGTAAATATTAAAAATCATACAAGACTTAATGACCTGACAAACGTATCATAACTATATCCTTTCTAGACTGTTTAAAGACCTTGTTAGCTTTTGAGGTTTGTAAAGAATACATTACCATAAAAGATTGGATGTAAAATACCTTAACGTATAATTTCTCAGTAATAAATAGATTTCTTTCGTTAAAATTTAATACATTGTTGCAACCACGAAAATATTTATAAAACGTTATGATATTGTTCAATTTTTGGAACTTTTGCTGAGTTCCCCCCGTACAAATCCAGAAGGATATTTTTTTATATTGATACTCGGTGTTTGTCTTCCTTGCTAGTAAACTTTTGTAAGAGTATCGAAAAGTACTAGAGGAACAGTCAGACTCATAAATCGAAAATAAATTGACAACGCCATGCTTAAAAAAAAGACAAAGAGACAAAATAGTACAAAAAACACAACCTAGAAAACTAAAAACTAAGCAACACGAACACCATCAAAAACTGGAGGTGATATCATGTGCTTCACAATTAAGGGTAATCAGATTCTGATCCACATGTGGTATCCGTCGTGTTGCGGCTCATGTTATTACAAACCCGGTAAATTGTCTACTTCGGTAGGTCACATTCGTGTTGAAAATGGAAGTGGATTGTAGTTACGACATAAGGAACATATACGATATCATCTGTGAAACGGTTATTCCGTAACGGCCAACCAACTCGTGATGATTTTAACAAGTCTTCACCATTTGGAACTTTTGGTTAAATAGCTTCCTTGTGAGCAGCAGCCCGCTATCAAGGACATCACGATAGGAAATACAAGCCCGTAAATATCGTATCAATTCGGAGATAAATACTCCATATGCTGGAATGCTACATAGAAATGGAAAGTTCACAATTGGGAATCTGAAATCATGAGCAACGTGACGACGGGCGCCACATATATAGAGCAGGATCTGCTTACCCGTCCGGAACACCTGAGATCAACCCTAGATTTTGTTTGGGTTCGAAATTCGTGTTTCTCAGTCTTTTGTTGTCTTCCTTGCTAATAACTTTTGTAACATGATCAACACGATGGGCGCCACATATGGAGCAGGATCTAGTTCTTGTCAAAATGAAATATGTATTCTGTCAATAAATCAGTCATTCATTCGATAATTAAAATTGAGAATTGAAATGGAGAGTGTGTCAAAAAGACAAAAACCTGAATAACTAGCAGAAAACAGCCCAGGCCATTAATGGGTCTTTGACACAGAAAGAACGCCCTGCCCAAGACACAGGCTTCACAAGTTACTTTATTATAATAAATAAAGAGAGATACGGGGTATATGTCCATGAGACAGCAAACCAACGAAAAAAAAATGAAAAAAGACATCTAGAGAGCAACAAACAGTCTTCAACAATAGATATGTATGTTAATACAATATGTCCAGCTCTGCACAAGTCTATAAAAGTTCTGGTTCAATTTTATAGTAACAATCAAACATCCAGTAGCTACCATAAAAACTCAACTTAAAATAACTGATATATATGACATTAGACAACTAGCTAGGTAGAGTCCAGTGGAAATTATTTTAATGCTACTTGAGTGTGTCTAATATTGCCAAAGTCTGCATATATTCCTATGGAAAATTTGTATTTCGTTGGATATTGCAATTCGTGGTTCCACAAATTCCACGAAAGTTGTTATCCAACAATAATAATGAATCCACAGTATCTGTAAATCTGTAATTAATTTCGTTGTTGTTGGATTGCTATGTAAATTGATGTATGCAAATATCTGCAAAAATACGATTTATTTGTCTTTTATGTTATAAAATTATTAATTTTTCATATTTCCTTAGCTGTCATCAATAAAGGGAAAATTAAACATATGCAAAAAAAACAAGTTACGGTATATCTACATTAGATGATTAAGAATTCCTGAATCAGCAATAAAACTAGAGGCTCTAAAGAGCCTGTGTCGCTCACCTTGGTCTATGTGCATATTAAACAAAGGACACAAATGGATTCATGACAAAATTGTATTTTGGTGATGGTGATGTGTTTGAAGTTCTTACTTTACTGAACTTTCTTGCTTCTTACAATTATATCTATAATGAACCTTGCCCATTAGTAACAGAGAAAAATATTTGATAAAAACTTACATAAATTTACGGAATTAATGAAAATTGTTAAAAATTGACTATAAAGGGCAATAACTCCTTAAGGGGTCAATTGATCATTTAGGTCATGTGGACTTATTTGTAGATCTTACTTTGCTGAACATTATTGCTGTTTACAGTTTATCTCTATCTATAATAGTATTCAAGATAATAACCAAAAACGGCAAAATTTCTTTAAAAATTACCAATTGGAGGGCAGCAACCCAACAACCGATTGTCCAATTCATCTGAAAATTTCAGGGCAGATAGATATTGACTTGATTAACATTTTAACTCCTTGTCAGATTTGCTCTAAATGCTTTGGTTTCAGAGTTATAAGCCAAAATCTACATTTTACCCCTGTTCTATTTTTAGCCGTGGCGGCCATCTTGGTTGAATGGCCAGGTCATCGGATACATTTTTCAAACTAGATACCCCAAAGATGATTGTGGTTAAGTTTGGATTAATTTGGCCTAGTAGTTTCAGAGGAGAAGATTTTTGTAAAAGATTACTTAGATTTATGAAAAATGGTTAAAAGTTGACTATAAAGGGCAATAACTCCTAAAGGGGTCAACTGACCATTTCGGTAATGTTGACTTATTTGTAAATCTAATTTTGCTGAAAATTATTGCTGTTTACAGTTTATCTCTATCTATAATAATATTCAAGATAATAACCAAAAACAGCAAAATTTCCTCAAAATTACCAATTCAGGGGCAGCAACCCAACAACAGGTTGACCGATTCATCTGAAAATTTCAGGGCAGGTAGATCTTGACCTGATAAACATTTTTATTCCGTCAGATTTCCTCAAAATGCTTTGGTTTTAGAGTTATAAGCCAAAAACTGCATTTTACCCCTATGTTCTATTTTTAGCCGTGGCGGCCATCTTGGTTGGTTGACCGGGTCACGCCACACATTTTTTAAACTAGATACCCCAAAGATGATTGTGGCCAAGTTTGGATTAATTTGGCCTAGTAATTTCAGAGGAGAAGATTTTTGTAAAAGATTACTTAGATTTATGAAAAATGGTTAAAAATTGACTATAAAGGGCAATAACTCCTAAAGGAGTCAACTGACCATTTCGATCATTTGACTTATTTGTAAATCTAACTTTGCTGAACATTATTGCTGTTTACAGTTTATCTCTATCTATAATAATATTCAAGATAATAACCAAAAACAGCAAAATTTCCTCAAAATTACCAATTCAGGGGCAGCAACCCAACAACGGGTTGACCGATTCATCTGAAAATTTCAGGGCAGATAGATCTTGACCTGATAAACATTTTTACCCCATGTCAGATTTGCTCTAAATGCTTTGGTTTTTGAGTTATAAGCCAAAAACTGCATTTTACCCCTATGTTCTATTTTTAGCCGTGGCGGCCATCTTGGTTGGTTGACCGAGTCACGCCACACATTTTTTAAACTAAATACCCCAATGATGATTGTGGCCAAGTTTGGTTTGATTTGGCCCAGTAGTTTCAGAGGAGAAGATTTTTGTAAAAGCTAACGCCGGACGACGACGGACGACGGACGACGGACGACGGACGCCGGACGCCAAGTGATGAGAAAAGCTCACTTGGCCCTTTGGGCCAGGTGAGCTAAAAAAGAAACTAAAATTGTATGCACTACATACATAGTCATATAGATCAGAGGCAATAGTAAGTATTTTTGTATTCATAGGTGATAAGTTATATCATGGTCTGATACTATTCAATGGAGATGAAGAAGTATATATATGACGACAAAGTGCAAAAATTAAAATCAGAACTACACCAGTATAATCTCAGAGAATATCCTCCTGGGCTGGATTTTACTCATCCAATAGCAGGGTATTGTAAGTATGAGGATACTCATCATCTTTGAGTAAAAAAATATCTAATCTGTATTCGTATTTTTTTATATATTCAATGGTTTTTGGTTAGAACAGGGGAACCACAAATATTAATATCTGAAGGACGACTCCGGGTGCGGGAATTTCTTGCTGCATTGAAGACCTATTGGTGACCTTCTGCTGTTGTCTGTTCTATGGTCGGGTTGTTGTCTCTTTGACACATTCCCTGTTTCTATTCCCAAATTTATGTTCAACAAATTTCAGATTTACTATAAGAATTGTACTCAGAATTTGGTAAAACTATGAAATCAAATATCCATTAAATTTTTTTTTCTCAATCCGCCAAAATAGATACCAACAAAAATAAATGAATCAAAAGTATTCAAAGTCATGTGAAACTTCAAATTGAAAAGAAATTATGATGTTTTATATACTTGAATGGCTAAGTTTACTAAAAAAAAGTGTATGTAAACATTCTTGTAAAACAAATCTTTATAAATGTACTGCTGTTGAATTAGTGTCTTCCCTTACTCTAATTTGCTGATATGTTTTCCTGTATACAATGCACTTTTAAAACTACAAGAGCTCTAGTTAGAACTTCAGCCACCTAACAGTGCAAATGCACAGGGAAACCCGTAAATAAAGGATTAAGAAAAATAGTTTTTTCGTGGATACTGAATTTTGTTGTTTTACAAAAGTCCTCATACAATGCCTATTGCAAATTTGTTCTTTGTTGAACATTTAAATTCTTGGTTCACCGTACGCACAAAATCCATGAACAAATTTGTATCCCACAAATAAAACAAATAATAATGAATCCACGGTAAAACACAAAATAAGCATACTAAGGGGTTTCACTGTAGCAAATAGAAATGTGTGCATGTTGACCTATAATGGTTTACTTTTAATTGTTACTTGGATGGAGAGTGGTCTCATTTGCACTCATACCACATCTTCTTATATCTATATGTGGTATATATTGATTGTTAAATCCCAAATATTTTTTGTAGAATTATAGAATTTGTTAGATTAATATAAATCTTTAATCTAAGAGCCAATCTAACAACCATTCCTCAATCTTCTCCATTGTTAGAACCACATGGTCAAAGTAAAATATGTACAATTTCCCCCTTATACCTATGTAAATTAATGTATGTATCAACAAACGTCAATTAATATTCATTCCAATCTTTTCTTTGAGTATTGCCAACCTTTCTTGATACTATGTGTCAGGGGTGTGTCTGTGTCATTATTGGTGGCCAGTTTTGTGGCCAAAGGAAACCAGTTGCCATTGGGACAAGGAGTGGAGTAATTTCATTTTTGAAGTAAAAAAAGGCTTGCCGAAGCTAGATATAAAGAGTTTAAATGCTCATGAAGAACAAATGTTAACAAGTGTCTAATTGTTTTTTTTATATTCAGAGATTTGGGGCCCATTTACAACCGTCAAGACACAAACAATTATAGATCTATATATCATCATATATTTGTCTCGCCGTTTAATGGAGTAAAAAAGTAAGACATAGGTATGCTGTTTCTGGCTGCGGCAGCGGCAACAATGTATTCGTTTTATTTTATCAGGTCTAGTTTATGTTTATGGGGAACCACAAGTGGTAGCTCATTGATATTTGGTATGCAGTTGTATAAGCATTGGCATATCTCATGTCCATTGAAATTATTTGGCTGTGCCCCCTGAGTCAGGGTTTATTGACTTTGAAACCTTTGCTTTATTTACATTTATAAGTTTTTGATTAGGTCAGTTTACGTTTGTGTGTTTGTACCTTTCAATGTTATTTTTTGTTTTGTTATTATAGTTTGAGTATTCACATGTTAGATCTATCTTTTTAGATTTACCAATGTTCTAAAAAAGGATAAATTGTCAATTTTAATTATTCCCCGGCAGAGGGGTTTATATATTACACTCATTTTATTCGTTGAACACTTTTAGTAATAATTAATCATCAGCATCTGGATAAGTATTATCCTTATCTTGTCTAACCTGGAAAAACTGCCACTCAAACAACTTACTGTTAAAATCAAACGTTGGAAGACAAACGCCATCAGTAATGTCCTGAGGGAGGTAAAACTTAAGAAAGATCACATATTAAAAGTTGGATACTTTAAGACAAATTAAAGTAAAAAAAAAGAAAATTTAATGATGATTTGAACAGGCAGCATTTTCCTTTGATCTATTGTTTTTCTCTTTGATCTTTACAAATAGGCCAAATCTCACATATTTGCTTTGTGACTGTACTTCCAGTAACTGTTTAACACTAAAATTATAGGGCAAATACAATATGAATGCTCAAATAGCATTCAGTAAGGTATGTTACGCAGTTCATTTCTTATTGATCTGTCATTAAATGAAAAATCAAAACATTTAAATATGATATTTAATTATAACTTCAGATCATGCTGAATTTTTTTTTGTTTCTTTATAATGGTGCCATATTTGCTTATTTGAATTTTGAAAATTACAAGTAATTTGTTGAAATAAATTTTTAAAATGATTGAAATATTGACTTTTTTACATGCAATTGTTACATATATGTTTTGTACTTCCAAATTTGATCTTCAATATTTTTGTACAAAAGGAGTAGGTCCAGTAAGACCAGAAAGAAAAACAATATTTTTTAGGTAATTATTATTTGAATCTATGTCTGTGCATATTAGTTACATTAGTAAATTACCACATATATTATGCTTCGTAATACATTTGTACTCACCACATGTGATTTATCCTTTTTTATAATCCATATATATATATATATATATATTAAAGTATACTTTCAATTTCTGTTCAATCACATCAAAATTCTTCAATTTAAACTATTACTTATTTTCGCAATCAAATTTTAAACTATTTCCAGTTTAAATTAACACATGTTTGTTCAGTGAACCGGATATACGATAGTTATTTTATACAATGATGCTTATCAGGTGTGAAAACCAAATGTATTGGTTAATATATTTAAATATAATTATGTATGTAAAACTATTCCATAAACTCATTTGATATTTTCCCTGGTCAAATGAGGCTGTTAAAATACAGGGGCCCCTGAATATGCGACCTGGGCTACTCAGGTATTGAAATAATTGAATGAAATATTTGTCATCGTTAAAAAAAAACCACCCTGTTTGCCCTAAAATATAGCAGTTTTACAAAATTGTTAAAATCTAAACTTTTAGTTGTTTATTGGAAAGTAGAATGCTTCTGCTACATAAAAATGAGCTGTTTGTGACAATACAATTCACATGTATCGGGTATTAGCATCATTAAGTCATGCTAAATTACTAAAATTTTCACAATTGTAGCTTTTTAGTTAAATTTTAGACGGTTTCCGTCTTAAATGAAAGTGGCCGCACTTGTGTTCATTCTTAATATTGAAATCTAAGTTGTATTTAGTGATAATACATAACATATATAAACGTTGAGGATGAACACTTTCATTTTTGACAAAAAAACATCTGAAAAGTGACACTTTTGGGCATTTTTGAGAGATTTTCATATTAAGCTAGAATCGGAGCGTTTCTAATAAGTAAATCAGTTAAAATCGTTCACATAAACTAATAGAATCTACTGAAATTGACACTTAGGTGTTAAAAAAGTGTCCAAAATCTTTCGTCAGATGAACCTGAAATTTGAGGCCAAAATCGCCCTTCACAGTACCTACTCTTTTGTAATTTCTATTTTAGTATATGATATTTTTATAGTTCTTTTTGAATGGATATGATCTATATTTTACTATTTTTGTTTTATATGCCAAGAACTACTTTTTGACATCATATACTTTTCTAACATACGAGTTATATAATTTTACGGACTTATGGATTATTCCACTGGTCATATATGCTGTTGATTCATTTATTTTCGTGGGTACTAACTTTGTGAATTGAACAAAACTTGCATATTCATGGTTTTGGCAAAAACTGCATATATTCCTTTAGAAAATTATTTCTTAGAACATTTAAATTCGTGGTTCCACTGTACACAGGAAATCAACGAAAATTAGTATCCAACAAATATTGATAATGAATACACAGTAGTTAACCATGAGTTTTGTTTTATGTTTATCCAAATCAGATTGATTTTCAAATCTGTTGTACATGCTTTGGTTACAAGGATCTAATAATGCTTGATTGTACCATCATTTTTTATTACCTTTGATATTCTCTTATTTTGTCTAATGACACATATCTTCACAATTTTGTAAGGGGAAATCTGATTAGCTGATTTAATAATTACCAGAGCAAACCAGTGAATAGAAGGTTGTTAGATCCTTATAACTGAAGTGTTGACACAGGATCAGTATTTTAATACTAATTTCATATAACAACCTTTGACTCCAGATTAAACTTATCTATGGTGGACCATCCTGATATAATACTCTTTTCAAGTAAGAGCAACCAAAAGAAGTAAAATCAGACATATAATTAACCTGTGTAATTTGGGATTATCTTGTTGTGGATAGAAAAGTTAATTTTCCCCAAAATATTGCACAGATTAAAAAGTTGATTTAACATATATGTATTTACGTTGCTCTTACTTGATCAAGTACCAGGATGTTATACCCGTCGAAAAAGAACCCTGGAGTCAAAAGTTATTATTATGAAAATAGTGTATCCAGGTATTAGATAATGATTTTCTAGAATGCTGAAAATTTAAATGGCGCATCATCAATTTTTTTCTCGTTTAGTATAATGCTTTGTATGTGAAAGTGCTACATATCTGTTTGTATTGCTTACATTTTTACCTTTTTTTTTTACAAGATCGACATCTAAAAACAAGAAAGTAACATAAAGAAACCAAAACATGTCTTATTCAGAAACCTATATGTACTGAACTATTGCATTGGAGAAGACAGCAAATGTCTTCCATTAGTTTGGCGTGTGTAATCAAACCAACAGTTCAATCATAACAACAGTCAAGGTCAATACTTAAACCAGTCACTTTGAAAATTATACAAGTTATGTTGAAAATGATGCTCTTTGAATATATATATATATATGGATCTCTGATCATGAATTTTTCAATCAGGAATAACAGGGTAGCTGTTATTGTAATGGTGCTAGTATAAGATTATCAATCAGTCGTTTTGTCCCCTAATCCTTTAGTAGTGGGAGCCAGTCCAGTTAGCCTTGATACTATGCCATCACAGACAGCCAGTTAATTATAATATAATCTTGGAACGTTTTTTAAGAATGTTGTCTTTTTATCAAACGATATTTGTGATGTTTATGATTCAGCTTATTCAAGTCGTATAATGACTTTAAACTGCTCATAGAATTTTTACCATGTTTACTCAAGAATATTTGTACATATAAACATACATGTACATCTCCACTAGCCAATGGTTACGATCCAGTCCCTCCTCTCCACCCTTGGCAGATTAAGATAGAATTTCGGATCCACAAGGTACAATGATGTATTGATTTCAATTGGTAGCAGTTGTAACTGGCTGCATCCAGTCAAACAGTGCCTTTAAGATGATCATGTGTATATATGGAAAGTGTAAATTAACAAGTGCCATGTGTAGATTGTGCAACCTTAGGATAATATGTAGTCACTATTTTAACTAAATAAACTTAATCCTGGGTATGATTCTCAAGCAAATTGTGAAATGTCAACTTATATCTTTATTTCCTGCTTCTCAAAAATTGTAAACACTACACTCAATCTGTACACCTTTACAATAAGGAGCGATCAAGAGGACTGGACCAAGACTTTGGTTGGTGCAGATGATTAATATATTATAAATCATTTACTAGAACACACCCGCAGATGATTAATATATTATAAATCATTTACTAGAGGACTGGACCAAGACTTTGGTTGGCGCAGATGATTAATATATTATAAATCATTTAATAGAGGACTGGACCAAGACTTTGGTTGGTGCAGATGATTAATATATTATAAATCATTTACTAGAACACACCCGCAGATGATTTATATATTATAAATCATTTACTAGAGGACTGGACCAAGACTTTGGTTGGCGCAGGTGATTAATATATTATAAATCATTTACTAGAACACAACCGCAGATGATTAATATATTATAAATCATTTACTAGAACACAACAGCTTGTGAACTGTTGTAGGAATTTTTTTTGTAAAAGATATTATGTATGGAGAATTTCATAAAAGGTATCAAAAGCCCTCTCCATTTTTCCAAAGTCCGATATTTGTTTCCTTTCTGTTACATTCAATTATTTTCGTGTTACTGGCCTCAGACCACAACGATTCTTATCCTTTGCTACAAGGCATCTTTTGATTAAAGTCAAATTAAATTGAAAATTTGCACCGCTTCCAACATGAAATAAATGTAACTGCTTATATATAGACCATTATTAGTCTAATAAAATATGCTTCTAGGACAATCCATGCCATCAGTGCTTTTTCTTTTGAAAACCTGATTAACATGCCAATGGTAGGATATGAATCTTGTATAAATGACTAAGACCGACTAAGGCTTATTTAAGAGGTGGTCGGTGGTGGTCCTGATCCCGAAATCCTGGGCTTAAAACATGAAATCCAGGGATGAAGAAATTTAAAGAAATTCATAACCTGAAATCCCGAAAGATCAATCCCCAAATCTCGAGATTAAAAACATCCGACCCTGACGTCTCGCAGAAGGTCCTACCTCCCTCTTATCTTTATTCTACTTTCATTTTTGCAAAATCACTACTTTCACTTTCAACAATTTTGTATGCCGAATTTATGGGCATTATGTTTTCTAGTCTGTGCATCCGTGCGTTCGTTCGTTCGTCCGTCCGTCTGTCCCGTTTCAGGTTAAAATGTTTGATCGAGGTAGTTTTTGATGAAGTTGAAGTCCAATCAGCTCGAAACTTAGTAAATATAGTGCCGATTTTAATAAATATGCAACGTGTACGACCCCTTAAATTGTAAACATTTCAAAGAAAACAGTAGACAGAATACAGAGAGTCTCTATATATACACATGGAAAAAAGTATTGCAACACCAAATTGAAATTCAAATAAAAAAATACACTCTTTATTTTTTTGTGATATAATTTGTTGAAATAAAACTAGTTAAACATTTTTTAAATATCACCTGAGTTTAATCAATAAATATCGACTCGATAAGTTCTTATCTGCACATGCAGCTACTGTACTCGTAAACACTAAAGCAGATGTTTTTATCCTCATTGTTTTAAACACTTTTTTTTTAAAATAACCAAGTTTATAGATTTTTGTGATTGACGCCTTGTAATTGGTCATCCAAAACTCATAACCGTAGTTTACATGTAGATAAACGCGAAAAATAGTTGTCCTCTCTAAGGAGGTATAATAGTTGTGGTTCTTACGATCTAAAAACCATGATATTGAGAACGCTCTGATTGGCTTATTTATTTTTCATTTTTTTTATCTATCATACGATTGGTTCTACTTGTGCATGTTGTAAACCGGTAGTCTTATCTATGACTAAAAGTCAGTCTGATGACGGAATCAATATCCGAACTCCTTTTGGTGTCATGCCACCAATTAAAATTCCCTATCTGTTCAACCAAATTTTGCAATTTTCACAGCTTTCTGAATATTTTACCTTAAGTTTAACTTCATAGAAACCAGTTATATCCTGAATTGTACATCTATCAGCTTTCTACATGCCAATTTTCAACAGATGTTTAAAATCATATAAGAAAGCAGAGGTCTTCCGAATAGAGGTACCACTAAAAATAACCCCTGGTTTTTCTGGAAATTTTAAATTAGTATACGATGGAGTGCATTAATCCTCAGTTTTGAATACAAACTCATAAACAAGTAAATTTTAGCTCATAATAGTCTTTATATATTTCTCTTTTACCAAAAGTTTCATTTCTGCCAATTTGTTGGTTTGTTTAAGTAAAAAATGACATCAAATGCACTATTTTTTTCCGAGTAGTCCTACTTTCACATACGTTCTAAATTGGAGGGAGTAGTTGGTGGTGTGACACCCTTTTTGTCGTTTTTTCTCCAAAAATAACTCAATCTGAATAATCATAAGAATGGATGACAAATGCGACTATGCATGTTACATAAAAAACACAGAGGTATGATGATTAATTTATCGTCGAAGGAAGAGAAGCGACACACAAAATGAGGTCTTCTCGTTTAATAGTATAGATATCTAAATTGTAGCTAGTCAGTTAAGACAAATATATGATTGGTTAAATATTAGCTATCATAACATATCTTTTTATTCTGATATAATTACATTATATGTATGTTTCATTATAATACGTTATTCTTTATTCACAATAAAAATAATCACTCATGATGACACGGGGTCCCACTATAAAGTGCACAGGTAAATTAAAAAAAAACTTTATAAAAAACCCTGTTTTCATGTAGGGATGGGGTAATTGAAAATGTAATGGTATTTAGTTGTAATGCATTACAATTTTCCATGTAATTGAATGTAATGTGTAATTGAGCATTTAATTATTTGCATGTAATGGTAATTTAATAAATTACAATGCTAAAAGCAAAAGGATTATAGAAATAAAAAATATCAATTGTAAAATCAAATGGCAATTAATCAGACTAAATGTTAAGTTAAACAGCCTAGGGGTAATGTCACTATAACATGTGTTTTATCTAATTAGCAAATTATTGCTAATATTTAAACATAATAAACAAAATTAAAAACCAATTGTTCAGAGAACAAGTGAAGGTCTTTCCACCAATAAGGATCTATTTTGATATGAAAATATTAAAATTCAGTTGAAAATGTCAGTTCCTATGGCTTAATGATGTATAAATATGAATTTTGAGCAAAGGTCAAAATCTAGAACGTCAAATTTACTGATGACCTTGACCTATATTTCAAGGTCATAAACCAGGGACCCCAAATAAAAAGACCCTAGGTCTGTAATATGTATAGTTAATGAGTTATATCACTTTACGTTTAATTCTTAATATAGGAGGGGCAAAAACTCCCATTTTATGTCTACACACCCTTTTAACCAAAATATGTAAGTTACGACATGTCGCAACTAACAATTTAGTTAAAATAATTTGTCGGTATCTTATAAGGTTAATGAAAATTAGTGAAAATAGGCCAAAATCAAAATTTAGAATATGACCTTGACCTTTGACCTTTACCTAATTTTCATTTTTTTGGACCAATGATCTCAAAACAAAAGACCCTAGGTCTCTATCACTTATGGTTTTCCAGTTTAAAATACATTTCAAAATTTCAAATACAAAAGGGGAACTAACTCTCATATGGAGTCTCTATACGGCTTCGGTCAAAATAAAACAGAACATCCTGAGGATGAAACGAGCAATTTGGTAAAATAAATTTGTCGTAATCTTTTATGGTTGCGAAGGAGTAGTGGCCACAAGAAAAACAGTGTTTGGGGAGATAACTCTTACAACGTAAAGTATTTGGTTACACAGTGGTCAGTTTTAAAAGTGCATACGCTTTACGATATCATATTCCAAATATCTAAGCGACATCTTTTGAAACATCAATACTACTCAAGAAAAGAATTAGGCGGAAGAATAAAAAAAAAATAATAATAATAATCAGAAGAAATCCAATAGGTCTTTCCACGGAAAGGTGGAAAGACCTAATAAACAGATTTTATTTTAGCTGCCTTTACAGTTTTTTTTGGTGATTAGAATTAAAATACATACATATTTATGTTATACTTGATATTATTTAAACAATACATCTTGTCTTTTATTCAATAAAGGTTTTTTTGTTTTATTCAAAATATTTGTTTTCTTGTTAATGGTTTTGATTATCTCGCTTAAGCCGGTGTCAGATGGTATTTTGAACCCCATGGTAATTTGACCCCGTGGTCAAAATACCGCTATGGTAAAATGACCCCCCCTTTTTGTATGGAAAATTGACCTCCCAAATATCCCATGGTAAAATTAAACCCCCGTGTTTTTTTCATTCTGGATGATTATTGGAAAATTATTCATTATTCTAAAGTGTTTCATAGATTATAAATCTTGTATACAAGTAGGAGAGGTCATTTTTCAATGATGTATAAGTGCTCTGAAGTCTTAACCAACAATATTTCATTCAAAATACTTCTTGAAGTATTATTACTAGACCATGTAACTTGAATGCTTTAATTATTTGACATTTTAACATATTTTAATGTCTATATGAAGGTAGTTTGAATTTTTTCATGGTAAAATAGGGGGTACACTACCAAGAATTTACTCACGTTTTTTTGGTACATTTCTACCCTCGTATATATCAGTACTGTTCGGCAAGACAGAAAACTTGTAATGCTATACTGTTTGTTTATTCAGTACTGTTTTTGACAGTACTGATTCAGTACTGATGTTGACAGTACTGTTTCAGTACTGATTTTGACAGTACTGTTTCAGTACTGACTTTAACAGTACTGTTTCAGTACGGAATTTAACAGTACTGTTTGAGTACTGAATTGAACAGTACTGTTTCAGTACTGATTTTTACAGTACTGTTACAGTTCTGATTTTTACAGTACTGTTTCAGTACTGATTTTGACAGTACTGTTTCAGTGCTGATTTCGTCAGTACTGTTTCAATATAACACTAATTAAATCAGTATTGTATCTGTAAGGAATAATTCATTACGGTTTTAAGTATATACATGTTCTAGCTCTTTTCAATGCATGGATTATTAGATCACCGTGTTCATTAAATAAGATGTCCTCTCTTTAAGTACGTAAATGTGCATCTTTTTTAAGGTTTTTATTTGTTTCCATTTCAGGTAAAATTTAGTTTATTTACCTTAAATTTAGTTACAATGTTTACACTTGAATGCATACAGTGATGTCTATTTGAAAGGTTTTAGGTTGTTTCGTATATTTGGGGTGAGTTAATTGTCTCTTTGGACACTTACCCCATTTCCATTCATTTTCTATATCGTGACATGTTGATGTTTTCGTTATGTTTTTTTTATTTCTCTGATTTATTTTGTCCTGATTTGGTGTTGCTTTAGTTCCAGCTCTTCGACAGTTACATTAGCTTTTTTTTTTAATATTCTGGCTTTATGTCATATTTATTGTCAGAATTGCATTTTGTGTGGTTATTTTATAAGGTTTGTCTTATCAATATTTCTATTTGAAAATACCATATTACATGTATTTGTATCTTGCTTGAGTCAAATCAGAACATATTGAACAAGAATTGAACATTGGAACTCGGTATATTACTTTTGAGAAGATGGTTGTTGGATGTAATATGTGATCCAGTTGCAAGTTAAGTGCAAGAAGAGGACATGATATAAATACAATGCAATTAACCTCTTGTGTACAGAACTAGACCAATAATGCACTGAGCTACTTTTTTAACATGCTAGTTCACCACAAGGAAAGAATCTACTATAAATAAACTCATCATAGATATCAGGACAAAATTTTCTATATACGCCAAAACGCTATAAGACATGTCCCTCTACATGAGCAGGTACCTTCAGACTGAACAGTCTATGTTATTTCGCCTTGATGCTGTGTGCTGAGGGAATAATCAGAATACGACCACTTTTCCAGTTTTATTTCTCATAAATAAATTTCCAATCATATGCCCATTGTTAGATATTTAATGGTTAAATAAATTTACAGATTTCTTTTTTTTTGTATTCATTAATTCATGCTGCAATTTCATTCGCTTGTAATGTGTGTATTGTAAATAGTAACTTAGGTATGCATAACTCTTGTACTCTTTCCTATAAACCTTAACTACAGAGCGTATTTTACTAAAAACAAAATATAAAATTTGGTGTTACAATATTTAGGCATCCTGTTAACGGGGAGTTGAAAGGGTGAGATTTAAACTACATTACTCAGTATAGCATGTTCACATGAAGACTGATGACTTTCAGGAAACTCATGATTTGTAGTTCCTTAGAAAACTGTGATGGATTTGAATCTTACAGACATACATAGGTACATTTTGTAAAAGTATAAAAATCTAAAGACTGATTTCCAACAGACTGATTTCTGACGGACGTCATTTGGTACATATAGTAAACTTTTTAATTTTTGAACATACATGGTTTGCTTATCAAAATTGATTTTTTTGACTGAAAAAAAAACAAGCTTAGGAACTCAAATTTTTAATTTTATCTTCTTATCAACTGCAATAACCTCCATTGCAAATACAATAAACAGTAATCTTAAGATTGAACAGCATAAAAGAGTAAAACATGTGTGTTTCTCTCTCTAAATTTGATGTTTTAATGACTGTTTCATAATTCTCCTTCAATGTTGTTTTCCACTGCATGTGATATATATTTCTTGCCAACTTGTTTCTGGAAAGGAAAAAGTGAATTATAACATTTATCTTTTTTTTTAAAGTCCAATAATAAGATCAGACATAGGTCAACCATGACATAATGTGAATTAGTGTACATGCATTACTTAAGGAGGTATAACGTTAAAGATTCAAGGTTCATATTATATCTGGAGAAAAATGAAAAAAAAAGAATGGAATAATGTTTGATTAACCTACTTGAAAACAAATCAACCAATCAAAATGCTGGATTTCATATTTCGAGCACGATTTATGTTGTGCTTCGAGCACTGAGAAAAGTTTTATGACTTCAGGGCCTGATCTAATTTTTAGGAGAAGAATTTTAGCGCCCCAAGTCTTGGTTCATGGCAAATTTCCATGTGTTCAATACGGGCTGCACTTTAACATTCTTATATTGTTTTGTTATAAATTAGGTCCTTAATTTTTCTGCATGAAATTGTTTCAAATATTGTTTATGTCTTGGTCTTTTTTAGCAGACAATACGGTATGGGTTTTCTCATTGTTGAAGTCTGCGCAGTTGTATATTATTGTTCACATCCACATCGTCTCAAATTTGGTGGATTAAGTTGTCTCATTGGCAATCCTACAACTTTTCGTTATTTAACTTATTTTTATCAGTGGCAATTCTCATTAAATATCTTTTAAATATGTTATTCAGTGTCAGAGAAGGAGATCTTTGTATATATTTCCTTCAGGTTCCTAACTTAAATTATGTCCTGCTGTTACACTCATCTTTGGATCGGTACCAAAACACATATGTATTAACCTAATCTGATTATTCCAGCACAATATCAATGCAATCTGTAAAACAGTTATTTGAGAAGTTGTGTGTACGGATATGTACTTCCCATAGACTTCTTTATTAACTTTAATGACATCTTTCAATTGTTATAGAATTGTATTGCTGCTCTTTATTCTTTTGAATTTGCTTGTTGTTGGTTTGTTTTCCTACGAACACACTAAAACATTTCATGTTATTGAAATGAAATAATAGGAAAAACTGCAAATACTTACTTAGAAAATTCATAATTGAGTGTAAAGCTATACCTACCTTTCAAATTATTTCAATGTTCTACTGTCACCTTTCATACCAGTTCTATCTCCATCTCGTATTTTATCTGTTCATCTCGTATAAAGTGTGGTATCTCCCTTGATTATCAGGTATTCCTGTAGACCACAGTGATAATTACATAACAAAGACTATATTGTGTTATGTTTACTTACAATTTAATAATATTAAAAAGTTATTTCTTGCCTTTTTCAACATAGTAAACAAATTCCCTTCGGATCTCTCCGAAGTAAACAAAGTTATGATTGTGCCTAAAAAAAGTGTTCAGCCCCGTGCCAGTAATGCATTTTAAAAGCGAAAATTTCATTGAGTTTTTGCTGATCTGTATCAATAATATTTATCTTAAACCATTTATGATATTTAGGTATAGATACAAAATACTACTAACCATCATTTTCGGTGATGTACAAGGTGAAATCATCCTCTGAAAACTCTGGAATTAAGCTTCTATTAATTCGGATCAAGATGCGTATTAGTTTCTCCATAGGGAGTAATGGTAACGTTTTCTTCTGTTGCTCAGTCCATATCGTTAACTTGGATATGTGTGATGGCTCGTTTCGAAGCTGAGACATTTTGACTTTTGAGTTCCTCGTTTCAAGGCGCATTAGGGGTATTGTCCCATATTGAAATCTATACTTCTGATTTTTCCAAATATTTTATGTGATCTTCAACGGTATAACATTCTGAATAAATCTGTGTATTTTTGTCCATTTCTGAAAAAAAATAAAGTTGTTTTAGCACTATAAGGCAATGACACTTTCGTCGCTACAGTACAATTTTCGCGAAAGCCATCCCAAGCTCTATACACCGAGTTTTTTCCTGGTGTGACACCAGGAAACTCCGACATCACTCCCTAAATTCTCGGAGAAATTTGGGAGTATTCCCTCCGACTTCCGCGTAAATCCGTTACCTTTTGTTTATTGTATTAGCGACATCTCTCCCAGTCTGGAGTGACGCGGTGTCACACCAGGTAATTAATTGCCCTAATCCTTCTGATCTATGCAGGCACGCGACAGTCAAGGTATGCGAGATTTCTAGTGTAATTAAACAATTGTATTTCCTGTCTATTGATTATCAGTTTATATCTGATTGCTCGAAACAAATGAAAGATTAAAATCAAAATCAAAACGTTGTTGTTTATTCTTTTAATTACTCTGTAAAATTAAATCAATTTTTAAAAACAACTATATTTGATTTTGACTTCCGTTTTTTATTAGTAAATAAATATTTAATTTACTAAAAGAGATATAATTGTGTAACAATAAACGGAGACTAACGCTAAATAAATTAGGATAGTTTAAAGAAAAGTTACACGTCTCAAAGTTTTGTATACAAGTAAAAAGGAAAATATTATTCACTATCTGTTATGCTAATAAGTCTACGCCATTTTACGATTACAAAATAAGTTTTAAAAAGCAAAAGGTTGTTGTTAATGCTTTCAATTGCATTAAAGTTTTATAAAAAAAAAATGTATACTCGATTATGACCTCGGTTTTTTTTTATCGGTAATTTATATAACTTACGAAAAGAGACATACTTGCGTGAAAATAAACGGAAATTAACGCTGAAGGTATAAAATGTGAGAAAGTTACGTGTCTTAAAACTTATATGCAAGAAAAAAAGAAAATACTTTTCACCATTCCGTATGCTTAATAAGTCTACGGCATTTACTCTTCACGATTAGTTAGCATTACTTTAGGATAAATAATACATTTCGGCTACAACAGGAATACTTCTATAGCTGCATCAACTCGTCGTTGCATAATATTCATTTAAGCACAATGAATGTAAACTTTTGTGTTGTAATTAGAACAGTGATCTTTAAATATTTTTAAAGCAATTAATCGCCATGGGAAGACGATACGCATCTCAGTGATCAACAGTGCGTAGTTGAACTTGAACTTGACTTCGGTCACAATATTGAATGCTAAAAATAGTGACATCAATTTTGTCCACGAGATTTTTATTTGGCGGGAAATAGTATCATGTAACAGTAAACTCAGGTGACCTTTCTAGATAACCGTGGGAAAATTCATTCAAGGTTTAAACTTGCTTTGTAATGATTGACATACATTTGTGTGCGTTAAGATTGAGGCTCTAGAAAGTACTTTTACAATTGATTAACCGGATTCTAAATGGTATTCCTTTTCTGAATTAACCAACATCAGCCTTTTATTTTTACGTTTCTCAGTCAACAGAGGACATAAAACCGGACATTATTTATACGTCCATAGTCAACACTATATATTAATGGTAGATGAAAACAGGATGCATGTCGTTCAGTTCCTGATTGGCGTTGGTAGAGATCCTCTGTGAAAATTTGTCGATCGTAAAAATCCGATCCACATTTTTTTTACATATTCCTTTCTTGTAGAACAGGATATAATTTCATTTAAATATTCTATTTTATAAATTGTTGTAATACTTCGCCGAGGACTTTTAACGAGCAGTAAAATACGGATTGCGCCAATCCAATTTTATTTCAAATAATTAAAGATCAATAACAGTTGATAACGGATAAAAAACATATGATTTTTTTTCTTCATATAATAAAATAAGGTTGTGATTATTGTGTTGTGTCTGGGCGGGGAATGTCTCTTAGTATTTATGAATATAGGGCTGCCACATTGCATACAAAACTATTTGTCACTTTACAGTTTCTTTTTTAAATTCAAATATTTCAAGTCGGTAATCTACCGAGGTAGTGAAACATGATATTTTACATTTCAAAATAAATTGAAAGTAACAGAGTTCACTTGTTGATCCGATAAATTAACTCTTGGGTTTTATTTAGATTGGACATATTACCGTAAAAAACATCATTTTGTTATAAGCCAGTTGCTATTAATTATATAATATTGAACTATTAATGAACCGAATATTGCTCACTGAGTAGGTCATAAAAGGTTCTAATTGTGGTAAAATCGTCTTTGTTAAAAAAACAAAAATTATGACCTGATCGGACTATAATGAAAATACAAAATAAGTGTTTAATTCGTATTTTTTTTATACGTTTGTACGTTGTATGTCATATGACAATGACATGGGCATATACATAAAAGAATAATTATCTTGTTTTAAATAAAAATGTCACACTTTTATCTGACATTGAAAGGACATTTAAATAAGGTATTTTAAAGCACACAGGTGCAATCAAGATCGATTAAATGTACAAAGGTAATAAATCTGGCTAATCCGATGATGTTGTCACGCGTCATTAATTTTCAGTACATCCGATGGGCAATAAACCAATAAACAGCCACGCGGTGTTGGGAGAAAATCTTTGGAAGAAATTGGGAGTATAATCCGTGATTCGCGGTGTCACACCGCTACACTCGGAAATCGATGATTAGAGTTCGCGATTACATACTCTCTGGGCGTACTGTATATTCATTTATTTTGAATACAATGTGTACGTATAATTAATTTCTTTTAGAATACCTTCACTAGTCAAAACAAGGACAAAACCTCTGATAATAACCTTTGTTTACAATACATAGACCCTGTTTAAGCATTTTATAAAATGTTGTGCATTAAAGTGCATTTTGACAGAGAAAGTATGCAAAAATGAAGATTTTATAAAAAAAAAAACCACCAAAATAATTATTCTTACTAGTGGAAATCTGGAATTTAATACTGTGGAAACCACTCTAAACTAATGGGAAGTCATCCTTATCATATAGTTAGAGTGCAATATAGTGTAAATTTTCAAAACTTGTCCTTTCACATAATTCTGTTTGAGAAAAGATGTTTTTTACATGTATTTCAGTGAAAACCTTTTATCAGTGAGAAATCCACATGATGTTTTAAAGGAAACATTGTGACATCACATGTATTATGGCGTCATTAAATAACGACAGATCAAAAATATATAGTGCTAAATATAGTTTGCAATGTTACGTGAGAAACAGTTGCCGTAAGATTTAACTCGAAATATTGAGTCGAAACGATCTAAGCCTTTTTATTTTATACCAATACCATATATAGCAACAGTTTTCATATAAGCATATTATTAACATACCGACTGTAATTTCAATTGCATAAATACCATAAATAAACAATTTAGAGATTGCCTAATAAAACAAAATGCTTACCAGTTATTCAGGACTTTTAAAACCTCTAATTTGCCACCTCAGGTTAAAAGTAATGATATATATGGAACTGAAAAAAGACAAAAATTACTCAGGCTGTGTTATCATTGATTTAAATACATATTAAAGTATTATTGAGAGAGAAAAATCTAATTCTTGAAAGTTTAATCACAAAGAAAGACAAATGCTTCTCCCTTGTGGCTAATCCACCTTCATTTAAACCTTTTATATTAGATGCAATAGGTAGTAGCTAACTAGCTTAATATTTGAATAGGTGCAGAACTATTGTTTTTAAAAAGGTTTGACTCTCCCCCTTTTTCACTGAGAAATGACAATATCTTTTGTTTTGCTCGAGTGCAAACAAAATAATAATTCATGATTTTCTTAAAACATGTAAATGTTTTAGTTTATTTGCATATGATATCTACTGACCAGGGGTCAAATCATTGGATAAAAGCACATGCGATGATGTATCTCACTTTACTCGTATACAGTGTGTTATCTCCCTTGATTATCAGGTATTCCTGTAGACCAGAGTGATAATTACATAACAAAGACTGGTGATACCCTCGGGGAAGGTCAATAACACCTTAAGGCTTATTTGTCAATTCTACTTTGCTGAATATTATTGCTGTTTACAATTTATCTCCATCTATGATAATATTCAAAATAATATCCCAAAACGGCAAAATTTCCTAACAATTACTAATTCAGTGGCAGCAACGCTACATAATGCAAAGTTAAAGGACGGTAGGTTGACGTTGGACTGGTACGATTCATTTTGTAAAAATGAAGTGTTTGACACTATTTATGATTCATTGTGAATTTGTATTATTCAGCTGAAGAGCCAAAAATAAAAGCAACAGTAGTATGCCGCTGTTCAAAACTCATAAATCCATGGACAAAAAACAAAATCGGGGTAACAAACTAAAACTGAAGGAAATGCATTAAATATAAGAGGAGAACAACGACACAACATTAAAATATAACACACATAGAAACGGACTGAGCATTAGACAAAATCCTATGAGAATAACAAATATAACATCAAAACCAAATACATGAATATGGGATAGATAAGTACCGTGACACGTCTTATAGTAATGTGAATTCACACTATAAAATAAGAGTAAACAAACAACACAACGAAAAAACAACGTTAAAATGTAACACACACAGAAACGAACTATAATATATATAACAATGGCCATATATTCCTGACTTGGTACAGGACATTTTTAAAGGAAAAAATGGTGGGTTGAACCTGGTTTTGTGGCATGCCAAACCTCCCTCTTTTATGGCAATGTGAAATACAACATTAAAATGACAACACAACATTACAGGACTACAATATTAATAAATAGGAGAACACAATTGACAATGAAACACGAATAATAGCTAACAAAAGGCAACAAGTTTAAAATTTTAATACGCCAGAAGTACATTTTGTCCACACAAGACTGACCAGTGACGCCCTGATACAAAAGTTTGAAAGCCGAAACAAGTTCAAAGTTGAACAGCATCCATGACCAAAAGTTCAAAAAAGTTGTGCCAAAAACGGCCAGGGTTAGGTACCAGAACATCCCTATTATTTAGAATAATTTATAATTTTGCAAACAGTAAATTTTATAAAATGACTATACAAAAGATATACATGATAGAACTGAAGTATTAACTAATTACAGGAAACAACCGAAATACAATTTACATAACCAAACAAAATGCAACACAAAACATAGACACATCCGAATAAGTCAAAACCTCAACGCCAACTGACGTCATATTTGAAATTGTAAAAAAATAACAAAAAAATGACGTCACATTTGAATTTGTAAAACAGATCATCAAAAAATAAAAAAAAGACGTCACATATGAATGAATAAGATATAATTAAAATGGATTTAAGATTATATTTGAACTAAATACTGATATTACATTTAATAACAATGCACATTTCAATACTTATTAATAGCAAACAAAGGTTACCGTAGCAAATAACTATATTATATAGCTTTGTCCGGTTTGTTTTGAATCTAACTTCAAGCGTAAAACATCGTACAGATTACGTTGAACAAAATCAAATCTAATAAATGAAGGCGGTGATTAATGTTTTGTACCATAACACATGAATATAATAGAAAAGAAATCAACATATTTGACAAAATCCGATGAGAATTACTAATATAACATTAAACATTTAAACTAAATACATGAATTTGTTATAGATAAGTCCCGTAAAACGTCTTATAGAAATAATAATTAACACTTAGCAAAACAGTCACAATCGGGAATAAGTCACGTTTGGTAATTAAAAGATAAGACGACGTAATGACAAACCAGAATCTACCATGAGGTTAAAATCTCCTTAGCTAGTTTGGTCAAAAGACACATCGTATGGATCCACCAATTCGTGATGGTGTCCATAAAATTTACGGAGTGTCAATTTTAATCTGTCCTCCTAATAAATTTTTTGGAGCAGTTTCTGCGTAAGGAGCACACTCCTGTATATGAAGTCCGCATAGTGTGAACAAGCACGATAATAACGTATCAATTGTGATGTAAACACCATACGAAGGGGCAGAAGGTATGTTACTGCTGAGAAATGGGAAATTGATAATTGGGAAGTTGAAATCGTCCCGTGTATCATAGATTTTCGTGCGAAGTCGTCCATCTGCGTCAATATTCAGGAAAAGATCAAGGTATGAAGCAGTCCTTCTAGTATCAGTAGTATCCTTAATTCCAAGTCCACTGGGATTTATGAGATGTAAGTATTGGCTGAAATATGGGTTATTCAATAATAGAACATCAACAATATATCGGAAAGTAAAATTAAAGAATTTCGCAAGGTGCTTTTTCATTTTGTCTTTTAGAAGGTTCTGAATGAATTCTGCTTCATACGAGTACAAAAACAAATCGTCCAGCAGGGGTGCACAATTAGTACCCGTTGGAATACCGACTGTCTGTTGAAATATAAATCCTCCAAACTCAACAAATATATTGTCGATCAAAAAGTCCAGAATTTTGTATCAAATATATATCATCTCAGTATATTTTCTGGAAGATTTAGTGTAATTCTTCACAAAATATGAATTATTGTAACCCAAAACAAGAAATTTGTATCTACGATTTCCATTTCTATAGAAAAGGCTCTGTTTTATGAGATGGTGAAGTCGATCTTTCAACTGAGCATGGGGAATAGTAGTATATATCACAGAAAAATCAAAAGTTTTTATGTTGCTGAAAAATTGCAAAGATTGTGATCGAAGATTAAGCAGTAGATCTTTCGAATTTTTGAGAATCCACATCTGGTTAACACCACTGGTAGAATATATCTCATCACAATATATTTGAAGCCCATCTTTAACTTTAGAAAGAATAGCAGTCAGTACTTTAGAAAGATGTTTAGTCGAACATTTTGAAGACCCAGCTATGTTTTGTTCTTTATATGGGGTTTTGTGTAATTTAGGTATCCAGTATAATGAAGGTAAGTTTTCTTCGTTTTCTTTGATGCTAATACCAAAAGAAAGAAGGACAGATTTATGATTTTGTAAAATTTCGTCCTTGGTAAATGATGTTAAAGAATATGCAGGGTTACCAGTAGTTTTATTTATTCCAAGCTCTGTTGTGAGATATTGCAAATAATGTTTTTTTTTATACATGGAGGCTTTATCTGCTGGAACAACGACATATTTGTCATGCAAAGCGGATAAAGCATCCACAACATCCGGATTCTTGAAAGGGTTAGTAGTCCTTGTACTCATATTACATAGTAGTTTTTGTATGCGCCTCTGAATGCATGATCGAATAGCTTTGACCCATTCAGACAAAGTGTCCAGTTCTGGTTCGCGCTTGAACCATTTTCTTGCATAGTCCTCAACTGCATCCATCAGTAACTTAAAATTCCTTTTCCAGTTGATGGGCTGAGGGATTCTATATTTTAGTCCCTTGGCTAACAACTCTCTTAGTTGTTCATTTGTAACGATGCCAAGGTCACCAGTAATAACATGACCAACTGGACTATAATTGTATTGTGACGATGCACATGAGCAATCCGGAGGCTTGGATTTCGTATCTTTGAGGTTAAAAGCCTCTAAAACTCTCTTGTTGTTGAAAATCTTAGATGCAATAGACTTGGTGTAAGTATAAGAAATAACAGGTGTAGCTTTATTTTTGAAGTAATCAGGTATAGTTTTTTGTTCAGATTTTTGATCGAAAATATTGCTAATATTTACAGCATCTAAACCTTTATTGGCGAATTCTACCTTACAAAATAACGTTTTCCCTTACTATTGGATGTAGTCGATACGGGTTTGAATAGTCTATGGTTAGCAATGTCCATGATTATTGCAACTAATCTATACAAAATAGAACGATAATCAGTAACGGAAGTATTTTGGGCTTCTTGAAATAGTAAAGAAAGTTTGTGACAATGGAATGGAGTATAATTTAGTTCTGTGTGATGAATTCCTAAAGGTTTCTGAACAGACGTTTATAGACTATCAATTGTCACGGTGTGTACAGCAGGTGGTATATATTTTCTGTGACCATGACTTGTATTTCGTCGAGCAGAAGTATTAAATAATTGTATGTATTGACGATACTACACCTGGGACTAGACACAATACCTACACAATCAATTTTGTCATTGCATCCATAGGGAATGGCTGTTCCCAACTATCTTATCCAAAAGTCTTCTCTTTGTTAACGATATGGTGTACTCAATATGGGGTCATTTGTTGGATGATATATTTTCTCTATAATCCTGACTTTCATTCAAACAATAGAATGGTCAGGCTGATTGAAATGTTTATAGAGAAATGTGTTGTTATTAGGATCATTTACATTAGACCGATGATCTTTTATTCTAAATTCTACATTTCCCCGACGTAGATCAATCCACAAAGAGTACATTCAATACCGTATACAATATTGGAAGCGATGCAATTCAAAACCTCATGACTATGTTTATTGTAGTTTTGGTGGTTAAATTACTTTGAAAGTGGGTATCAGTTATTAGTATATCACAGGTTTTACAATTTTTACGGTTACATTTGGAACAGAGCAATATTGATTGTTGTCATTGAAATCTAAAATATCTGAAAGTTGAACAGTACAGGGCCGAATATATTCAAACTTGTCTGAATTTTTATAGTACAATACGGATTCAGAAGACATTTGCATGACATCATTTAAGATGATCCTGGGGACACCTGATAAAATCGGTGTTGTTGTGTCCTTGACATCAGCCGATTGACACCTTTTTATCCAGGGCGTCGTGTCATCCAGTATAATATTTTTTATTCTAATTTTTTATGCTGTTAGGCTACCGGACTGGTAGAATCCTCGGGGACAGATTGTCCACTTGCAGAGATTCCGGTCCGGTTGTGATAAATAAAGGCAACAGTAGTATATACGGCTGTTCAAAAATCATAAATCCATGGACAAAAAACAAAATCGGGGTAACAAACTAAAACTGAGGGAAACGCATTAAATATAAGAGAACAACGACACAACATTAAAATGTAACACACATAGAAATATAACATCAAAACTAAATACATGAATTTGGGATAGATAAGTACCGTGAAACGTCTTAAAGTAATGTAACACACACAGAAACGAACTATGATATAACAAATAGTGCAAACGATATCGTAATGAACGTATAAAGGCTTGACAAGACACACAATCTTTTTTTAAAACTTCCAGGGGGAGACAAATGCAGTTATATCAAGATCAAACGTAGGCACATTTGAATACTACGAGTTGCACCTCTTTAAATAGATAAATGAATAACTAAAGTTAATATAATTGTTTGACAAATTAAAAAAAGGACAACAAAATCAAAAGATTAAGGCTATGATTTAACAAACTGTGACTTGGATCGAGAGTTGTCTGATTGGCACTCATGCCACATCAAATTATATATATTTGCATGGGGAAACTGATGACTTTTTCCTGCATATTCTGCAGTCAATTTAAACATTGTTAACTTCTAAATGTTCATCAACCCGTAAGCACGAGAAAAAATGGGAGTCATGTCATTGCTATTATAGATAATTTGTAGTTCTCACTCATTTATTAATTGTAGGTTCTCAATGCCTTTCGAATATGTTTTTTGGGGTACATAACCTTTTGATTCGTAAGTCACAATCTCAATGTTACGTTATATATACCAATTGTTTTTCAAGCAATCATTGATAACTCGTGATTTTTTTTTTCAGTGATATAAAACCTGTACGAAAAGACGCAATAAAAGCTGACATATCATTCTAAATAGAAAGTTTACAAATGTGTAGTATATAGTTGTATTTGTTAAAGAACTTCACACTGTATAACGCAATTTTATGGAGAATTTAATGATACGATGCCTGAAATGAACTGAACTTAAGATGGATATTTGTTAATATTAATTTGCGTTCTACTTTTGTAATTTATTGGTATTCATCTTAACAACAAAAACGATAAAATGTTACCAATAATTCATGTTCATTCAAATGTTTTGGGTGAACCTAGCATAGGACTTAAATAACATCAATATCACTTGTTTAATCAATAAGCACAGCAAATGTTGTTCATTTGAAAAGACAACTGTAGGGTCGACTAGTTTTAACCGTATAACAACTTATTTTCTTTTATGTTTGTAATAGAAAATAACTAGTGTTGTCCAATCGTACACGTTTGCCTAACCGGTTACTTCCTTTCGAAGTTTGACTTTTAATAATCAAATATACGGTATCAACTATGGCGTTTGTACTAACTTCAAATTGAAAAAAAACCTTCTTGATCTCGTAGAATTGAATATGCCTGAAACCGATGATTCTTCCATTTTGTCTTCCTGTCTCCGAAAATAATGTGAGGTGTTTCAATTAAAATTGATTAATCTTGATATTCGTACCATCAAGTATACATTGATTACATTCACGTTGGTTTGTTTTTTACAGTATTTGGGTTAGCATTTAGTTTAAAGTAATATGACAAAGACTTGCACTACGGAGATTGCAATTCAGATGTACAAATGTAGGTCTACACATTATAAGATCAAAAATGAAATAATGAAGTAAATAGTAAAATATTATCTTATTACTGATTAAAAATTACTGTTAAAAAAACATGACACTAATTATGATTCCTTAAGATCTTGCCCCAAGCTAAGAGACAAGTTCTAATTTATTTTAAATCTTTGGATTAACAATACCAATCAATATACTGGACAATTGATCCGTCAAATTAATTACCACGACGACAATTTTTAAAGAAAACACAACTTTTTATGATTTCAATACAAATTTATATCTAATCTTTTAAAATTGATAAAAAGTCCGGTTACCCGATTAGCGTTTTTGGTATTCGGTATTCCGTCGTTCGAATGGTCAACCAGTTAACCGTTGACAACAATAAAAATAACAAATGCGTAAATGAAAATGTACACTGACATAGGTGTCCACTTGATGACACATTAACCATTTGTATCATTCAATAATAATGAAAGTCTTTCGGTGTAAATCAAAATGTTATACACATGTCTATTTTCTATAAATCACATTTTTCTTTGACACATTTAACATGTTTAAATATGTGGTTCGCTGATCCTTACTGTCTATTTATGTTGGGCACAAATGACAAGGTATAGATCTTTAATTGCTAACTTAGTTGTTGATCACCCCAATGTATAAACTGGTTATTTAATATATTGTTATCATACAATTCTTGATTATGTGCTCTGCTTTTATCTTGAGGGATGATTATACATCATATCGGTCGTTTAAAATTAAAACAGTGTATGCATGCCTATATCTTAGCGTTTCAAATGATTAATGAAGAAAAACAAATTGCAATACATATTACATTTCAACAATGTAACTGTGCTCTCATAATATCTTTGATTTACTGATAATCTATAATTGAAAATTTAAAGTATTTTTATGTGGTAATTGCTACACTCCTGAAAGATTATCGTGAAGATTGGCGCCTGTAAAAACTTTTAAACACGCTTCATTTGTATGCACCTGTCAGTAGCTAGTTGTAAAGCGTGGTAAATATGTGTTTCTCATTATGTTTATTTTACTTTTGATGAAACCGTACGGAAGCGTATTAGCGCCACACCTTTTTTTTTTATTTTTCTTCCTATGTTTGTGTTAAACGCAAACCTTTGCGTTTTAACCGTTTATTTTCCTATTTTTATTGTTTTACACCAGCTATGTAGGGCCTTTTTTGGGGGGCTTAGTGTTTGGTGTGAGCTTGGGCTTTTGGTTTTGGTAGTTTTATCGTAATTAAATGTTCTGTTTTTAATTCCATTTTCTATTTTGTATAAATTTTTGTGGTGCATTTCGAAAAACCCATTGATAATTGATAACTGTTTGATAAATTCCTTTAGTATCAGATGCTTGCATATTTGTCGAACGTGAATATATTTGTTTTAGATATACATGTGTATGTGTTAGACTTTATCAATATAGTTTTTTTTATCTTAGCAAAGGCAGAACATATAAATATGAAGATGTGGTATGACGACCAATTAGTCAACTCTCTATCCAAGTCCTAGTTAACTTCATTCAATGTCAGTGGACATGGAATTAAAAACGATTACATTGCCAAAAATAAATATTTTCTGATTCACGATATTTTTTGAGGTCTGACCAATATATTTGTTTTAACATTCTTGTACCTAGGAATGGAATATGTTTGTCTGCATCAACAAAAGGTGTAAACCTTCATTTTTTGTTAGAAAACAACACATAAGCATTACAATGCGGTTGTTTTGTCACTCAACATGCTAAGGATGAATAGTTTTACTCAAACTAAGTTTTATATAAGTCTACGGTTAATTATATTTATTTCGAAAGCATTAGCAAGAGACAATATTCCCAAAAGATTTTCAATTTTTTTAACTGATATTCATGTACTGGCCTGATAGTTGGTCCAGTGATACATTTACCGTCCTTTGGTTTTCGTTGTCTACGAATATAGCCCCTAGTATAAATAGCGTATAACTTGCATTTTTTATTTGATACATTTTCCCTATTTATTTCTTCATATTTAATGCATGGAATATTAAGTAGAGGGATGAAATTACATGTAAATCAAATTGGGTGCTGAATCGTTATGTTAAGTAGTGATTTTGTCGAGTTAAAAAGGTCAAATATTATTACGTCTGAAAAAGTCAAACTGTATTTTAGACCCCCTTAACACAGACATGCCAATATTTTGAGTTAGAGCTGGTAGAAGATTCTATAATTTTGATTTTATCTGTCCAACTTGTAGTACACTACACTGTAAAACTCATTTTGAGATAGAGCAGGTGCCATTTTTTTAATTTGAATTCATTGTCTTAAACAAGCACTACGAAATAACTATGTTCTCGGGCCAGTTGACTTCTTTTAATACCTCAGGATGGAATATGTTTCACATACAAGTGAAGAAATTTAAGTTTAAAACAAATCAAGATCTCTTTCTGTCGAGTGCTACTAACTTTGTATTTTGTGTTTTAGATGATATTCGTATATGTTCCTAACAATTAAGTATCATATTTAAAATCTCCGTATGGATTTTCCGACACTCAAAGAATAAGTTAAAGAATAACATAGCATTTTGTTTCTCAGCATCAAAATATATTGCCAATACTTCCTTGCTTCTTGATTATAATGTACAGACACTATTATTTGGTATACTTTGGTTCTGTTGGTACTTCAAGTATAATCGTTTTACACACCTTGATATCTCTTTCACTCCACGATTACTTACTTTGTATGTCGGTAACAATTAAATATTTCATTATTTCCTTTTTTTTTTAAAATTCTTCTACGAGCCTGATAATTTTGTATTACCTCTTGATTAATATCTGACATGTAAAGGATAGAGTTTTAGGTTTGAAATTGCAAAAGTCAATAAAAGGTGCAAACATTTTACCTTTTGTTCAAATATTAAGTAACTGCATTCAAATTCTGTTCATTTGGTTACGCACGAGGAATATTTTACGGTTACTTAAATGTATGACGGTAACATAACAATTGCAAAAATTTCCTTTTTATGTAGAATCAAAGCATGTACCAGTGTACTATTAGGGTGAATCATCTATTTATACCAGTGGATAATCTATTTGACATGAAATTGTAAAAATAAATGTCGATCAGCAAAATGATTTTTAAATGAAGTAAACTATGAACTACGACTTTCTAAAAAACAAAATTTCATATATCATTTTATGTCGTCTACTAGTATAATATAAAATATTTGGTCTTTACGCATTTCTAAGGTAAATCTACTGTGTTAACATCGTTTTGTTTTAAGATTTGCAGTATTTACTAAACAATAACTTTTCAATATTATGTTAGCGACAGTTTATCTATTTATAATTTGAAAAAGCCATTGAAAATAAGGAAAATCAAGAAAAACATAATATTCAAAAATCTGATAGAACGCATTTTGTTAAAAAAATATATGTTCTTTTTCAAAATGTATATTTAGAATTCACGGTACATGGTATAACAGTTGGAATGACATGAATATAAAAAAAACCAACAAATACAACATTTGTTGTCCTACATCTCACCGATTTAAAGACGTGTCCTGATTTCATTGTATTACGATATACCGTCTTTTGTAATGGATATAAAGGAATGTCTAATAAAGTCTTTAAGTACATTTAACAAAGGTATTACTTGTAACCCATGTCATAGTTTATTACGCATTTTATGTTTCAAATATCGAATGTTTAAATACCAATTTACTGAATTACAGAATTATTTTTTTCTATCTTTAAATAAGATGATCATGCTGTGCATGACACTATATATATTTTTCTTTAATGATGCCGAGACCCCAATCCTCCTGTTCTCTCAATGTCAATAAGACCAGAGGGATCTCATCCTCATTTAAGCGGTCTCAGGCAGGTTTTCACTATATATTTTGAATATCCAACTGGCACTTTGGGCGCCCCGTAAACATTGAAGAAAGGAAGAGAACCCGAGTTCCTTTTAGTCACGGTTATATCTACTTTATTACTAAATGCCTGCATAATATTAGAATGATTGAGAGATCAGTGATCTCTCACCAATGCCCTGTGCCCTTTGTCCTCAAATTTTGACAATTTTTAGCTGAGAAGTGACAATCTAAGCCCTCTGTAGATATCGAAGATGACATTATTCTGGAAAATCCTTCTAGTACGACCTTTATATATATAGAATTTATGGTTTACTTGCTCCGTAAACATAGAAGACAGGAAGTGTACCAAAATTCCTTTTAGTTACGTTTGTATCTTCAGTGGAGATCACTTCTAACCTCTCATTAAATCTGTCAGAATCTGTCAGAACTGTTCTAGGACAGTACAAAGAATTGTCAGCCTGACACCTTTTAGTCAGTTTTAGCTAAAACAGTTCTAACCTAGAACTGATTTGGTCAGTTCTACCTAAAACTGATTTGGACAGTTCTACCTAGAACTGAGATCCTGACAGTTCTACCCTAGAACAGTTTTAGACAGTTCTACATAGAATTGACCAAAATCTTGGTCAGTTTTATTTCTAGAACAGTTCTACGGTTAGATTTGATTACAAATTCTACAGCTATAATAGATTTATAAATGTTACAGATAGAATTGTTTTATAAATTCGACGGCTAGAATTAATTTATAAGTGTTAAGAACTCTTTGTCTAAATATAAGGCTTCGGCAAAATAGCGATTACTATTATATAGAGTTTTACAATTTTGCCGGTTTTATTTACGATTTTTAATCAAGATAACATGTTTGACCCTGCCATATTCTGCATGTATGTGCCTGTTCAAAGTCAGGAGACTGTAATTAATGTGTTTGTTTTGTTGATGTGTGTAATTCTGCGAGTCAGGATGGCTCATATAACAAAATGGTCTGACCTTATTAACCAAATGTAATAACTTGTTTCCCAATCCACTTTTATATTTTTAATATATATAAATATGTTTTTAAATTAAACTTAAACTGACTATAATTGTTTTTCATCATGTAAATCTATAAACATTTAGCCGCACACTGCAGTAATCCAGTTATATTTTTAGGCAAGGACGTATTATACAAATGACAGCAATTATATTGGAAGAAATGACTTCAAGATTTTGTTTGCGCTCAATTTATAGTACTGGCATGTCCTCTTTTTATTCAAAATATTGGGTTGTAAACAAATGTGATATTTATTTACGAGTAGTTTTCATACCTCAAACGGACCTGTTTAACAAAATATTTTTGACCGCATCAATCTAAACTGACATTATTGGCTCGTTTTTCTGCAAATCTATATAACCATGATAACTGCACAGTAATTCAGTTATAATTTAAGGTCAAGAGGGACTGTAATATACAAGTTATAGCAATATTGGAAAACAATGACCATAAAATTTTGTTCGCATTAATTTTATAGTGCTAGCATTTCCTAATTTTATTCAAAATATCGCACCAGAAACAAATATCAGTAGCTTTCATACCTCAGACTGACTCATTTAACAAAATAATTTGTCTGCATTAATGAAAACTGACTATACATGTATTTGACAGCATTAACCAAAATTGACCATATTTGACCGCATCAACCAAAACTAACCATATTTGCTCTCTTTATGTATTAAACTCTTATAGTAGCATAGTAAATCTGTAATATTTTTATATCAGAATGGATTGTTTAATATAGATGAAAGCAATATTGGAAAATAATGACTACAAAATTATGCTCGCATCATTTTATAGTACCAGCATGTCCTCTTTTTATTCAAAATTTTGAATCGTTAACTAAATAATTTCAGTAGTTTTGATATCTCAGACTGACTCATATAACACAAGTATTTGTCCGCATCAACCAAAGCATACCATATTTGACAGCATCAACCAAAACTCACCATATTTGACATTATTAACCAAAATTGACCATATGTGATAGCATCAACCAAAACTGACCATATTTGCACTTTATTATGTAAATCTTAATATATATATAAAAATATAATAAAATAGCCACATAGTAAATCACTTATACTTACATATTACGATGGATTATATAATTCAAATGACAACAATATTGGAACACCAATGAACACATTGACTACAAAAAAAAATCGACATCAATTTAGAGTACCAGCATGTCCTCTTTTTATTCAAAGTATTGAATCGTAAACAAATTTCAGTAGTTTCGATATATCAAGCTGAGTCGTTTTAACAAAATTATTTAACCGCATCAACCAAAACTGAACATATTTACACTTTATCATGTAAATATATATGGCATCATTATAAACCAATAATATTTCTATGTCAGGACGAATCGTATGATAAAGACATGAAAGATGACACCAACTTCGGACACAATGTATACAATATCTAAAAATTTTGTCCACATTAATTTAGTGTGCCATTATTTTCTATCTGTATCCATAATAATGAACCGTCACTAAAGTGATTTTTTAAGTCAGTAGTTCGTGACGGTTTGTTTATTTAAACAAAACTATTTAACGGCATCATCCAACACTCACATGACTGAAACATATACTTTATTTTAAAACGAAAAGTACATGAATGAGAAGTTTTCTTCTTGGAATAGTATACTCTTAATATAATTTGATCAATGTGAAAGAAAGCAAAGAGAAATGATTGATTTTGTTTGTAGCCTTACGTCCAGTGGCAAATGTTTCATTCATGTTGATATCGAGTATATTTTTCTGACGTTCCAGACTCCCAGATATCATTTATAATCGTTATGGATAAGTCTGGCTAAAGTAAATTGACGAGATGGTGCAAATGTACATACGTAGTTTTTTTACGTTATACAACACTTTTTTCATTAATATCCCATAATTCATCCACTGTACAATTTTCGTTTGAACATTTGTCAAAACAGATTCTTAAATCATGAATGTAAATCCAAGGCAAACGATTTAAATTCCATGATTTAAATGCAGAGTTATTTTTAGGAAGAGACTGTTAAAAACGGGGAACGAAGCAACGTAAACCACGATGTTTATATATGCAATCTTATAAAAATATTTCTCCGATGAGTTGGATAACCTTCTATCTACTTCGATATTTGTACATGTACCGTTTTATCAGTAAAAGATACAGAAAAAGATATAGAGAATCTAAATTCCAAAGTGCCATTACTGCAGTGACGTCCTTTAGAACTGTTCTACAGTCCTGACTGATTTAGTCAGTTCTGCTGACAGTTCTACGGTTAGAACTGGTTTTGACAGCTCTACCTAGAACAGTTTTAGACAGTTCTACCCTAGAACTGATCCTGACAGTTCTACCTAGAACTGATTTAGTCAGATCTACTTAGAACTGATTCTGACAGTTCTACTTAGAACTGTTCTAGGTAGAACTGTTCTAGGACAGATCTGAACAGTTCTTTGACTGATTATTCTGACAGTTCTAATGAGAGGTTAGAAGTGATCTCCACTGTTCGAACATGTATTAATTAAATGCCTGCATAGTATTAGAAAGATTGAGAGATCAGGAAGCTCTCATTATTGCCCTGTGCCTTTTTTCCTAAAATTTTGACAATTTTTAACTAATAAGTGACCATCTAAGCCCTTCGTAGATACCGAAGATGACATTATTCTGGATAATCCTTCTGATACTACCTTTATAGTAACAGAATCTATGATTTACTAGAATGTTATTGACATTGAAGGACCAGAGAGTTTCACCCTCAATTAAGCGGTCTAGGTTTTCACATATTAACCATTGCCCTGTGCCCATTGTCCTAAAATTTTGACAATTTTAACCTGAAAAGTGACAATCTAAGCCCTCCGTAGATATCGAAGATGACATTATTCTAGAATATCCTTCTCATACAACCTTCATATATACAGAGTCTATGATTTACTACAATGCTATCGACATTGAAAGACCAGGGGGGTCTCACCCTCATTTAAGCGGTCTCAGGTAGGTTTTCACTATATATTTCCTTTTTTGGCTTTTAATAGATATTTCTTTTTTTTCGCTTTCCATAGACATTTCTTTTTTGGCTTGCCATAGATAGTTCTATTTATATTTCTTATTTATTTTTCTAAATGTTTCTAGAGTTAAAGGTTTTCCTTTTTGTTTTAAGACATATCATATATAAAAGTTCATCTTTGAAGTCGTTTTATTGATAAAAATCCATATTACATAAAGAAAAATATGCAACTTAGAAAAGAGTTTAGAAAAGTGTTTGAACAGCGGTATACTACTGTTGCCTTTATTTACATTTTTCATTTGTTTTATATGATTCTTAACTAAATTTTGAATATCGAACCAACTGCTGTCATCCGGTTAGTTATTGAATATCGAATAACGAACTGGCTAACTTAACATTCATGAAATATATTAGTTTATTTTGGGTAGTTTTTGCGATTTACAGATTAAATGTTATTAAACCATATTGTTTCGTACATACTTACCTAAGAATTTGGTATTTAGTCACTTTCTCTCTATCTTCCTAAAAATGCATGAAATATTTGCCACTGACTGTTTAATAAACTAATAATCAATCAATATTTCTCTCCAGCAATTGTACTTTTATATCTTATCCAAATTTGAATGAATTCAATCAACATGACCATGTTTAACTTACATGTTTTCCTAAAGTTATGTAAATACAAAGGTTTGAATATATATGATTTATTATTATCAAGACAACCTACAAAGTATTCTTGTTTGTTTCTATACATTGCTTAATCAGATCTAAAATGAAAATTATGAAGTCAATATTCATGATAATTCAGTTTTGTTTACAATTATGTCGGCTTATGTTGCAATATCCAAGATCTCTATGAAGTCATTGATAATTCATTTCATACAGCTTTATCCTTATATCTGTATCAGTGTATATAAAGTGCGAATCCAGTCAGTTCATTTTCACTGTTGTATGCGAGTATGTTCATTGTAGAATAAAGGATCATGGGAAAACTTTATTTGTTTACGTTTTGAAAATACCAAAATAATTGATTTGAAACTAAATTTTAACATAATTTCATTATGATGTGTCTTTTTAATGTAAAATAACAGTATTAAAGTTCTAATATGTGTTATAAAAGCAACATCACATAGAATATTAGTTATTAAAAGCGATCCATTTTCACTATAGATTCGATGAATTATCACTGTATGGCATTCATTTCTGATGTAGAATTTTCGAAAATGCGATGAATTTTGATTGTAGATTAATGTAATAATTAGACTTGCAACAAATGAAAAACTTATTTGATTACTTTAATATTTATATCTATCTATAACTTGCATATATCTATAGAAACTGGCTGGCCATTTATACGTTTTCCAACAGTATTGACATGTGTGCACTGTAAACTGAAATGTTTCCCCGCAATGTTTTTTTCCGGTTTGTATATTGCTATGATGTCGTTATCGTCTGCGTCGTCCGAAGACCCTTTTGGTTTCAGGACAACTTTGATTTAAGTGAATGGATCTATATAAATTTTAAAGAAGGTTCAATACCACAAAAGGAAGGTCGGAATAATGTTGGGGATGATGGTTCCAACCGTTAACGAGAAAGGGGCATAAAAGAAGCATGTTTTTAGTTTCAGGATAATTACTTGTGTATAATAATTTTGATTGTTCTGAAATTGTACCACAGTGTTCAATACCACAAGTAGAATGTTAAAATTCATTTTGGGGTTATGGTACTAACAGTTTAGGAACACAAAGGGACTAAAAACAATCATGTTTGTAGTTTCCGGATAATTACTTGTGTGTACGTTTTTGGATCTTTTTCGCATTATCACAAAGGGAAGACTGGGATTTGGTTCGGGGATAATTGCCCCAAACATTCAGAAATTAGGGACAAAAGAAATGGCAAAACAAACATTTTTCTAGTTTCCAGACAACATCTTGTGTTCAAGTGTATGGACCTCTCTAAAATTGTACTACAAGGTTCATTACCAGAAAGGAAAGACTGGTATTTGGTTTGATGGTTATTTATCCTAGAAGGAAAACAAAATGTTATGGTCGGGAAGAAACCTTCAGTTGCACAGTATTGCGCATACGATTTAAGATCTTCGACCACATTTACTTTGTGTCAGAAACCTATATAACATCACAAATTTGATCACAATCCAAATTCAGATAGTATCAAGCTTTAATATTTATGTCAAAATTTGCCCCAACTGTTCAGGGTTCAATCTCTGCGGTCAGCGAAAAATGTGTTTAATGTTTTACTATAAAACGAGCAGATGTGATTAAAAGTTCCTGTTGCTTTCTTCATATGGTAAGCTATGCCAGCATAGGCGTATCCAGGGGGGCCTTGGAAAAATTTGGTTAATTATATAGGGAATCACTGAAGCATGACTTGAGCCCCCTCCCCCTACACTTTTTAGGTCAGCCATCGGGCCCGCCTTACAAAAAGTTCTGGATCCGCCACTGCCCAGTTCTGCTTTTGGAGTGTTTGTAACAATGAGTACAAATCAGGCTTTCTCCATGCTATCAGTTGTTATGCTTATTGAGAAGTCTTAAAATTTTAATTCACACTTTTCACATTTGTTTAACCCATGTGGATCTTCTTATGCCTGGGAAAACTAGCTACCCATTTTGTCTTGAAAGGACAATACGTGCATTGGTATGAAGACCCCTCCTTCATTTTAGTTCTTTTTTCTGTGATTCATCTTCACTTGCCTCCCCTATTGTTGAGCCCCCAAATGCTTCAACATCCACAATCTGAAGGAAAGATAGTTTTTAGCTCGATTGTTGCTTGCATGTTCTTTACTGTATAAAATGAAACAACAATGTGACACATAATTATCCAAAGTCATTAAAGCTTGAAATGCAAGTCAAGTTGTGTAGGGCAAACTTTATCTGTCAAAAACGTATACTGATAAAGTTGCTTTGGAACATGATGTACGTGTTGTAGAGCACCCTTGATACTACCGCAGAGGTCGAACCCTGAACAGTTTGGGGTAAGTATGTACACAACATCCAAGCTAGATTTCATTTTTGATGAAATAAAAAAAATGTTGAATTTCAGACAATTTGGGCCTCAATGTGGACCATCTCGATAACTTGGCCCAAAATACCAAACTCCCAAATTTACAACACGGTAAGATTTAGCATTCCAAAGTATCCCAAATACTCAACTGTTGTTGAAATCCAAAAGAATTTATTTCTTGACAGTTTGGACCCCACAAACTTGTTGAATGGGCCAAACATTAAAAAAATAATAATAAACACAATCATGTATGGATTCAGCCTACCAAAGAACCTCAAATTTTATTTTGGACCATGTGGGCCAATTTAAAACCGGACCCAAAATCAAAAATCTTAATTCAAAACCTCATTGAAATTGGCCAAGAAGTGATTTATAAAAAAATATTAGAAAGTATTGTTGTTTTTATCCCTTTTTGTCCCATTCTATTTCGATAGACATGAGAGATGTACGTATTCATGGTATTCAGTGATGAAGTTTCAATGCATTGGATAAATATAACTACACTTTAAATAAAGAGTCTGGTGAATTATAAAAATATCTATGACATGCTTCACCCGATTGGTAACTAGACCCATACTCGAAATCCAATGTTCAAATTTGTTTGCACATGCGTATAATGACTACTGCATGCAGAAACATTAATTTTATCAAATTGGCATGCATTTCAAAATATTTTGCATTAATCTAAAAACACTTTCAACTCTGAAATGATCCACATATTGTTATATTTTGACAACGATGTGTTTTATTTTAAATAAATATTAATTCTATTGAATTCATTGAAGTGTTCAATCAAACTTTTCATCTCAAAGTCAGCACTATCAAATCCTTTTCTTACTTTAGTTATTGTTTGAGCAAGTCGGCTGAATTTGGAATTTAATGCATAAAAATTAATAAAATGCATACAGTGAAAATGCACCGCATATACAATACTAATGAATCGCTCTACAGTGAAAATGAAAGTAAAGTATCATTATTCAACAGTGAACATGACTCGCATAAAGATAGCATCATAGTGGAATTCAATACAATATGGGCAAACTGAATAACAAAAGCTATTCTACGTTATACAACAATAATAATTGTGTTGTTATGAATATTTTTATGCAACTACATCTTTCCTGCTAGTTTTAATCACCTGCACGATTTGTTCGTAAAACGTCCTAAATATTCACCTATTTCGGTATATATTTTACGTATAAATGGCTCTCTGCGCGATAAAAACCTGTTCCCATCTCTTACTTTGTATAACTTGTATTATGTATTACTAAATATAATACATGTGAACAATTTTCTTCATTTTCTACAAAAATCATAATTTTTTCGTCTGTATATTTACCATTCTACATCAGAAATGCATGGCATATACAGTGAAAATGGTATTTTAGGATCCGCACTTTGCATACACTGTGTATTCTAACATGGTTTTTATTCACAAGAGTGATCCTTTGTTCTGCTACACTTTGTTTTGTCACTATTTCTTACTCCGTCTTAAGTTTAACCCCTTATCCAGAATAGCACATATCATATACAAACATATTCGTGCGTTTTTTATTGTTATTCAATGCAAAATAATTATATAAGATACCTTGGACGATCATATTTCGTAATGTATTTATTTTGTTTATAAATTGTACTAACCCGGTGTAGGTCTTTAAGTTGAGATTCAATCTACTAAAAGCTAATCGAGCATGACTTATTAGACAGGCCTTCTCAGAATCAGCGGATTTGAAGTAGGATAAAGAAAAGCAAAATCCTATAGCTTTTATTCGAAGTGCATTTGGTTGATTTTTAAAATATATCCGATTAATAATCTAACTTAATTATAGTGGAAATACAAACCTGCCTAAAACAGGGAAATGTTGCAATAGGAATTCATTTACTAGAAAAGTCCATTTACTATTTACTTTTAATAGCCGTTTTTTGATTGCAAATGTATGTCGTTTGTTTATGGTATTCGTCTGCTGAAAAGACAAACAGATAGAAGGATAATATCTTAACTTACGACTTTTTTCATGGTTCAACTTTATTCTGTTACGGAATACGTTTTACCTCTAGCGAACGCTCTGTATTATGGAAGTGTAACTCTAGAAATGTAAGCATTTGCTTCAGGTTGATCAACATTGCATCTCGTCGTAAAATTGAATGACATGCAACTTGACACTAAAGGGGTAATTAATTTATTAGCTTCGTTTAGTGATATAAAATCATTGGTCTTCAGTTGATATTTATATCAAATTGTTGTTCAACTTTTATTTATTTGGTTTTTACTTATACTTTACTATTTCTAAGTCTAGTCTCGTCTAGATGACAAAAATTGATGTTTCAAATTTATTTATATCTCTGACTTGTATAATACATTAACAACGATTTATACAAGGATTCAACTTATATTGACTGTTTCCTTTAATTTGTTTTTAGATATATTTTTATCATTTTTCCCCTCTGCAAATTGTCCTAGGAAAAGTCACAAAAGTGTATTAAAATAAGCTACGCAACTTATTTGACGCCACTGCATTGTCAGTTTATTTTCGATCTATGGGTTAGACTGTTCCTCTGGTATCTTTTGCCCCTCTTTTTGAAGATTTAGCTTACATTTGTTTTATGCTCACTCTCAAAAAGCTATTTATAATTGTTCTTTAACGCAAATACAGCGTGAAAAATATCACTACACTAGACATCGAATACACGTTTCTATTTTACCCGGACGAAGCTGTGTATTCAAATATCGATAAGCCAAACGAACACACCCCTGAAGCAAGGGTATACTGTTAGACGGGAGAGGTTCAGAAATGTCAATATTTTAATACCTAAGTCAAACATTTTGTTTTTGATAAAGAGAGGCAAGGGTATACATGAATGTGTCAGCAACCTAACGACATCAACAAAACAAAACAATTAGAATCAACATACAGTAATCAAAAACCCAATATCTGATACAAAAATTTACTAAAACTTTTAGATATTTGGATGATATAGTGGTTATCGATGATGACGACATCAGTATGTATTCTAAAGCGATTTATCTTGATGAGACGACTTTGAATTACGCCAATAACAGATCTTGATATCTTTACCTTTTAAGCCCCAGTCCCACTAGACCACGATCGCACCACGCTCACCGCGATCTAAAATAAATTTAGATCGTGGTGGGGTCGCGGTATGAGCGGCATGAAAATGTTAATTTTCGTTGCTTTCACGATACTACTACGTCCTAATTACGCTTCTACAACGATCCCGCTACGATTAAACCACGTTCTCACCGCGCTTATTCTGCGACCTCACTACGCTTATAAAGATCTTTCTACGCTCTTCACGTTCTCACTACGACCATACCACGAGTAATCCGATTGCAACACGATCTTACTGCGATTATAGCATGTTCTTACCACGATTATACTACGTTCATACCGCGATCTTACTACGTTCTCAGCAATACCGTCAATATCGTGTTTCATATCAATATAGTTCCATTCCTTCTATTTCTGATTCTCGGAAACAATACAGTCATGCCATTATAGCATGTTCTTACCACGATTATACTACGTTCATACCGCGATCTTACTACGTTCTCAGCAATACCGTCAATATCGTGTTTCATATATATATAGTTCCATTCCTTCTATTTCTTATTAAAACGGAGATTTCTCGGAAACAATACAGTCGTGCCACCAAAATCTACTAGAACACGTGGGCGTGGTGGTAGGGGTTGATGTAGAGGCAGAAGGGAGCAAAGTATGAACGCCAAACTAAACTCCAAATAGTACACAAGAAACTAAAATTAAAAATAGTACAAGACTAACAAAGGCCAGAGGCTCCTGACTTGGGACATGCGCAAAAATAGTGGTGTTAAACATGTTTGTGAGATCTCAACCCTCCCTTATACCTCTAGCCAATGGAGAAAAGTAAACGCATAACAATACGCACATTAAAATTCAGTTCAAGAGAAGTCCGAGTCTGATGTCAGAAGATGTGACTAAAAAAATAAACAAAATGACAATAATACATAAATAACAACAGACTACTAGCAGTTAACTGACATGCCAGCTCCAGACTTCAATTAAACTGATACTATACACATAAGTAGTATAATACTTGTCATCAAGAGATGTCGGAACGACCAATCAAACCTAAATTACAACCTATTGCTGGTCCATAAAGCTCAAATGACGATAATTTAGTGAACGATATACATTTAGCAGAGATGACACAGATGTGTCAATATATATAGGAAGATGTGATATGAGTGCCAATGAGACAACTCTCCATCAACGCAAAAATCTATAAAAGTAAACCATTATAGGCCAAGGTACGGCCTTCAATACTAAATCTAGGGAGTTTTTTTAATATATTTTATGTGAAAATGACAATAAAAATGATAGTCGTAGTGTGAACGTAGTTAGGTCGTGAGAAGAGCGAGATGAGGACGACAAGGGCGTGCTAGAATCGTACTATGGTCATGAACAGCGTGGTAAAGTCGTAGTGGAAGCGTAGTTGGGTCGCGGTAAGAACGTGATGGTCGTAGTAAGGTCGTGATAACGTCGCTGTGAGATCGTAGCCCAATCTCTCCGAATAGAATCACGCTTTCGCTACGCTCTCGCTACGATTGTACAGCGACCTTTGCGATCTTACTACGATCTTAGTGCGCTTTCACTACGCTTCTACTACGACCTAATTTCGCCACCACCGCACCAATATTGTTTTGAACATGTTCTGTAAATGCGTCACGTTCGGTAATTGGCACCATACGACATAGATGTTAAACCACAATCTAAGACGAGGTAAAAATGCTATTAGTTAGTTTGGACACAGACACATCGTATTGATCATCCAATTCGTGATAGTTTAATTTTCAAACTTTCCTCCTTATAATTATTTCGAAGCAATTTCTGCGTAAGAAACATAATCTTGTATATTCAGTATGTATAGTAGGAACATGAACAACCATAATGTTTCAATTGAGATATGTAATCACCATACGACAAAAAAGAGGGTATGTTACAGCCGAGAAACGGGAAAAGTATAATTGGGAAGTTAAAATCGTCCCGTCTGTCATAGATTTTAGTTTAAAGTCGTCATTCTGTTGTTTTACTGAGGAAATAAATCAAGATATATAAGTAGTAGTCTTAGTTTCAAGTTCACTGGGATATACATGTATGAGATGCAAGTACTGACTAAAATATCAAATAATCATTGAAAGGACATCATCAATATGTCCGACAGTAAACTTTTGCAAGCTGCTGTTCCTTTTCGTTTTTTTGAAAGTTCTGAATGAATTATGCTTGAAACGAGTACAAAAAACAAGTCAGCCAGAAAGGGTGACGGTGTACAATAAGTACCATTGGAATACCGACTGTCTGCTGAAATATCAATCCTCAAATTTTTATGAGTTTGAGTGTCCCTCAAGTATCCCTCACCCCTCTTCAACAAATATATTGCAATTAAAAAGTCCAGATTTCTATAATATCATTCTGCGTTTTCTGACACAATCAGTGAGGTTCTTCACAAAACAAGAATTATAAAAACTTAAAACAAGAAATTTGTATCACAAATCGTTCTAGGAACAAACCGTTCGTTAACAGTTTTAACATATTGTATTGATAGTTCGTAACAGACGACAATACTCATAAAGTTTCGGTCATTTTAACATAAATCAGATTTGATCAGTTCTTGATCATTTAACACTGCTCGAAGAAATAATCATTCGTCAACAGTTTATAACAGAAAACTAACGTTATAAGTGAATTTGTGAATGTTAATAATGGTAGTACTTTGTGTAACCGTCACACACATGTGGAAATTGGCATTATGATTCATGTATGAATATAAAATTTGACCATTAAAGCCTGTGTAAAGTCTTGTATAGAGTCGTACAATTTATATAACACAAACGTAGTTAACATACTTTTAATCACTGACTGAGTTAATGATGCATATCATGTCCTTGATAATAACTTTAAAAATATCATTTGTAGTGCAATTCAATTATTTCTCGATTGTCCTAAACAGCTTCTACAGAATTAAAGGATTAAGTATTTTTCTGAATTCGTTATAATGAAGATTTAGTTGATTAAAGCTATATGAATAAGCTGTTTATTAAATTTTTTGTCTAAAACACAAACTTTTGTATTCACGATTTGGCTCTTTATTCTAAAAACGGAGTAAAGCATTAACGTTTTTGTTTTAAAAAAAGTGCATCATTGTTAATACACAGAAATACAACGACTACGCTTAAATAATAGAAACAACACAAACAGTACGTATAAGCAACTTTTTTTCCTTAAATAAATTATATTTTATGTTAAACAGCCAATCTGTTGGTACAATAATTAAAGACAGTAATTCTTTTTGACTCTGCAGATTTATAAGAAATCGTTTGAAATGACAACAGACGGTGTATGACTTGACCTGGTGATTGTGTTCAATTCAATTGGAAAAAACCCAGAGGAAAAGTATTGTATTTAATAATAGTTCAGGATTTTAATAAAGAGATAATTTCACGTTGAGTCATCATTAACATAATTTTGATAATTGAAGTTGTCTTCTCACATTAGATATGAAAAAACAAAATCTGGAAGCAATACCAAATTGATCATGTTGATTGCAGAAATGCTTTTAAAAACGTTTTGAATGTATAGATTGGAAGACACACACACATACATGGTAGTCACATGCATTGATATATATTTGTTTTGTTACATGAATTGAAGTTATCCATGTCTTTTATAAGTTATCTTTCTTAAATTCTATGTAAACAAGACCCCAATTACTCTTCTTTACTCGCATTAATATCATTGTATGCATCTAAGATCTTTTGGTATTTTTTCATCACCCTAACACTGAGATTAGGTTTAAAAATAAAAGTCGTCTGTGTAGTACAGACTAGTTACATTTTGAATTTGTCTTCATTTGAACATGGGTGTAGATACATGCGAATAACATGCCCACGTTATTGAAAAGCTAAGTATCAAGTTATAAAAGAAACTATACACTTAAGTATCAATTATATTTCTTTCTTCGATTTTGAGGGGATGGAAGTGGAGATAAATTGTTTCAAGTCCTTTTTTGTGGAATAAAAAAATTAATCCGGAGGAAAGTGAGAAAAAATTATCAATCCATTTAAGAGAAGAAGCTTCAATATAGAATATGAAAATCATTCCTGTATGTTAATGACAAAAAAAAAAAAAGGATTTCTCCCAGGAATATGGATGGATAGTACATTGTACCTAAAACAATTCTTCTATTTACTTAGAGAATTCTGAAAGATGTCATGATTTCGCAGTGCAATGCAAAAAAATATAGATGAAAAAAGGATTTGGAAAATTATATATGTCTTGATTGTTTGTTGGTTGCTTAACGTTTAAGCCTCGTTTACACATTAACCGATAGCTCGAACGGATGTCGAACGGATAACTTTTTTTTCAATCCGTTTAGGTCCGTTAGATGTCCGTTCTCATGCGTTAGACATCCGTCTATGTTCGGTTCATGTCCGTTTAGCGTACGTTTGATATTTTCGACGTCCGTTTTGTCCGTTGGAAAGTTTTGAGCATGCTCAAATCTTTGAGCGGACGTCCAGCGGATGAAGTGTCCGTTAGACGTCCGTTTGTACGGTACTCGTCCGTTTTGTTTCCTTTTTATATCAGTTACTTGTCCGTTATACATCCGTTGGAGGTTTGGTAGACAAATTTACCAACGGACTTCTACCGGACGTTTAATGGAGAAAACGGATGTAGAACGATTGTGATACAGACTTCTACCGGACGTATAATGGATAAAATGGACGATGAACGGATCTGTAATGGATAAATGCCAATTGAAAATATTGCGTCAGAAATGACAATTGAAAATCTCGCGTCAGAAATGCCAATTATTGGTATGTCAGATAGCTTGAGTGTTCATGAATTCGTATTATTCATAATCGATCTTAGAGTAAGGGCACGTCTTGAATATCAAGCAGCTCTTATTCAAGCCAGACACTACCCTTTGGCGGCATTTTGAAAAACAAATCATAACCAGTAAACAGAAACTTTTTGAACATTTATGCGATTTACATGTATTATTATTGTCGCTATAATTTTTCCGTATATCTTGTTCGTTCGTTAGGTGTTCTTTTTTTTCGGTACTCGTTCGTTTGATTTACGTTCGACATCCATTCTGTCCGGTACGTTTCTGTGTCTCGTACGTTGCATATCAGGTGTGTGTCCGTTTGGCATTCCGTACGCGTCCATTTTATTGGGTTAGTATATCAACGGACTCCCAACGGATAACAATTTTCTAACATGTTCTGGACGAAAACGTCTGAAAACCTTACATATATAACTTTCATGTAATTAAACTATCGTATCCATTTCAAAGGGTTATGAAGTATGTCTTGTTATTGTAAGCCAAATAAAACAAGTTTAAGGGCATTTAACATGTTTTTGAAAATGAAATAATTCGTTTTTCTTTGAAAATAAGAAAGAACGAACAATACAGTTTATATTGGTAATATAAATCAGCCGTGTCGAAAAATTTGCAGTAATGACCACATAAAAACGCTATAAAACGTTTGGTATTGTTGATTGTGATGAATATTGTGAACTGGATAAGATGTTATACTTTCTTATTTTTCATTTGAAAGAGTTGTTGCCAAAAAAAACCTATAAAATATTATAATTTTTTTCTCATAATCATCGCGGAATAAATTAAAATACATTCGTTTTAATATTTTATAAGCATGCACATGAAGTTTATTTTGGTCTAAATGCATTTGAAACCGTCCAGAACGTATGCAAAATACTAGTTATATACTCAGTGGTAAATAAACATTAGAATTTCATACTGGTACAACATAAAATATTGGCATTTTGATTCATGTATACAATTAAAATTTTACCTTTGTAACAAGCTTAAGGGTAAAAGTAAAATAACAAAAAAAAAAACTAAACGAACGCGGAGGAAAATTCAGAACGGAAAATCAACAACTATAAATAAGTCAAAAGCTCAACACATTACACGAATGGATAATACGTGTTGTATAAAGTTGTACAATATATATTACACAGACTTAGATAACATCCTTTTAATCACTGACAAAGTTTATGATGCATATCATGGCCTTGATAATCATATGAAAATATCCATTGTAGTGCAATTACAATATCTTGTCGATTGGTCTAAATAGCAATTCGCGGTATTAAAGGACTGACTGTCATTATGGAGAATTGTGTAATTCATTCAACAGGTAGCAAAACAAAAAATAGGTGAAAAAAATATATGTAATTCCAATCATGTTGCACACTTATGATAGGTTTATAGTTTATTTGTCAACGTACATGTCAAAACGGAAATATCGCAGGATCATTTAATATGCATCCAAGTGGACATCGACTTCTCTCACCGATCAGTCAAACGGGCACAAAAAAGAAACGCATAAGGACTGATTCCATTTTGTTTGATTTTTCGTCCAAATAAAAGGTAAAAATAAAAGTCCTGTAGTTAATAGCAGAATCAAAGGTTTAAACACACCAAACTAACGAAAAACACACACCCATACATGTTAATAACATGCATTGATAGAATCTTTGTAACATTGGTCAAATTTATCTTATGTCCGTTATCGATAATCGCTTTAGATATTTTATCAACTCATAAAAAGTAGTGTATGCACTTTGAAATGTTCGATATGTTTACTTACATTAAAATTTAGGTTATATTCAAAGGTAAAGGTCGACTGTGTAATATATTCTGGTTTCACAATAAATTTCATTACATATGAACGGAATGTACTACATTAGCAAAAAATAAAGACAAGATTACAAAAATTACCAAAGCCCAAAAACAAAAAATGTTCAACGAAATGAAAGATCTGCTTTTCTTTTAAAACAAGAAAGGACGATATAGTTGATATTGGTAATATAAATCCATCGTTTAAAAATGTGCCAAATTGACCATGTAAATAATGCAAAAAAAAACACGTCTGCTATTGATGATTGAAAAGAACGTTTCGATAAGATAAGATTACAAACTATTGCATAGTTCATTTCAATTTCAACCAATGAGTTATGTTGAAAAAAATACATCTTTTCAGCAATTTTTACAATAAAAAAAATGTCTTCCATAATTTTCACGGAAATACATTCCTCTTAATGTTTTTCTGCAATCAAATGAAGTTTATGTTTAACTAACATTAAAATGGAAAGTGTTCAAAGTATAGGCTTACATTCATTTCAACTGTTCTTATATAATCAGCTGGAAATTAATATTCGAATTGTACAGGTTAATGTATGTTTTCTTACTGGAAGTATGCAATGTACAACAACAACATACATCTGCAAATTGACATTCTGATGCATGTTTTTATTTATATTTTTATCATTGTAACAAGTGTTAAACCTCGTCCTTTCGACAACTGACGAATTTCATATCATGTCCTTGATGATTATTTAAAGAAATTCTTTTTTGTGCATTTAAATTATTTTGTTGAATGTCCTAAATAACTATTCGCAGAATTAAAAGTCAAGGATTTTCCCTGTAAGTTTTAGTCATGTGATAATTCAGTTCACTAAACATGCTTACTGCTACATAAATAAGCAGTTTCTTTGACAGGGTTTCAACTTAGTGACAAAAGTACAAATTGGGTAAACATGGTTTGGATTTATCTTGCCAAATAAACGGAGTAAATATTAAAGTGCACTTTATAAGTAAGTATTTGAACAAGACAAATAATTATGCTATTGGTCGTTATTCATTATCATTTTCAATCGCGTTATGGTGATATTTGTAATTTTAAAGGTTTTATATTTTTGTCAATGAAGGTTCTATTTTCTGTAACGTCAGAAGAAATAATCTTTTAAACTATTTTCATTTCATATATAAGTATTTAAATAATATCTAAAACAAATACAGGCATTTTCTAAATTTAGGCATTTGACATAACGACCATCTTTTCTAGGCACTTTACAAAATGCATAGAAAAATTGAAATGCATTTTACAACATGCCTGAAATTATTTTATAAAAGGAAATGTTAGAAAAAAAACAATTGAATGCTCTGAACACCGGAGCAGTTGTATATGGTATTTACAGAAAAAAACCGAATTGAAATAATCAAGATTAAATTTTACTGAATTATTCCAAATTCACACAAGCACAGAACTGGTCAATTATTCAGTATATCAGTAACTCAAAATGTTTGGATGACAGAACTTTAACACAATATTTGTCCTGATTTTTTTCAAATAAATTGTTTGATGTAAAATCTGGTTCTAGAACTTGTTAAGTCATTTTGTATAATGCCTGTCAAGATTAGGCATTGATGAATAGCCTGAAAATTCAGTCATTTTACAAAATGCCTAAATTTAGAAACTGCCTGTTACATATTTTATATTTGTATTTATATATATAGAGTCTTTAAGAATCTACCAACCAGTAAACTTAATAGGTATTGGATCATCAAAATTAACAATACTACACAAACAGGAAAAATTATATGAGTCTAAAAGATTGTGTAACAATACCGATAAATAGATGGAAAACAAAACACTAAAAAGTGATGAATATCATCGCACAAAGATGGAAAAACTGAACAGATGATATAAATTATACAATAATTGCAAATATTTCGGCTCAACAAATGGCCTTCTTCGGTGCCAAAGTTTTAACAATACTGATATATAATGTATAAGGTGTAAACATAGATCAGTAATAATACAGGTAAGTTTTGGTCGATTGATTTTAATCCAAAATCCTGAATATAATATAAACACTAGACTGTAAATTTAATTATTTCTTTCTATTGATTCCGTCTGGATAGAGGACACCCAGTGTTTTTATCCAAAACTTCTCCCGATTCTCTCTTTGCCTATTTTGCCATGTACAATCCTGTTCGATCACAAGGATCTTCATGTGATCAAAATCTTTCATATTGTGATCTGGTAACTTGAAGTGTTGGCTGACCGGAATATACGTTTTTTTTGTGAGGTCACTCCTGTGGCCATTAAGGCGTTTGTGAAATGGCTGCATAGATTCACCAACATATTGGAGACCACATCTAGGACACTCAAGAACGTAAATCACGTTTGAGCTTTTGCAGTTGACATTGCAGAAGATCTTGTATATCTTTTCTGTGGTCTTACTGTGAAATGTTGATGAATGCTGCAATTGGTTGCAACATTTGCAGCGCTTATCCCCTCAAGGCTGACAATTTCCTACAGTAAGGTCAGCACGGACAAGTATATTTCTCAGGCTGTTAGGTTGTTATATATTATATATTATAAGTACGTCTGACAACTCTACAACATATTTATCCATCGGATCACCAGCAGTGATAGTGATACATGGCTGTGTACATTCTGTATATACAATTCGTCAGATCTTAGATCTGTAAATTTGCTTTCGCAATTTTTTTGTTTTTACGAAAGCAAATTTTCAGATCTAACATTGTTGGGTTGATGTTTAGACTAGTTATTTATATATTTATTATATGTATGACAAAATTTGACAGCATAAATATCGAATTGTATTAACTCTGCATCTGAAAGACACTGAAATCCAGTGGACATATGTATTGTATGTTTGTCACTCGATCAGACTTGTTTGTATGATATACGTATTTGCTTTGACTGTTTAATGTATAATCTTCTTCTAAGCCCGTTTTCGGAAAGATCGATGTGTGTGTGCAAAACAATTTTAAGTTGTCACAGATAATGAGTATTAATCATGAAAGTGGGTTTAAATAATTATGTTATCCATTATGCTGTCGTTGAAAGCTCTTTCAAATGTGAATTTTAAATTTGTCACGAAGTCACTGTGCAATTGAATTAGTGTAAATTAATTATTAGATAACACCTAAACGCTCGTTTAGATTTGAACGTAAGCAGTTATTCTTTTAATTTTCTATCTTAAATGATCCACTTCCATTCAATATGGAATATCCCTATATTCAACCAATTTTAAAATTTTAAAATCTACTTAGTTAAATAACCAATTAAACCAATCAAATATCTGAAAAGCTGAAATAATTTTAAGAATAATATCAAGTTAAGACTACAAACTACAAAAATACTACATAAACTGATTGGTCGATCACACTATTAGCTCCAATTACTACAATTCATTAAAAGCCAGAAATGGACCATATCTGTACTCGACTGTATTAGTTTTAACTTGAACATATTGAAGATGTAGTTGTTGGTTTTTATCGTGATTAAGATTATAACACAATGTTGACTGCTGTACTTTTTCATTTTCACCTATTGTGTTTGTTTGTTTTGTTTACACATCGTAGTAAATATAATTTTTTTTATACGACTGTCATACAAGTTAGAGCTTTATTTAGCTATAAAATCCAGTTCAATCCACCATTATCTACGTGTAATTTTGCTGTTATCAATATGTTTACTTTTTTAAAAGTTTTCTTGACAAGTAAACATTTGTTATAAATAAATTTATTTATCACCACGTCCACAAAAAAGGTAAACTAAGTCCACAGATAACATTTTTTGTTAATAGTCTTTAAATATTAAATTTTGTCTGAAATCATGGTGTTAGTTTGCCTGTTCTTATACTTGATTTTTTGTTACCATGAGAGATATGAAGACCACAATTCAATTTCTGGTATACATTGTTATTTCAATTTTTGATAATGCTTCAACTTAGAAATATATAATCATTAATTGTATTACAATTGTGATTTTCAAAATAATAATTAATTTAATTAACATATTTTTGATGCTTTTTAGGAACATGCTGGAGAATGATTGCCTAAAATGACAGTCTTCATTAGGTTACTGCTAGTGGTTAGTATTTTAAAGATGTTTATTATGTGATTAAGTAAATATATTTCTTTTTTGGTTGTTGCCTATTATCTATTTCCTGCATGAACTTGTCATAGATATCGGGATTGAAATTTTGTATTTGTGTCTGACGTGCGTTTCGTCTATAAAAGACTCATCAGTGACGCTCGATTTAAAAAAAAACAAATCTCGTATCACTTTACACGGAGTGCGAGACAAAAAAGGGATATATAAATAAGTATTAATTGGATTGGCATAACCAGCATCATGAGACGTTATTATGACATTTGCATTGGCTATTAGTTAGGTCTTTGATAATTTTCAAAGATTTAGACGACGTGTATTTCGATGATATACAAACTACTCGTACTTTACACATTAAAATCTTTCAATATCTATACATTCCACATATAGATAACATTTTTATCATCTTTCAAAGCAATGTTTTTATTCAAAATTTCCTTTTTTTTAATAATTTTGCGGGAATTGTTATTACCAGATTGTCTATGTTGTTACTAGGCAACACACGTCATCGACATATTAAAACTTAATTTCGTCAATTGTTTTACATTCTGAAACGTGCAAACAGTTTTGAATGTTTGATGTTAGAATTTGACGTCATATTGATATGTGCAAAAGATAAGTTCAAACATTCGCAGTATTTTTAATTCAACATAATGAATCTGTTGGCCATAAGATAAATAGTTTTTAAGACTTGTGATAATTGGTTATCGCTTGATATCGCCTCTTGCTATTTGATTTAAATAGTAATAGTAATCTCGAAGAAATCTCGTTTCTTTTTATATTAAAATTAATAACTCTATTATATGTAAACTTATAAGCATGACAACAAAATGTAACAATAAACGAACTCACCTGAAAGGTTAAATAAAAAAGAAAACCATATAAACATTATCAATGTTGACCACTATATCATTAACCATGTGTTAACAATGATAGAATAAACATTCTTTATAAATTGTGGTTAGTTTTGCTTGCTCGTTTAATGATTCTCAATAATACTAATAATATAGTTCTAAATCAACTTGGTTTTTTTCTGATAAAATTATTTGATGATTTAAGTAATTCCGGATAAACGGAACAATATTTTTTCCCAAAAAAATGAAGACAACCACCGAAAGATAGCGAAACCTTCATTTAATATACAAATTCAACATTACCTAAGTATTCTAAATTTAGATATCTAAATAACTAGAAAATCGTACAGTATTAATTGGTAGCTGCGAGTTTTAAATAACTGATTTGTATTGTATATCATATACACCAAAATAAATCAGTTCGAATATGTCTTATTTTATAGATTACAATACTATTCAGATGCATACAAATTTAAAACCAGATATGTAATATTATGCATTGTATTTCTTTAACCAATTAATGTTGATCTTTTAATTACAATAATCATAGAAGAAGACTCTACTTTAATAATGAACGAACAACATGGATGGAGAACAACGATCCAGAGATTTTAACGTATTTTCTGAACTATGTTGAAGTCCTTCCTTTAATCACAAAGTGATTAAAAACTGAACTAGAATTGTCTCTCTTTGTCTGTTGTCAATTGTAATTAACAAATACCAAAATTAGAGTATTACAGACTGTCTGTATGTTATTCTCATTTGTGTAGAGGTTCAATCCTCCAGTTTGAGATAAACGAGTGTCATCTGTTCTGTATAAAAACACTTCACTTGCCTTAATGTTCATGTAAAATAGCTTTCCCCCACTTTCTATTACAAAGTTTTTGACCATTGAATTGACTCTTCTGTTCGATTATTGCACCCGCATTCAAGGGTGAAAAATGCCGCTATCTGCGATGTAGCATTGAAGACCATATTATAATAACATTTTAAAATAAAGCCTGGTAACGTAGGTTAGAACATTTTAAATTTTCAATTAAACCCTTCCCTGTCAATTCAAAATTATTACCTCCACAGGGAAGAATAATAAAATTAGGAGAAGGTAAAAATAATTTTTGTTGCATCCAGTAGGGAGTCTGAATCTTTAATCTGTAAACCAGGTTGCCCAATTCAGTATGTTGTAACACTTTTTTGGACTCCAGTCCCAAGTTGATCCTACCAAATTTCTTCGCCTTCACATTGGCCAAATGAACAAGGGAACTTACAACAATCCATAAAATTTTGGGACCTACGCAAACTTGTAGCTTGTTAGCCTTTTGTAACTAGAAAAATTGCAACCTAATATAACGAAAATAAGCATGCGATTTTCTAAATTACCTCCTCTGAGACCCCTTGCCTGGCTAATTTTGTTGCCCCCCTCCCCAAATCTTAAACTATGTGACCTAGAATGACCTTTACTAATATGAAAAAAAATTAAAAACCTTTTCATGTATACTGCTGAATTGGTATCTAGTTAAAGGCATACCATGATAATGAATAAACAAATCTGTATTGTAACAGGTAGGTCGTACCTTTAAGTATACGTTAATGAGTCGTATCGGACAGTAGTTTTTTTCTGTTATCAGGTATCAATAAAGTAACGGTCTTTCATTTTTGGTCAGTTTTTTCCCACCTTACTCTTAGCTCCAGGGCTTTTTTCTTAACTAATAAATCAGAAATTGTTAAGTTTGAGCCATTTATAACAGACTTAGTTTTTAAAGTAGTGATTTCTCCTACCCTTAGCAAATCACAGAAGGCAACTGAAAAAAACTGCCGGAAATAAAGCATGTTGATATTTATTCTTATATACTTTATCTAAACAAATTATCATAGCTGATAACAATCGCACTGTAATTGTTGCTCTAATGTCATTACGTCTCCCTCCTATAATTATTTTTATTCCTTCTAATGCCTTGCCAATTATAAAGAATTTTGTAGTATCTTGTATGTTCTTTATTTTACGATTGAATGAAACTCCTGATATATAAGATGTTATGGTACCACCGAAAGAGCCTGTACTTACAAAAAGCTAAACAATTTTCAATTTGTCCTAATGATAATCTAAAATTAGAATGTTTTGAAAAAGCCAAGTTGTATGATTTTTGTTTAGTTTTGGACATACCTTGATTGACAATATAATCCGCCACCTAACTTAAATGTTCCAGATCTGTATTGGAATTATTGGCTACTGGTCTGCTTCTAGAGCCAGGTTTCTGAACTTCCCCAACTGAGAACGAGAAAGCCAATCATCAATTTGGTTTTGTTATGAAGGGATATAAATTGCCTTAACTGGCGTATTGCTTTTTTAAATTCAATAAAATCATTTGACTTACTAAAGTCATAACTCTACTTGATTTGTCAGTTTTCATATTATGATTTGAACACGAAAATTAACTTTTTTGTTTACAAAATATAATTCCCAGATAAGTGCGGCTACAATCGGAAACAACTCTAACAATGTCATATCTCTGGTACTTCCAGTTTCAACCAAATGTTTTGGCAATATGCCGTGGGCCTACTGACCTGCAAATAGATCCCATACCCATATTTGGACTCACTGCACTATCCGTGAACAACTCTTATATTTCATTTGAAACCCATACATTGTCGGCTAGTACAGTGACACCATTGTATTGTTTTAAAAGTCTAACCAAACTTCTATATATGCTTTCATCTGCTTGTATACTCGAATTTTTTAATAATGATTTTTTACCCCGATTGCTGAATGTATGAGTCTGCCACAGAAAGTGCGGCATGGAGCAACCGACTAACAAGCAAAATTCAGTAGCCCAATAAGTGATTGCATATCTTTAAGAGTCATTTTAGAACTGTCTAAGGTATATCTAATTTGTTGTGTGAGTCTGACAAGTTTTTCATTGGAAGCCGCATGATTAAATTCTGTGAATCAAATTCTATACCCAAAAACATGAGTAATGAAGTAGGCTAAGTAGTCTTATTTGGATGGAGAGTTGTCTCATTGGCACTTACACCACATCTTCCTATATATATTGTCACTAGCAAGAGATATACCTATTTTGTCGCATACCTCTTGGAATATCTTCAAAGTATTGACAACTTTTGATGTTTAGCTCGACTCGACAAAAAGAAAATCATCTACATAATGGAGGATATTATCATTTCCGCTTTTTACTGTATTATCAAGTGCAAAGCTTTTACAAATTTCTCCCACAGGGCACAACTTATTGAGGCGACCATTTGGAGCATTTTATTATGATAATATTGACCCTGAAATTATCTTCCCAACCAGTCAAAATGGTGCGAGGCAATTGGCAACAAACGAAAAGCCGCTTTTACATCACATTGACTTAAACGGGAAATCAAACATGCTGCTTCGTTCACTGAGCTATACTGCACTGAACAATGAGCTTTATCAACACAATTTATTGAATTATTCTCAGGATAGGGTAAATGTTAATGAAGTCTGAAATCCTCATCCTTTTTTGGCACTAACCCCATTGGTGATACCTGAAGTGTGGGAAAATGCGGATATCTGAAAGGACCAGTAATGCAACCAAATTCAAATCCCTTCATTAATATTTCTTTAAAAATGTTGGGTAGCTGTTATGCACTTTTTTAATCGAAACTCTTCCTTGGTTCCCTAGAGACAAACTATTTTGATAAAAAAACATATTTGAAACCAGATATAATTTCATGTGCTACATAATTATGTTTATAACATTCTAAATAATTTTTCAAGACTGATACAGTTACTTTAACAGGAGTATTTCCTAATGAATAAAAAATAATACTTTATGTTACTTCTTCCTTGGGTCCGATTATTACATTGGGCCTTTTTGTGTCTTCCACTGCATATTTCACATACATGTTTATACCTACAACAAGGGAAGTAGGAACAGTCATTAGCATTATTATAGCTGCATTTGAATTATAAGGATCACGATTTTGTGTTATTGTTCTATAACCCTGTGATTGCACTGACGCATTATTTTTCACTGTGGTAGATGTGATGTGTAATAGCCAATATTCACCGTGTCTGTTTCCCCAAGGTAAATTTGGATTCTTTTCTATTTTTAGTCGAATTGCTCGTCATATGTGGCCCAGTTTTCTGACCTCGTTGCCGCTAATCTTATATCGCGCATATATTTCAACAATTCCTGTGCCCGTGTCCTGTATTTCTGAATGAAGACACTCATAAAAATCATGAATGCTGAAGTCCATTCATTTATGGAGAAATAAACACCCGGCGATCTTTTTTCAATGCAAATGTTTCCCCCTCGTCAACCTCCACCATTTTTGTTTGCGTTCCCAAAAGAGAATGAAGCACTTTCCCTCCCAAATACGTTCCTTAATTTTCAAAGGCCCGTGTTCCCCGACTGTTTCATGAATGCTAGACTCTTGTGTTGGAGTGATTTTTTTCTGGTTCTTGTGTCTCTACGTGTCCCTCTTCCAGTGTTTTCCTTACCTTTCTTTTCCGTCCAACTCCGTCCTTCTTTTTAGTGATTTCTTCGTTCCGCAATCCCTGTCCCGTTTTCTGCTGGTCTTCCTCCTCTTCTTTCACATGGCCCTTGATGGTGATCCCCTGGCATTTCTTTTGTTTGACATCTTTTCGTTTAAATAATTTAACTAATTTCTGCAGCACCTGCTTCGTTGTCGACAGCAAATTAACAAGTGCGAGAATTCCAAAATTCAGGAGCGCCATTTATGGCCATGCAAAATATGGCAATGAGCTACTGGCTGCAACACCCTCGCACCCAAACAAATATTTGATTGAATTAAAGCAGATTATTTAAAATATAAAATTTTTATAATCTCTATTATTTATTAATGATTCGTTTAAAATGATAATATTGTTATTTAATCACCAACAAAAACTTTCAAAACAATGCATCAGTAAATCAGTTTGAAAAGTAAAATTACAAAAAAAGAACTCCAAGAAAAATTCAAAACGGAGTATCTGTAATCAAAAAGCACACCCAAAAGCTTTAATACATTAAACGAATTGATAACAACTGTCATATTCCTCACTTGGAAAGGTATTTTGTAATGCAGAAATTGATTGATTAAACCTGATCTAAAAGCTAGCTAAACTTGCCAACCTTTATGGCAATTGCATAACATTCAAATATATTGAAAATGTTGTGTGAACAAAACAAATTGACATGATACATTTGTAGTTAAAAAAGGTCAAAAACAGGGATACAGTAACAAACGCAATGAATAAACATTGATTCATGAAAAACGAACAATTGGTCATTCTGATTCATGATTCGTGTTCAGGAATGAACGCTCATCCATTGTATCTATAATACAAAACCGATCACTTGAACTCATCAAAGATGAAAACGATTTGTTAAAATTTATAAAAATCTGACTGAAAAATTACTGGCATACAAAACTTTTACTTTTCCATTTTCTGATAATCAAAACATTTTTGAAAAAGTTGATGGTAAACTAAAAATGTGTCGAAAAGCGGAAATATAAAGGATAGTTAGATATTCAAAAATATTAAGTGTTAAATTTATTATAAAAAAACCCACACAATGATATATTAATATTTTAAAAACTACGGAAAACATGTCTGAATAATTAATTGAAACTAACTGTTCAGAGAACAAATTGAGATCTTGCCACAGTAATTACCTAATTATCAATACCAATGTTATTTCAACTGATCGGGCGGAGCTTACGTTTTAATTTGCATAAGGACAGTCTATTTGAAGATGTGTGTGATAAGAATGGTTGCCGTTATAATTATTATTGATTTCTAATCACCTATCAGTGTCTTTAAGGTAATTTACAAAAGAATAACTGGACACTAATCATTGATGAGTTTATCCTAAAACTCCTATCTAGAGATGGACTGGTTTATTATGAGCGAAACGGTTAAACGCCGCCCAGTCAAGTGAAATAAATCGAGTAATAATAAGAAATGACCCGCAGTTTCTGCAAAGTTATAAGAAGTGTCTCATCACAGGTTTCTTCATACTGATACAACACTAATGGTATCTACATAAAATTGTCATAAAAGATGGGTGATCATTTGATACTAAGATTTAGAAATATCTCTTCCAGTCTCGTTAGATAGCTGTAATTACATTAATTCCAAAAATATATGGTTTCTACATACTCGTTCTTGAAATTAGGGAGAAAAATTGCCACTTTCATTACATTCAAAATATGTGAATGTATCCCCAAAAATGACCTGAAACATATTTTAAAATATTTTTTGGTTTAGGTGTTTTCATTTTATGGTATTGATCGTTTATTGGCTGCTTGGCATCTAGATGGAACTATTAATCAATATTAAGGATCAAGATAAGGAGTGATGTGAAGATTTCAACATCATCAATAAGATAGTTATATTGTTTTTTGCATGTAGATCTCAATGTATCAAAAGAAAAAGTTCATGGGAGTTTAATATTATTTTCATTTAAAATATATATAGGTTCATGTCTCTTAAAACAATGATCGGTTACAAATATAGTTTTAGATTACTCTGACGTCCAACTGCTGTTTTGCTAGACTACCTGCGGCTTGGCCCAAGATCGTCTATCAAAACAGCCGTTATACGTCAGAGTAATCTCCGACTATTAGAAATACTGATTGTGATTGTGGTAATCTAATGACAGATTTTTAATTTTGGTCTCCTCAAACAAGTCTTCAAAAGTACAGCGAGATGCATTTTAGATTACTGGGTGTTCATTTATTACTTGTCTACGTCAATGAGCTGACACAACTACAGGTTGACATCCCGATTTTTTAACCTTCTTTAAACATTGATTTATCACGCTTAATGCGTATGAATCGATAGAAGCAATATATGCACAACAAAAACGTCTATATAAGAAAAACAATTGCAAAGAGAAACTTATTTTGGAGCGGCATTCGACCCAAAAATTGCAGAACCGGTAATTATTTTTCATTATTGATTATTTTTAATAAAGGTATTTTTTGGACAGCAGGTTTCAATTTGGAATTGCATACTGCATATTATACCTAAATGAAGTTTGTTATTGAACTCCTGCAACATAAAGATAAAAAAAATATATCTTGATTTATGTTTTCCCCTAATTATTTTCCAATGCTTCAAATTTATTTTCTATTGAAATTCTATGTAAAAAAGATATTTAAAAAAGGCCACCAATAAGAATATTTTTTTTTACAAAAGCTGCCGTCCCTTTTTTCTAAAATAAAAGAATCGACAAGGATCTGACACTTATAGACAAATACACTTTTTTCACAAGGTACGGATAAGATGCAAACAATCGTGATTTATAATATCCAATAAAAATGTTGACGACGGAAAGCTAGAAGCCAGATATATATGGTAATTGATTATTTGAGCTGTTGATACTTTCGTATACACTTAAGCTAGTTTCTGTCAATATTACTGCCAATTAAATCATGCATATACAAAAAGTATTTTTCAGCAAATTCAGTTCAAATTATACGGGTTATTTTTTTTAAAATATATCCTATTTTTATTTATAAGTTTGTACTACTGCTGCTTTTATTTACGTTATGAATTTTATGGAAGGTGACCAGTTTATTTAACACTTTTCTTGTTCTTTTCATTTTTATATTTTTCTTGAACTATACATTCACTTTTCTTGCATTAAACAAAAATAGCACTTCGGATACGATAATGATCAAATACATGTATGCATTGTATGTAAAACAGACTAGAGGCTCTTCAGGGCCTGTGTCGCTCACCTTGGTATATGGGAATATCTAACAAAGCACACTCTCCAACATTGTAGACGAGAATAGACCATGACAAAAATGTATATTTTGTTGATCTTGTATTACTGATCTTTTAGTCTGTTTAGTATCTTTGACTTATTAATAGATATTGCCTTGCTAATGCTTTTTTTTGTTATTAAAAATGTTTATTTATCTATCATAATGAGGCATAACAGAAAAAAATGTTTCTCTCTAAATACCATTGTTTTCAATGTTGTGAAGTTAGCAGCCGGTCGGTTATTCGATATTCGATATTCAATATCCAACCGGCTGCTAGCAGTCGGTTTGATATTCAAAATTTAGTTGAAAACCATAACAAACAAAAAAGTACTTGATAACATTGAAAGCATGATTTTCAAACTTTAGAGGACTGATAAAATACGGAAATCGTTTAATGACCTCTTCAAGAGTTCGTTGTGCTCGAGTATAAACCCTTTTCAAAGTTATATACACGTATTTGTCTTTATGTAATATAGATTTTTATCAATAAAACGAATTCAAAGATGTACTATTACTTATGATAATCCTCTATGCTTTTCAACTTTGTACTTGTTTGGCTTTATAAATATTTATCAATGATGAGTCTTATGTAGACGAAACGTGCGTCTTGCGTACTAAATTATAATCCTGGTACCTTTGATAACTACTTAAAACAAATAGAAAACCCGAGAACCCTCTAGAAACAATAGGAAATATAAAAAGAAATATTTATGGAAAGCCCAAAAAATAATATATAGTGAAAACCTACCTGAGACCGCTTAAATGAGGATGAGCTGCCCCTTGACTTTCAATGTCCATAAAAGTCAAGTAAATCATAGACTATGTATATATAAAGATTGTATTAGAAGGATTTCCTGGAATAATGTCATCTTCGATATCTATGGAGGGCGCAGATTGTCACTTTTCAGCTAAAAAATGTCAAAATTTTTGGACAAAGGCCAATGGGAAAGAGCGAGAGACCCCTGATCTTTTAATCCTTCTAATATTATGCAGACTTTTAGCTTATAGGTATATATAAACGTGACTAAAAAAAATGTGAATACACTTCCTGCTGTCTATGTTTACGGAGGGCCCAGAAAGCCAGTTGGATATTAAAAATATTTAGTGAAAACTTACCTGAGACCGCTTAAATGAGGGTAAGAACCCCTGGTCTTTCGATCAATGTCCATAAAATTCAGGTAAATAATAGAATCTGTATAATTTAAGGTTGTATTAGAAGAATTTCTCGTAATAATGTCCTTTTCTATACATATGGAGGGCTCTGCTTGTAGCTAAAAATTGTCAAAATTTTAGGACAAAAGGCACAGGGCAATGGTGAGAGCCCCCTGATCTCTTAATCTTTCTCATATTATGCAGACTTTTAGCTAATAGGTATATACAAACGTGACTAAAAGAATTTGGGAACACTTCCTGTTTTCTGGCCAAAACTGCCAGTTGGATATTCAAAATATATAGTGAAAACCTACCCGAGACCGCTTAAATGAGGGTGAGACCCTCCTGGTCTTTCAATGTCCATAAAATTCAGGTAAATCATAGACTCTGTATATATAAATATTGTATAAGAAGCATTTCCTGGAATAATGTCATTTCCGATATCTATGGAGAACTAAGATTGTCAATTTGCAGCTAACAATTGACAAAATTTTAGGACAAAGGGCACAGGGCAATGGTGAGAGCCCCCGATCTCTCAATCTTTCACATATTATGCAGACTTTTAGTTAATAGGTATACACAAATGTGAATAAGAGCAATTTGTGTACACTTCTTTTTTTCTATGTTTATGGAGGGCCCAAAGCGCCAGCTGGATATTTAAAATATAGAGCGAAGACCTACCTGTTGTTATATATTTTAAATATCCAACTTGCACATTGGGTCCTCCATAAATATAGAAAAGATGAAGTGTACCCAAACTCCATTTAGTAACGTTTGTTTCTACCTATTAACTAACTGTCATCTTAATAGTATGCAGATCGAGAGATGAAGGGGCTCTCACCATTGTCATGTACCCTTTGTTCTGAAAATTTGACACTTTTGTTTGCTGAAAAGTGACAATCTAAGCTCTCCGTAGATATCGAAGATGGTATTATTCCAGGACATCCTTTTGATACAATCTTCATATATATACAGAGTCTATACACTGTCGAGTATTAAAGACATTGAAAGAACAGTGGGTTCTCACCGTCATTTAAGCGGTATCAGGTAGGTTTTCACTATATATTTCTTTTTTTCGGGGCTTTCATTATATTTCTATTTATATTTCTAAATGTTTCTAGAGTGATAAGTGTATATTTTTGTTTTAAGAAATGTTAGATATAAACTTACATTTTTGATGTCGTTTTATTGATAAAAATCTATACTACATTCAGACAAATATGCAACTTACATAAGCATTGATAAGGGTTTATATTCGAGGACAACGACAGTTTAAGACAACTTGAAGGTGTCATAAAACGATTTCCTACGTATCTTTTTATTCCTTTCAACTATGAAATTCATTCTTTTAACGTTATTAATTTTTTTTATTATTTTATTTTCAACTAAACTGGAATATCGAACTAACTGCTAGCAGCCGGTTGGATATTGAATATCGGATATCGAATAACGAACCGGCTTCTAACTTCACTTTCATCAATTCATGATAAAAGGCAAAAATAAAAAATCGTAAAATAACGGACACACACAGGATATGCCACGTACGGGAAACGGAAACGTATCGGACAGAACGTATGTCAAACGTGCATCCAACGAACGAGTACCGAAAAAAAACGGACTCTTAACGGAAGCGTACCGGAAAAAACGGATGAACAAGATATACTGAAAAATTAAAGGCGACAATAATAATGCATGTAAATCGCATAAATATTTAAAAATTTCTGTGTAACTGGTTTTGGTTTGTTCTTCAAAATGTCACCAAAAGGTAGTGTCTGCCCTAAATAAGAGCTGCTTGTTGGTTAAGACGTGCCCTTGTTCTAAAATCGATTATGAATAATAATAATTCATGACACTCAAGAAATCTGACACACCAATAATTGGCATTTCTTACGCAAAATTTTCATTTTGCATTTATCCGTTTTAGATCCGTTCATCGTCCGTTTTATCCATTATACGTCCAACAGAAGTCCGTTTCACATTCGTTCAACATCCGTTTTATCCGTTAACGTCCGATATAAGTCTGTTGGTGAATTTGTCTACCTGACCTCCGACGGATATATAACAGACAAGTAACGGGTACAAGACGGAAACGAAACGGATGAATACCATTCAAAACGGTCGCCTACTGGACGTTCAACGGACACCTCATCCGTTGCGCGTTCGTTCACAGTTTTGAACATGCTCCAAATTTTCCATCGTACAGAACTGACGTCGACGGATAAAACGTCCGCTAAACGGACATGAATAGGATATGGACGGACGTCTAAAGAATAAAAACAGACGTCTAACGGACATGAACGGATATAAAAGAAAAAGGTTATCCGTTCGTCATCTGTTGAAGCTATCCGTTAAGAGTGGCCGAGGATTTAGACTGTTAATAATATTTGCATTGAAATTTTATAGATACTGTTGACCTTCATAATGACTGATAATCCAATACATATTGAATTGAATCATTGAAAGTAGCTGGTCTCCAACTGTTTAAATTTTTTAATTGGCAATTAAAACGTATGAAAGTTTGATATCCGCTAAAAATCAGAAATCAAAGACATGCATGCATGTACATTTCTGGAGATATTTCATTTCTACTATTGAAAAAAACAATTCAGTCTCGATCAAATTTAAATGACACAAATATATATATATATATATATAACAACATTTTGCTAAACAGTATAAATATCTTTTCATCAAATGGCTTAACAAAAAAACATGTTAAGATAGATGAAAACAATAGTTAACACGATAAATGTGGTGTGCGTGCCATTATGACAACCCTCCATTCAAGTCACAGTGTATATCCAAGTTAACAGTTATAGCTCCAGGAACGACCTTCATCACGATCATTTTTTAATCTCCATCAGTGGAACTCAACAGAAAATTTAATGAAATGTAATTCATTATTGTTAACTTTGTCCTTGTTTTTTTCAGATAATCGTGTATGATTAAGATTGAATCAAATGTACTTTATTTAAATTTGTCTTTCGTTTTAGCTAGTTGTATTGTTTCGAGTTTTCTTCACACATGCAGATTTTCAACATCATATCTTTAAATGTCCTTCCAACACTGAACGGAGGTTCAGAGCGGAATGGTATTGTTTGCAAAATGGCGGTCTCCCCACAGAAAATTACGCCTGTTTATTCAATGAAATTCAAAATATTTCAACAGAGACCTGCAACTTTAAACCTCACACCCTAGACAAAGGTATGTTAAACCGTACTGCATAATAATAACATTGATATTTTATAAACACATTAATTGTTCTAACATATACCAAACTGCGATTTTAATCGTGTAAACCAAGTATGTAGGAATGGCTTGTATATTTTGTTTATTAAGTCTAAGGCCAAAGTTACTATAATATTTACCAATTGAATTGTAACAGAAACTTTTAAAGTTAAGGTTTCTGTTGAATTTGTTTTAAAAACGCATGGCCATTTCTACCCAGTTATATCTTATGTTTAACAAAACTACCAAAGCGTCACCCTGTTTGCACAATATCTATTATCAATAAAAAAAATTAAGTTGGTTTGATCATGTGTTATAATCCGTTTCGGTTAAATGCTCAGATAATGTTGAAATGTTAAACCCCTTCCTGAAACATGTATAAAAAGGTTAGGATAACTTACATGTATGTCACGTACAAAATAAATCTGATACTTAAATTATATTTTCCGTAGCAAAGTATTGATTTTTGGTTGAGAACAACTATTTTGCGTTATTTATTAATATGTTGAAGTGGTATATGTATACATATTGCAATTGTAAGCAATTCATGAAATATTTGTCGTTCACATAGTGAATTCGATAATATATTAAATTTTTTCTTTATGAAATAGAAAACATTTCCTGTTTATGAAAATGCAAGTGCATATACATTGTTATCACTTAAAATTTACTATAGAACATTTCTTATCTATTGCCAATTATTATATCATTACAGACAGCTTGCATATGTTACGGGTAAATAAATAGTCAAAATGCACGACTGCATTGTTTTAGGGATTTACACATTTTTCAAGTTACAACTGTTACTATTTTTTATTTTCATACATTACATTAGAACGTACAAATATTTCAGTGTTACACTTTAATAAGAACATAGAAAGAACAACTTCTCAGTTTGTCATATTTATTCATAAAGGGGATAGATCTCAATGTTGACTTAAACAAAACAAAAATTGTCCGTTTTGTACCCGATTACTTTAAAGCTGAACACTACTGCCAACGATGTTACAAAATTCAAACAGTATCTTTACGGGATATCTTTTATATGAAACCATTAAATAAGGATGTTCGCTACTCTTTTTAAAAATAACAAGCTTTTTGAAAGACTGTTATAAATTGAACGTATATAAATAAAGAAACTAAAAAAGCAGAGAAAAATGTAGGGTCCGTGTGTTTGTTTTCGGGATATAAGCCGTTAAAAATTTCGCGGGAAATAATTCTCTCTAGATTTTTCTTTCACTTAACATTGGCACCTTTTTTGTTTAAAAAACTATGAAAAAATAACAAGGATTTCATAAGATTTTGAAATATGGCTTTTTAAATTATATGTAACAAAAATATGAAAAGAAAAGTAGGGGTTAGTGGGAATTTTTTTTTAATGTTAATACATGGATAAAACCAGAAGATTCCGAAAAGCTGGCAAAAATTCAAAGCGTAGAGGAGCAAACATGTCATTTACAGCGTCAAATGATAGCTTAGTGTTCACTAATTTAAAATTATATGGTTTTTTAAAAATCAAATTATAAATCTATAGATAAGGGAAACAATTTGGTACTTCCGGTTTAAAAAAATCACTTCCGGTATGATGGGGACGAAGTCTGCAATTATGTTAGAAAAATAAAAACAAATAAGACTTTTTTAAATTCTCGCATTTGCGCAGAAATCTACTTCCTTTTGCGGTCTTTTTGCATGAGACTGAATAAAATATATATTTATCAGTCTATTAAAATATAGGATTGGAACTCAATACCAATTCATTTTTAATAATTGTTTGATATAAAAAAAAAACGTTACCTGATGAAAGCGTTTCTTTATTTACATTGAATATGACGTCATTACTTCCATAACGTCACAACTAAATCCCTAACAACAGAACCAAAATAGGAAACGTTGCGGTATTTCTGTTTCTTTTGTAAAAATGTTTGAATTAAAAAAAAAATTATAGAGACTTCGTCCCCATTCACAGGTAATGCCTGCCTCATATTATTTTATAGTTTACTTGACACCGATTACAAAAATGTATGGTCAATATACTTTACATTTTAAAAGTACAAACAAAATACTTCCGATTCAAACAAGGTCACTCCAAGTTGGATTTTCCAAGATCAAGTAGCTTGCAACCTAATGCAGTTAGTTCTTGGGGGTTTTCATGTATAAATATGACGTAAAATGGACAAAATGTAGAACGTCAAATTTACCTATGACATTGACCTTAATTTCAAGTTCATACCTCAAATCAATAGACAACAGGTCCTTATTATATATGGTAAATGAGTTACATCATCATACGTGTAATTTAAAATATAATAGGGGAGAAAACTTTAATTTAATGTTACAATATGTCACAACAAACATGTAGATACAGTTGGGTGCAGACCAAGCATTACATAAAGTAAACGCAAGTTAACGCGGCGTGCACATATTTCGTTAGTTAACTTTAAATTTCGCGTTTACTAGTAAACGCCCGTTTACTTCATTAACGTTAACGCGGTCAAAATGGAAATTTCTAATGTCTACTCGAGTAAACGCACGTTTACTCTGTGTCCGTTTAGTCAGTAGTAAACGGCCGTTTACTTCAGATTTCACAAGTTTAATTTTACGTGCACGTAAAAGTAAACGGGCGTTTACTACAGATTTCTCAATTGTATTTTTACGTGCACTTGAAAGTAAACGCGCGTTTACTTTTCGCGTTAACTAATTGTGTATCTTATAAAATAATCGTCGTGTGCATTTGTACATTTATTTATGTTGTTAAAATGACTTAATATTTTACGTATATGTGTTTTGAACCTTAACATTCAAAAACACTTTTTATTAGAAATATAAACATTTATCTAGCGGATATTTCTAGATCATTACGAATTGTTTCGTCAATAAATTCTAGATGTACTTCCTGTAACATTTTCTGTCTAGTGTTTACTTTAAAGTCAGTAACAGATTCACTCTGACGGAAACGTCGTAGAAATGCACTTATCCCCTGTCTAGAAACTTGAACATTATCTGATCGTATCAACTCATCTCTAACTTCAGTATGTTTTTGCCAGATCTTCTTATACTTAATATCCTCTCACGAATAGTTTTACAGCTCCAGGACGAATTTCCATTTTGTTCTTATATGCAATGATTAATTTTCAATAAATTAATTAAAGAGGTGTCATTTCATTAAATGCAATCGTCAATGTGTTGATCGAAAATGGACAGATGGATATTTTGATGTACCTTATCATGTGATATATTAGGTCAGTGTATCCAGGATACGAGGTCAATCTGCGTTAACGCGCGTTTACTACAAACAGTAAACGGGCGTTTACTTTTTATTTTACAAAAATAGAATACACGCCTTTTTCGCGTTAACGCGAAGTAAACGCGAAAGTAAACGCCCGTTTACTCTTTACAAAATTAGAAGACGCGCGGTTTTCGCGTTAACGCGGAGGTAAACGCGAAAGTAAACGCCCGTTTACTATTTATGTCTACTTAAATTTCTGAGTTAACGCAGAGTTAACGCGGCGTTGACATGAAGTGCACGCGAGTAAACGCCGCGTTAACTTTTTAGGGCCGTTTACATGTAATGCTTGGTCTGCACCCAACTGTATCTTAAATTGTTTATAAAAAGAAGTGAAAATATGCCAAAATCAAAATTCAGAAATATGAGCATGATCATTGATCTTGACCTTATTTTCTTTTTATGGTTCATGGACCCCAAATCAGAATATCCTAGGTCTTTATCACTTATGGTTTTCCAGGTACATATTGATATCACTTATTTCACAAGCAAAACAGGAAATAACTATCATATGGAGTCTTCGGATCCTTTAAGTCATTCATTTTATCCTGAGGTTATAACGAGCAATTGGAAACAACAATACAACCGGAGAAAATAAATATTAATCAGCAAAAAAGGAATAGGTCTTTCCATTAAAAAGTGGAAATACCTTATTATACGTTTGGTAAATAGATCGGAGTATTCTCCTCGTTTTAGTTTGTTCAAGTTAGTTATATAGGAAGATAAATTTAAAATGATTTCAGGAGTATTATATGTTGTTTGATAATAAGGAGGTTGCTCGTGTGCACAATATTGAATTTTGATAAAATTCGGATAATAAAGTATAAATTTACAGCATAACAACATGAGTTGCTCGTTAAAAACAAAACCTAACGTCAAGTTAGAAAATGGAAAAAAAACTGTTGTGTTTATATGTAAAAAATGTATTTTTTGTTTAGCCTTTTTAACTTTTTTGATGTAAAATGTAGTTCTGTTATTTATGATGAGTTTATTAACAACTACTGGGTCGATGCCACTAGCATGGGGGAGTTTTAATTTCCAGAGAGTATCACCAGCCTAGTAGTCAGCACTTCTGTGTTGACATGAAAATCATTGATATGGTCGTATTTAAAAATTAACTTTTTAACAAACTTTTGAATTTTTAAAATGCTAAGGCTTTTTTACCTCAGGAATAGTATTTAGCAAACTTTAAGGAATGTTGGTCGTCAATGCTCTTCTACTTAGTACTTTATTTGGATTCGAGCATCACTCATTAGTCCTTTGTACACGAAACGCACTTCTGGTGTGAAACCAAAATTGCATCCTGTTATCTATGATGAGTTTAATTGAAGCATTATCAATATCAAACTTCTTTGTGTGATCTGCCGGAGTAATTTCAACGTATAATAGCCCATTTCGTTTTCTAATTCCGTATTCTATTTCATAATTGGGGTCAAACTATATACTACAGATTAAAAATACGTCAATTTGGAACTCGTACAATCAATGGATTTTGTTTAAGTTTGAAACTTTTGATCGGAACATGCTTTCAATATTTGAACATTAGTAAACAACTGCTACCTTAAATTGTAAAAGTAGAAATTTCTGAAATGATAATTTCGGTAGATGTGATTTTGCTGACGTTTTATTCCTACAAAGCATCCCGGTAAACATAACATTGTTACATAGCTATATAAGCAATAAGAATACTAAATTGTAAATTTACCTTTAGCATTTTTTTACCGTTTATTGTTAAAGTAATGTGAATTGTCGTGTGAGTGATGCAGGTGCTTTCCATTTTGTATATGAATTTGATCGAATACGGAAAATATATAATAAGAGGTGATGTAACTTTCATTACTTTTAGGTGAACAATTTATCCTTCGACATAGACCGGTGGGTGTTAAATGTAAAGAGGAAAATAAGTATCAGCCTTTTCGGATTACCAAATTTAGCAGTGAATGTATTTATCATCGATCAACCTGCTCTGCACAAGGACTAATCCGCTTTAATGATGGAAATTCAGAAGTCGATAAATCATGTCGCTGCAATTTTGAGAAGGGATATGTTTTTGTCTCTAGACCCCGCAGGCGTTGCTATTGCATACCATCAAAAGAAGATTGCACTTGTTATATAAAGAACTGTCCAACTGATTATGTTGTTTCACCAGGTAAACTTAATATTTCACCAAATCACTAAACAACGTCTATCAATCCGTACAAATGACATAGAAGTATTCATATTTTAGTCACTGTTCGCTTTTAAGGGCATACGATATAGTTACAGGGGAAGCAATGACGTTGCTAACGTAAATTGTTATGTTCGTGACGTCAAACTATGACTAATTCACGAAAACGAGTTCATAGACTCATCTATTCTAAATATCATTTGGTATGATTACGTAAGAATATTATATGTGCCAATTTTCATAAAAACGTCAATAGTGCAATTTTTTTAAATTTGATGAATATACAGTGAAAAGATCATGTGTTTCTACATTGATTAACATTCGATAAATATGAGTTATTGAAAAAAATATAAAAAGCACAAACTTAAAGGACATTTATATAAAACAGAATGTACAAATAATTTGACAGAATTCAGGTTATGTTTATCGTTAAAAACTAAAAAAAGTTATGTATTTCTGTCGAAATGAAAAATACGTCCGCAAATCCTAATTTTGAGCAAATGTATAGAATTTTGAACTCATTTTTTTCAAAAAATAGCACATGCAGGTATATTTTATATAACATATTTTATTTAATCAGGGAAAAATAAGCCTATATGCAAATTGTTAGCAAAATTTCAATATGAGATCAAAACAGTATCGGATGCCCTTAACTATGAGCAAACAAGGGTAGTTCATCAAGCGATAGCAGTCATGAAATTGGCAAATGTAAAATGATTTAAACGAACTTACTTATGTCCTGAAATTTGTAGAAAGCAATAAACGACAAAAAGTAATTGCATTAAATTAATGAATTCAACAAAACTTACCGTTATCAAATTTGAACAGTGAAAGTAAAGAGTGTTTTTCCTAGATTTTAATATTTCGGTTTAACACGGGAAACTCTAAACTAAAATTTACTTCTTTTATGATGATATTCCTTTGGAACAATCTTACTAGTTCGCTTTGCCAATGTCTGTTTTGACGTTTTTTTTTATTTTAACCAACATAATCTATGAATTACTTGTAAAATATTAAGACAGGGATTTCATTACCACAAATAACTTGAAACCTTTACGAAATTCTTTCATAGATATGAATATTTGGTTTTGAAGTTTGGTTGTACCAGTAGAAAACTTATTTCAAACGGGATAGGACATTCTCATTTTTACGGAAATGTTGTGTTTACCGTGCCCTGAATTTAAGAAACGATCATAGTGAAATTATCGGTCCTTTAAATAAACGTGTTCAAAAAGGTTATAAATTCAACACAGTAATTAGATCATTGGATATTGGTGTTAATATTGATTTTGTTATCACTAAATTAAAAGCAAAAATAATATTATTGTTATATACATCTACACATTCATGAATCTACAATCTGTCGATACATGTATCTAGACATTGCACAAAGTCATGCTTTGCTCTGACTGTTTATGACGTCTTTATACTAAATCCATTTGTTGTTGGATGTTAGTTATGACTGATGATTTAGTCTTAGATGCATGCTTTTCATTACTTGTTGTTAGTGGCTTTGAACTAGCTAGCAGTAACTGCGAGTACTCTCTGATCAGTCTTTATTGTCTTTTGGTTGTTAGGATATACAAGTACCCTGCAACGTTTACTCTGTATTTTTCTTTTTTTATTCACTTGATGAGGTAAGCCTTTTTCTACTGATTTTAATAGTCGTACTGTTACACCAGTGTCGCAGGTGAGGAGGAGGGTTTGGATCCCGTTAACATTTTTTTACACCGCCACATTCTATAGGAGCCTGCAATTCAGTGATTGTCGTTTGTCGATGTGTAACATATTTGTTTTTCTAACATCTTTTTGTAAATAAATAAGACCGTTTGTTTTCCTGTCTGAATTGTTTTACCTTTGTCATATCAGGGTCTTTTATAGCTGACTATGTGGTGTGGACTATGCTCATTGTTGATGACCGTACGGTGACCAATAGTAGTTTATTTCTGTGTCATTTTGTCTCGTGTGGATAGTTGTGGTTTTGGCAATCATTTCACATCTTTTTTTTAATGTAATATATTGCAACACACGACAGCCAATGAATTGCAAGCTCCTGACTTATGATAGGCCCATACAAATATATACTCTTTTTGTTTCTAGACAAATACTTATATTCATATTCATTAATTAACTGGGTTTGAAACTAATGTAGTGGAAATATACACCACTATCTATGACAATATAGATTCCAACACTACGTAAAGTGTGTTATGCCATTTCTTCACTGGAGAGAGTAAAATTTAAAACAAATTGTTGAGAGTGGAGAAATATTATAATGCACGATATATATGATGGAATCGATTTCTCTGATGATTTCTGACAATATCTCTACAAATTTTTCCTTTAATTTCAAAGATTATTAGAAAGTAGTGTTCTTTATATTTGAACGCATCAGACATGTTGGCTTTCTTGAAAGACGCCAGACTAGCAAATTCAGTGGAGGTGATGAACACGTGACGTCATGATTAAATCCAGACTAATTATTTGCTGAGAGCTAGTTTTCTTTAAAAATTACAATTTTCTAACACCGATCAAGTAATTTGAAAATAGCCTGAAGTTAATGACAACATTACCCTAACCTTAACAATGACCCTTACCCTTACCCTAACCCTAACCCTAACCCTATCCAAACTATATTTCCAACAACCTAACATCTATAAACAAGAGATGATCCACACCTGTATTGAATGTTCCTGGAGCACGCGCTACCTGTTCAGAGGGAGAACGAATTATCGAGCGTCTGTCACCCCTGTCAATTCGTCCGTCCGTCCGTTCGGTCTATTTAGTACTCCCAGGTATACAATTGATATTTTTTTTATTAAACATGTGTCATAAATTTAAAGTGACAATGTCTTAAACAAGTTCGAAATCAATGACGATTAACTATTTAGGTAAGATTAATGCCTTTCGATATATTATCCATAAGGGAAATAGCATTGTTAGCGCATTCATGTTTACACGTTTTGCAAGATGTCTATGAAATTCATATCCGTTGTTTATCGGAAAAATTAAAACAAATAGTTCTGGTCAACTATTTCAAAAGAGTACTGCCGTAAGAAATATTCATCAACCCAAAATTTGAATTGTAAACGCTCTCATGTGAGCAATTTGTATCAGATCTTAATCAAGTTTCTATCAAAATTTTACATGAGCACTATTTGGACGATTCGAAAGTTGTATTCAACAACAGCTGTTCTGAAAATAGCCGTCATTTAAATAAAAAAAATTGTTAATGTTCGTTCATAAATCATTTTTGTATCGGTTATTTCACTTGGACGGATACATATTTGCTACATAGGGAACATTGTAATGTGTCATTTCTTTGTTATAACAATTAGCCCGTTATTTATAGTCAAAATTACATTCGAATACATAGCATAAATAAATTTACATTTGCCTTTAAGTATCTGAACAGTGCGTAATTCTAGTCACAGACATTTTTGTACAAATTTATCACAACATCGAATTATTACAAAAGTGTGTCACAGTCGGTTAACAAACTGCTTTGAGTGATGCTTTACTTGATAAAACTTATTAACGTATTTTAGAAGATATAAGCAAGACGAGTGTTTCGTGTATGCTAACTTTCAAGTAAAACTACAGTCTCTGCTGCTTTGAAGCGGGTTAGTCTTTAGTTTCTATGTTGTAGTTTGTAGATTGACGTCTTTCCGTAATTCTGTTGACATAACATTGTCAGTATGTCTTTGACTTATGACATTATTCAACTTAAATAACCCCTTTTCTGCCATCTCTTTTTCTAAATATAACACAAATGAATTCACTATTTTAAGATTACCAATGCACCCACAAAAGTAACAAGAGCTACGTTGCTGACTGTCCAGACATGAATCCTCAAGACAGGTATGCATAATTTATTTTTTTTGTAACAATCTGTGGTTAATTTTTAATTAGAGAAAAAGCAAGATTACAAAAGTTCAAAAACACTAAAGAAATGGAAAAAAATAGTCATATTTTTGACTTGGCACAGACATTTCTTTATGTTTGGGTTGGCATAGAACAAAGTTGTCACTGTAAGAAAAATTCGAAAATGTTTATATCCTATTCAATAACTTATAAAATTAAGTTTATTGTTCGTTCATAAATATTCATGACATGCGATCATTCTTTTTGGGGCATTTAAAACCCGTGCCGTCATCTTTCTGATCATCGACTTTCGCCATGGAATAAAGCAGACACGTGCCAGAAGAAGACATTGCGGTAGTTTGAACACATGTACGAAACTCAACTTTTAAAATAATACGACACTGAGTCGAAGAAGACACAAGTAAATAATGGTAATCGTTATACACGCATTGTCGCCAGTGACAAAACATCTACATTTGCTTTCCAGTTTCCAGTGTAAAGTTGCTTTTACATTTGAAGGAATAAAGATTCAATTCAACTCAAATACTAATCGCATATTAGCTTTTATAAATCGAAAGGTTGCACATTCGCTAAATTCCATGTCACAAGATCATACGGTTGACATTCAGTGTATTATCAAGACTGGACTAACGCTTTGAATAAGATATTGGAAGTTGACAGATGCGTCGGCATTTCAAATCGCTGTTCAGAACTAGCTGCAAGCGTACATCTGACAATCCTTACAACAGAAGTGATGGCAGAGGAAGGTCTTATGCAAGCATTTTTTTCATGGCTTCAGCAAAGAACTGTCCCAACAAATGGCGTACAATCAGCAGTATCAAGTCAGCACCAACCTCTATTTAAATTGCCCTACTTCTATCTTAATGGTGATGTTGAGTATGAGTTATGAAAACACTGTTGAAATACAGACTAAAAAAATCAGCCAGAGGCTATGCACAGTTTTGGGAACATTGTCTAAAGCCTTCTAAATAAGTTTAAAATACTGTAAAATTTTGTTATTACATTATCCTTTTTTTATTCAAGAACTTCAATTTTCTACATTTGAAGATGCCTGTGCAAAGTCGTCAGGAATATGACAGTTGTTGTCCATTCGTTTGATTTGTTTTATCATTTGATTTTGCCATTTGATCAGGGATTTTCTTATTTACACTCTATCATACTGAGGATGTTGTGGGTATTCTTTTACACGTGGATAGTGCTACACGAGGCATACGATATAATCGTTACACAAAACAGATGTGATAGTTGGGATAAGAAAGAAGTGAAGGAATGTTATTATTTCTATAAAACAGTCAAAACAGTTGTTGGCATGAAACGGGTTATGTTCTTCTCATATATGTTATGATGGTATGATACTAAACCCCTAACGGGAAGGATTGTGCCTGATATTCATATGATGAAATCATAATATTTCAATCAGTTTAATTGAAGTCTGGAGCTGGCATGTCAGTTAACTGCTAGTAGTCTGTTGTTATTTATGTATTATTGTCATTTTGTTTATTTTCTTTGGTTACATCTTCTGACATCAGACTCGGACTTCTCTTGAACTGAATTTTAATGTGCGTATTGTTATGCGTTTACTTTCTACATTGGCTAGAGGTATAGAGGAGGGTTGAGATCTCATAAACATGTTTAACCCCGCCGCATTTTTTCGCCTGTTCCAAGTCAGGTGCCTCTGGCCTTAGACTTGTATTATTTTAATTTTAGTTTCTTGTGTGCAATTTGGAAATTAGTATGGCATTCATTATCACTGAACTAGTATATATTTGTTTAGGGGCCAGTTGAAGAACGCCTCCGGGTGCGGGAATTTCTCGCTACATTGACGACCTGTTGGTGACCTTCTGCTATTGTTTTTTCTATGGTCGGGTTGTTGTCCCTTTGAAACATTCCCCATTTCCATTCTCAATTTTATATGTTAATTTCCCACATTATTATGTTCAATGTTTTTAATAGTTTTTCATTCGGATCGTTTAATAAACTTTAAATTTTTCGAAAAACTAAGGATTTTCTTATCCCAGACATAGATTACCTTTGCCGTATTTGGCACAATTTTTTGGAAATTTGGATCCTCAATGCTCTTCAACTTTGTACTTGTTTAGCTTTATAAATATTTTGAAATGAGCGTTACTGATGAGTTTTTTGTAGACGAAACGCGCGTCTGGCGTACTAAATTGTAATTTTGGTACCTTTGATAACTTTTTGCCCCACTGGGTCGATGCCACTTCTGGTGGACGTTTCATTCCCGACAGTATCACCAGCCCAGTAGTCAACAGTTCGGTGTTAACATGAATATCAATAATGTGGTAATTTGTATAAATTTCCTGTTTACCAAACTTTGAATTTTTCGAAAAACTAAGGATTTTCTTATCCCAGGCATAGATTACCTTAGCCGTATTTGGCACAACTGGGAATTTTGAATCCTCAATGCTCTTCAACTTTGTACTTGTTTGGCTTTATAAATATTTTGATATGAGCGTCATTGATGAGTCTTTTGTAGACGAAACGCGCGTCTGGCGTACTAAATTATAGTCCTGGTAACTTTTTAATCAATTCTCTTGTCATGCACCACTAAAAGTTGATTTTAATCTTACTGATAATGTTGTTAATAAAGACCAGTGTAATTGTATTAACCATGTTTGTGATATTTTTAAATGGAACGAGGGGTGCGAAGATCAAATCAGAGACAATTTATTGTTGAACGCTCAACAATTTGAACACTTACTCACAAATATAGACGAAATTAGCGATATTGATGTTACGTGGAAGAATTGAATAAACTTTTGAAAGATATATTCGAGCAATACACAACGTCAGAAGTGAAATACAAAAAACATTGTGACACTTGCCCTACAAGTAGTAAAACACGTGACCAAAAAGATGATAAACCGTGGTTTACAGACGAATGTAAAAGTTTATACAGAGACTATTTACGAGCTATGATGTATTTTAATAGATACCGGTCTAATGAAAATATACTACATTTTAATTTATCCAAATAAAGATACAAACGATTGGAAAATCAACTGAAAAGACAATATAAAAACCAACAGGAGGATATGTTATCTAAATTACGTAAACATAACCCTAAACGATTTTACAGGAAATTTAGAAAGTGCAAAAAAAATGTTACCCAAACGCTTACTGTAGAAGAATTTGAAAAACATTATAAAAACCTGATTTCAAAAGATGTCACCACAGAGGATCAACATAATGATTCAATACCAGAGGTCGTATATGAAGAATAAGACTCTCCCTTCACAGACTTGGAACTTGACACTTCTATTAAATATTTAAAACGTGATAAATCCACTGAATATGACAATATTATGAACGAATATATATTAACGAGCAGAAACTTTATCAAACCAGTATTGTGTAAACTGTTTAACCGTATATTGAGTGATGGCGATTTCCAGAAATATGGGTTAACAACATTATAATACCAGTTTTCAAAAAGGGACCAGTAGACGACCCTGGCGACTATTGTGGTATTTCTCTCGTATCACATGTGGGTAAACTGTTCACTTCAATTATTAACATCAGACTTACCAAATGGAGCGAAAAACACAATATAATAATCGATGCACAGCTTGGATTTAAACCAGGTTATGGAACAACTGATGCCATCTTCGCACTACATTCTAACTCTTTGCGTAGTGGAAAATGATTTTATATCTGTTTCATAGACTATAAAAAAGCATTTGTGTCTCATTTCAAATTGTGGTTAAGATTAATCAGATGTGGTATAAGTGGAAACGTATTAACTGTTATTAAATCTATGTATGCCAAAATTTAATGTCGTGTTAACTGGAAGGAAGTTTTACAAATTTCTTCCAAAGTAATGTTGGTTTGATGCAAGGAGAATCATTATCTCCTTTTTTATATTCTTTGTATATTAATAAAATAGAACTTCTTAGGAAGAAGGATAAGAAGTTAGCAATATCCTTTAACTCTACTTTCCGCTATATAGATTACGTTCTTTCACTAAACAATTCAAAATTTGGTGACTATGTGGAACGCATCTATCCCATCGAATTGGAGATAAAGGATACTACAGATACAGTTAAGTCGGCTTCATATCTTGACTTACATCTAGAAATTGACAATGAGGCCGGTTGAAAACAAACCTTTACGACAAAAGAGATGATTTCAGCTTTCCAATTGTGAACTTTCCATTTCTAAGTAGCAACATTTCAGCAGCACCTGCATACGGGGTATATATCTCCCAATTGATACGATATTCCCGTGCTTGCATTTCCTATCATGATTGTCTTGATAGAGGGTTACTGCTCACAAGGAAACTATTAAACCAAGAGTTCCAAATGGTGAAGTTGAAATCATCCCTTCGTAAATTTTACGGACGCCATCACGAGTTGGTTGCCCGTTATGGAATAACCGTTTCACAAATGATATCGGATATGTTCCTTACGTCGTAACTACAATCCCCTTCCCTTTCATGAATGTGATCTACCGAATTAGACTATTTACCGGATTTGTAATCACATAAGCAACACGACGAGTGCCACATGTGGAGCAGGATCTTCTTACCCTTCCGGAGCACCTGAGATCACCCCTAGTTTTTGGTGGGGTTCGTGTTGTTTATTCTTTAGTTTTCTATGTTGTGTCGTGTGTACTATTGTTTTTCTGTTTGTCTTTTTTCATTTTTAGCCATGGCGTTGTCAGTTTGTTTTAGATTGATGAGTTTGACTGTCCCTTTGGTATCTTTCGTCCCTCTTTTAATGACATTGAAAATGAACTTTTAAGTCAAGGTTGTCAGTCATATGAGTTAAAGATGCTCAATTTATATTTGCTTATGTATGTAGATGATACAGTTCTTTTCAGTGAAACTATTGATGGTTTACAAAAGATGATAGACAGTGTAGACATATATTCTAGAGAGTATGATTTGGATATTAACTTGTCTAAAACCAAAATTGTTGTGTTTAGAAATAGAGGCCTCGTTTAAGCGACTGAAAATGGTACTTAAATGGTGTTGATATCGAATTATGTGATAAAAACATGATTGAAGATGAATACCATTATATTTTAGTATGTGAGAAATATTCTGATATAAGGAAAACATATATAAAACCATTTTATTGGGAAAAAACATCTTTTTATAACCTTATACAATTATTGTCTGTTAATAACATTAAAGAGCTTAACGATCTAGGTAAATACCTTTATTAAGCTGATAAGATTCGTTATTCATGATCACGATTATACTTATATTTTATTATTTATATTATTTGTTGCCATTCTCCGCCATTGATACAAACTGTTTGTAATTATAAAACATGTATGTAATTATTCACTGATGCTATTATATTTGTATATGTAATGCTTCTGAATAAAAGACTATTATCATTATTATTCATGTTTTTATTATGTTAAGATTATTTGGAAGGAGGCCTTAAAATGAGTAATATTGACACTTTCCTATCAGCTATACAATTATCCTTGGTCATACGATAAACATCAAAACACATTGCAAACTGGAAAGCTATTTCCCTTTTCTCTTTTAATATTTTTGAAGAAAACATGAATCCAGGTAGCATAAAAGCAATCCTAAGCCTTAGCAAAACACTCCTTCGTTTTTACTTAGAAATAGTTAAAAGTTGTTTTAAAAAATATGTAAATATCAAACAAAAAAAACCAACTTTTATTAATATAAGACAACAATACATTTGGGGCAATAAGCATATAAATGTTTTAAAACAATTGATTAATATTTACACATAAAAAAACGAATGGACAAGAACTGTCATATTCCTGACTCGGTACAGGCATTTGTAAATGTAGAAAATGGTGAATTAAACCTGGTTTATAACGCTTACCCTCCCACTTTGATAACAGTCTCATCAAATTTCGTTATATTTACAATGATGCGTGAACTTAACAGACATACATGTAATAGATAAAATAGTCAAAATATGGGTACAGCAAATGTAATATAAAGAAAGAAACACCAATTGGCTTTCTAAAATGGAAAACGCAATTTAAATCAGAATCGTCAAGCTAATTGTATAAATTAGATAGTACAACTCTACAGGGATTACTGACTGAATGCTGTGAGTCTTTAGATTATACAACTTGAATAGTTAATGGTCGGTAAAGTTATTGAAGTTGTTGGTTCCCATTATCTTTAGTAGTTTTTTTTTTTTTTATTTAAGCGAGTGGGCTGTGACCAATAGTATTTAATCTTATTTTACAACAAGAAAACAACTATTGACAGATTTTCAGAGATAATAATCTTACGATTGGTCGGTTTATTTAAACAATTTAGGTAACAGGAACACAAAAAGTCGATATTTTCGATTTCCACATGTCCAACAAAAAACAAGAGAAATGTGTCCACAGTTGGGGGAGTAAGCCGATCTCTGAAACATGTCTATGTTGGTAGTTCATAAGTGGAATTCTGCTCTTGTGTGTTTGTAACAATGTTCCAGACCATATGAGTATTTGGACTATATAAGTATTTTTCAAATATACATTATAACCGTTTCAATAATACAATTAACAATTCAAAGGCTACATAAACACTAAATATTGATGATATAGGTAGTTTTCATCAGTACCATAGCTTTTCTGCGTTTGCATGACACGTGTGCTCGATCATTCGCAGTTACACTTTTTGCTTTAAGTTGAAAAGTTAACCTTCTTAGCAGCTTCGTACAGTGAATACTGATAATACGGTCTTGGGAATTCAATATCAATTCTTTTTTTAATGTATCTTCCTAAGTCGACATGTTGCCACTCTAGCGTAATAACAAATCAATAATGAACATGCATTTACTATAGTTGTGACTATTGAGTAAAATCAAATGCGTGAAACTGCTTATTTTTTATTTAGTTATAAAAAATGAAGATGGTGGTATAATTGATAATGAGACAACCCTCTACAAATTAGTCTTATTATCATTATAATATAATTAAATAACGTTTGAGATCGTCTTTTAATGACGTGACAACTAGAAGGGTCATACATTATGAGGAGTTATGTATTAACTGTAAACTTGTTAATCACCCCGACTATTCATCGGTAACGTCCTTGTTTTTAAACTTGGATGTTCATACAAAGATGAAACATTCTTTTGTACGGTTCATTGTACATTTTTACTATCGGGTGTTAAATATTACTACGAGTTCAATAACCTTATCACGATAGGTAAACCTTATGGAATACACCTTACGCATATATATTTGTAAAAAGATTGGTCATTGAACACAGTGTGCAGTTTATAATTGAAAAGCACCCTATGCGGTTTAAGAAATAATTATTTACCTTGTGCGGTGTACCAATAAAAATGCATCGTATGCGGTGTTACAATGCAAAATGTACCGTCATGCTACATAAAGATGCACATTGTGCAATTATTTAATGAAGAAGCACCTTGTGCGGTCAATGAATTAAGATGCATCTTGTGCAGGTTTTAGATAAAGGTACAATGTGTTCATTTGTAATACAGAGGCACTTATTAAGTAGTTTTATTATTTTCAAATATAAAATGTAAAATATTTGTTTGTACAAAATAATTGCCAAAAGGGTCAGAACATACCAAGTGTTCTTCATTATATCAGAATCATGTATCTTCTTTCTGTCCTTTCTTTCGCCGGCCATCGTAATATTTTATATAATGAAGCAGTAAAACAAAACGATAAAAACCAATTGTATTGTTATTCTCAAATGAAAAACTATGTTAGGTGTACGTAGTTGCTAAACCCTGCTTCTAATAGCAGAAGAATTTGCTTAGTTATATATAGCTGAAAATGTATTTAAAATCTTAAAAATGTATAGTTTTAAAATTATGTAAAACATTGTATATAACATGTATAATAATCATTTGATATTCTCTCATATTTTGTGTGTGTACGTTCCAAGTTAGGAGCCAATATTTTTTTTTCTGTATATTATATTTGTATTTTGTTAATCATTTTGTACATAGATCAGGCCGTTAATTTTCTCGTTTGAATTGTTTCACATTTGTCATTTGGGGGCCAGTTTTAGTTGACTTTGCAGTTTTAGTTTAGCTGATTGTTGATGACTGTGCGGTAACCTATGGACGTTAACTTCTTGTTGTCTCTGGTTTAGACTTGTATCATTTGCAATTATACCATATTTCTCTGCATAACAGACACAACAAAAATGGAACCAATTGTTTTTTTTAACTTTTAGTCTTTGTTAATGCTTCAATTAAAAACTTTTTTTCAAAATATGGCGCTACAAATTCCATGTTTTGTGCCTAGATTACGTTGCAGTGTTTGTTTAATGCAATATTGTTCTGTAGAAATTTCGATGTGCAAGGACACGTGTTTTTCTGTCGATAAACGAATTGAAATTGATAAAAGAAAAATTAACAGTCTTCACTTTCCTCATATTTTATCACCTTGCAGTGCATTTCAAGCGCTTGATCTTTGTGTGTTTTCCTTTGCTATTATTTCAACATTTTCAAACCAACTTATCAGTTTTGATGACGCAAGGGATTTGTTTTGCGAATCTTGGATGCATATCATAGGCAATGATGCAAAAACAACACATTCCCTGTGAATGCATTAATATCTGGCCTTGTTACTGTATCGTATGACGTCTTATTAAAATTGAGAATAAAAATGGAGAATATGTCAAAGATACAACAACTCGACCAAAGAGCAGACAAAAGCGGAAAGAAACCAATGGGTCTTCATTTCAGCGAGAAACTCCCTCAACCGGAGGTGTGCCGCAACTGCTCCCTAAACTAAATGTAAAATAGTTCAGTGATAATGGACGTCATACTAAACTCCTAATTATACACATGGAACTAAAATTGAATTCCAACAAGACTAACAAAGGCCAGAGGCTCCTGGCTTGGGACAGCCGCAAAAATGCGGCGGGGTTAAACATGTTTTTTTGAGATCTCAACCCTCCCCTATACCCCTAGCCATTGTACGGATAAAGTTAATATTAAGATTTTTATATCATGTGTTTTGTATAATTTCATTTTCAACGTCAATACGTATTATTACCATCTATTGAACGACCAAAAGTGCACAGATCGACAAGTTATTTGATATCGGGTTCCACCCAACCTACATATTTGAAGAATGTCTTCCTCTAAGTAAATTGGAATTACATTTTATTTCGTTATTTGAACTCTTGAAGATAGTTGCTATGACCCGTACATAAAGTTTGGTATATATTTGGTTGAACTGACATCGATATACATATCTTTGGAATAACACCATATTTGCATAATTGAATTGAATATGTTTGATTTCTCAAAATATACCAATGCCGGTGTTTATAAAATTTATAAAATACAAATATACGATGTTTTTACTACAGTATTATCAAACTGGTCATATGCATTGGTTTAATAAACCTTTTTATTGTTTCATATAACATTTCAAGCCATTGTTAGTTTTTATATCACTTTAAACCTGGACCGCCCTTCTAAAAAAACGGACTGGTCTCGAAAAACACGGGTTTCGGAAATCCATTTAATCTTAAAATGTCTTTTTAAATGCAATACCAAGATCTGTTGTTAAGAGTTAGTCTATTTAAGGATCTTATATTCCAAGTATAAATTTCCTTTCACATAAATAGATAAAAAGTTAAAACTACTTTAGAAGACCAATTTATTAAAACTTTGGGCCTTTGCAAAAACTCTAAATTACAGGTTGTTTAAAGAACCGTTAAAAACTGAATAGTATTTTCCTGTACTAAGAGACAAAGATGTGTTTACATTGTACATTCTGTTAACTTAGAATGGTCAATCATAAACTGCCGATAGAATGTAGGAGGTCTTCAAATATGCAATGAGAAAAAATCAGACCTACCTTTTATCTGAAGATTTCGATATTGGTAATTAATACGATTGTCTCATAAAATGCTACGTTTTGACAACAAAAATGTATTAATACTAAGACAAACAATTCACAAATCATTGTAAACTCCAAAGTTCAGGGAACAAATCTATACATCTAAGCAGGTTTAGATTTAAAATTTCGGCAATTTTTTTAAAGAGTAATACGACAAAGTGATTTCCCTCAATTAAACATCTGCCTCATCCCTCAAATTTTTAAGGCTTTACATTTAATATTCACCTTACTTTTTGAGCCTGTAAATATATGTATGTACTTCTACTGTGATTTTTTTATGTTCATTTGTTTTATCTTATTACTGCTAAACATATGTACATTTGTACTATTATATAATTCCCTCACACATATACCTTTGTATTATTGTATGATGTCTGTCTATGTTTTACTGATTGTATCTTCAACGGTTTATCAGAATTAAGCATATATATGCAGTTGCATTTTTACTTATATAAAAATTGCTTTATTCTGAATAATTTTAACTTTTGGAACACAAAATAATGTACGAGTGATGTTTTTTTCACCAATACCACCTCACCTTGTATGATCTAGTATATTAAATTAAAGTATATATATCATGTCTTACATCCTATATGGAATCAAACTACTATCTATAACAGGGAATTTATTGAAACATGATTATATTTCTTAAGTTTCGTAAAGTTTTATCGAATCGAAAAATGTTGCCACTAAAGATTCAAGTGATTCAAATTACTTACCTATTCCATTTTAAAGCAATATTCTGTTCTCATTTCCCGATTACAATTAGTTAAAGCCACCATGGCAGATTTGTACTTGTCATGAGCAATTCGTTAAGCAAAAACCGCTTGACTTTCCAAATACGTGATCGTGCATCCTGTTTGAATGGACTTTATTGTGTGAGTCTTTTGTTTTTATAGTATCATCTGATGTGTTTGCCTTATTATATATATGCCAGTCTTTCTTAAACTTTCAGTTTCTAACTATACAATTGATATTATATATATTGTGGTTTTTTTTTTTTCTTATTGATAAATATAGCATATGCATTTAGAACTAATTTTCTTAATAAAATCTCTTTCAGACCGTATCCAGATAAGACAAAGCAACCTCGGCCTGTTGATGTTGACAACAATGAAGGTATGTTGTTCCCCTTCGATCCTCGAAAGACATAAAATTATTGTGTGTTTTGCGGACGGCAGATAAATGTAATAACTTTTGTTTATGTTTTGAAACCCCTCTCGATTTTCGATACAATTGAGAATGACAATGGGGAATGTGTTAAAGAGACAACAATCTGGCCAAATAGAAAAACACAACCGAAGACCACCAATTGGTCTTTATCACAGTGTGAAAATCATACACCCAAAGGTGTGCTTATGCTGGTCTGTAAACACAGAAACGTGTTCTAGTTCAGTGTTAATGGAAAGCTTACATTCAGTTTCATACTACCTCGTGAATAGTTCAGATTCTTTGTCCAGTTCTTTACTTCTTGGTTCCTTTTAGTTGTATCAGCTCTTCAACGTGTTTATACGCCTTTCGACTTTCAACCAAATATTTAGGCACCAACATCATAAAACAAACATTTGAAATAATTTCGAATTCACGAAGCAATTTGATAATTTTTTCAGGTAAGCTAAAAGCTACAAATATCAAATAGAAATTGTTGTGATATTACGGTCAATACGAAATGATGAAAATAAACTCCTCAAGTATGCATTATTTTATTTTTTTCAAAAGTGTTGGTAACATTTTCAATTATTAGTTTTACCTCTAAACGCATACATGTAGTTCTAAATAGAAGACAGTCAAAACCTCCCATTTAATGTCTATGCTCCTTTTCAACTAAAATGCATGTCGCATGTTGTCGATGCCATGTCCGATATATGAAAAGAAGTGAGAATAAGCCAAAGTCAAAATTTAAATTTTAACATTGTCCTTTGATTGTAACCTAATTGTCTTTCTTTTTACCAAGGACATAAAATACAAAGACCCTTACGTCTGTATTACTCATTGTTTGCCAGTAACAAATGCAATTAACGTATATCAAATAAAAAAGGGGGAAATATCCTCATATGGGGTGTCCGGATAGCTTCGATACAATGATCACCCTAATCCGGATAATATAACGAGCAATTTAGTCAAATAAATTTGTCATTATCTTTTACGGTTCCGAAAGAGAAGAGGACACAAGGAAAACAGTGTTTGGTAGATAACTCTTTCAGTGTAAAGACTTCAGTTAAACGGTATTAGTTTTCAAAGCGTATAAACTGTACGATGTCATATACCATATATCTAAGCAACATCTTGTGAAACAAAAATACTGCAAAAGAACAAAAATAAGGCGGAAGAAAACAAATATAATTAAAAACCAATTGTTCAGAGAACAACATGAACAATTGAAATCTTTCAAATAGTTAAGATCTATTTTGATATGAAAATATGTAAAATGCCATTTCTAGCGTTAAATGGTTGCTTATTGTATGCTTATTCCAAAAATATATGGTTTCTATACAAAAAAAAATTATTAAGGGAGATAATTTGCGATGGTTTGAAAATGGACAATTACGATATTATTTGATAGTTTACTTGACATTGATTCCAAAAATATATGGTTCTGTATACTTTTACATTAAATATGTCTGAACAATTGCTACTTCTGATTTACACAAGTTCACTTCCGGTTGGCTTTCCACTTTCGAAGGATAATACAAAAAGTCCCTTGACATTATCATGTATATATATGACGTAAAAGCAAAGGTCAAAATTTAGAAAGTCAAATTTACCAATGATCTTAAGCTCAACTTCAAGGTCATAAATTAAAAACCTCAAATCAAAGGACCTTATGTCTAAATTATAAATGGTTAATTAGTTATATCACCATACGTGTTAATCAAAACATATAACTTTAGTTTAATGTAAATGAACCTTTTCAACCAAAATGTGTGTATTTCGACATGTCATTACTAACAATTGAGTAAAAATATGTTGTCGATATCTTGTACGGTTTTTGAAAATAAGCCAAAATCAATTTAGAATATGACCTTGACCTATGACATTGACCTTACTTTCTTTATTTTTACCCAAGACCTCCAATTAGTTGATAATGCCATAAAAAGTAAAGAAGAAGGATAATACGTCATCCCAACTCCGTCAAGAGTGTTATTTTAGATTTCATAAAAATGTAACATGGCCTAAGTCAATGTAACAGCGATTGTTTTGACATGGATACCGTAACCATGGAAACAGCAAACATTTCCCGTAACTTAATGAAACTTAATATAAATCTTAAGAAGCAAGTACAGATGAAACTTTTCCCCGTGACATTTTCAAAATGGCTGCTGTTACTATGGAAACTGTAAAACATGTGAACAATTGAAAAATGCTCCTAACTTCCGGAAGATTTACAAAATAATAAGTTGTGATGTAATCATGTGCATTGACTGTTTTAAACTTTTAACATTATTGCAGTGTGGCGGCATTTTTTAAGGATGCCAAACGCTATAGCTTATAATGGAAAATCTATTTGACCTGGAACTATAAGAAATGAAACTGCACCGACATTCCTTTATAAGTTGTAATATAAAATTTTAAAAGATAAGGTGCTGTTCAGATACCTTTTTTCCATGTTTCGAGTTCTGATGAATTTTCTTTTCTCTTCTTAGTCACTATAGATTGTAACGACATGTTTTCACACGAAATACATAAATAGTAATTGGAAATGTTCTGCCATTACAAAATGATACAGAAACACAAACCACACGAGAGAAAAGGGGTTGTATATGATTGCTAATTAAACAACTATCTTTAGATTATTGAACAAAGAGCAAACATTGGAATAATTACGGGTAACAGTGTTAACAAATAAATGAAACCTTAAATAAAAAGCTACAGTAGACAGCAAATCGAATTGCAAACATAAAACAGTGAAATAATTTTTTAAACTGGAAATGAGCATTCTGACTATCGTCAAACTCGTTGCCCAAACATAAACACATTAGATTGCGTAGGGTTTTTTTTATATCAAAGAACACAGTCATCGTCAGCCTGAAATATTCCTCACTAATCGTGATTAAGAAAATGCATGTGTAAAGGAATAAAATAGCGGTATCCTTTAATTATGCATCAGTGTTTATCATGACATCCGATCTAAAACATGGATCTCGGGCAATGTGAAAAAAAAAATCACGATGAAAATGGTTATGTATTCAGCTATCAAATTGAAAAGAATGTCAACATTGAAAGTGAAACAAGGATGTTGCATTTGGTTGACTGATTCGATACACAAACAAAACAACATTCTAACATAGGTAAAACGATAATAAACACACTATATTAAAACTACAATATGCACTCAAATGACCCAAATCTATCAAATTGCACGTGGTCGCTATCAGTGTATGTTTATATTTATGTTTATATCCAGTAATATGATAGTCGTCATTCTTCGGAGGTCATCTTGGTGGTTGGTTAGAAGACATCTAGACAAAACAACACACGAAATTTTGATTAGTATTATGGAATACTTTCATTGTAAACAGTTTAATTTACGATATTTTAAAGTAAATTACAATCAAATATGAGAATATGAGTCAAATCTGTGAAAATAAAAATGACAACTAATGCCTCTTTGATAGCGAAACAAAATGTTAACGTTTAGAAGCCATCTCACAAAAGATGGTGTTCAAGTCATTTCAACCATCGGTGTCTATGATCTTAAGGTGGTATGGGTGTCTTTCGACATCACGGATTGTAAAAACAGAGAACCTAAGGTCAATATATTCAGTTCAATTAGCACAATTTGATTCAGGAATACCGACAACTAACGTAAAATTTCATTTAAAAGAACAAATGTATGAGATTAACTTATAAATATTATTCATTTTATGAAGATGTGTTTTTTGGGGTTGATTATTAATGTTTTTGAAATTGACATTTTAAGGGGAGGTAACTCTGAAACAATGTATATTCTGAAGGAATCTACAAAGAATTTTACTATTTTTGCATTTTAGCTGGAACAACGCACAGTGCCCTATCTTTTCTTTCGATATTTTCAAAGCTTTTTCTAAAATGCTATCTTTGCGTATTTTATGTTACGTGTTTTTCATCTATTATAGCTTTTAAACACATAATACTGTTTCCTGTATTATCCATACAAAATGTGTCATTTTGTCACAACCTGTAGCTTGAGAAAATGCGCGTTGACCATTTTTATAATATGTTTGAACAAATATCGATATATACAACGTTTTGGCAAAGTATGAACAATTTGTCACCGATGAGTCTTATGTAAACGGAACGCGCGTCTGGCGTATTAAATTATAATCCTGGTACCTTTGATAACTATTTTATCATTCTTATTTTAGACTCCCATAACACCTTAACATCCCTTTTTGATCGGAGGTATTTTAATATCAGTGTAAACTTTTATCATCGAACTTTTCCTCACACAAACTGACATCCAATAGATCAATGCTTCGTTAATAGTTTCTTTTAAACGTTTACATGGATAAAGTTATTTCCTATTTAAGACTGAAATGAAAAATCATCGGCACTGTTAGATACAAATAGGTATGGCAAAAGATCAATAGCTTTCAACCAAAAGGCGGTAATTCAAAAAACGCAAGAATTAAGCATATCTATATTGTATTCATGGCAACTATCAGTTTTATAAGAAAACTGATTGTTTTGGTTTAACTTTAAAAACATGAACATTCTTTGATAAATATATGTTTTATATTATTGTTTTTTTTTTTATTATTTATAAGGCCAGTTTTATGAACATGATGAAGGTAAGTGCTATTCATGTACCTATTTGAAATGCACGTTTTTTACTCACAACTCATTGAGTTAAAAGAAAACTAAAGACTTTGCTTCACATTTGTGCTTTTTTCTGCTTGGTATCTAAATACTCTGGTTGCTTTAATCGTTTAATTTTTTGTGAACCTTCAACGAATTCCGAAATAACAGTAGATCAGATAAGTTTTTTTTAAACCTAACTAGACTTTAAATAAGTGCTTAATACATAAAAACATGGTTTGTTGTTGTTTGGTTACTGACACGTTGATATATACTAAATATCTCTTTGATTTATAATTTTATTGAATGGAGTCATTGACTTCGACCCAGTTTTCATTGTTCATTTAATTGCTTTTTTTTTTACAGAAACGATTCAATTGTAATATCTTTATCAACTAAATGCAGATTACAAATATCTTTGTAAAGGTACCAAGTGAACATTACATCGTCTTTATTAAAAAAAAAAAATTTTTTTTAAGACAAATAAACATTTTTATGTGCTTGTTTCAGTATCAATTAAGTAGCTGAGACATTGCAGCATATCAGTTAATTTTACTTAGCGAATATACGTTGTTTTTTTAACTACGATATCAACTGGATAACACAAAAATAGTCTTGATGAAGTACTCATATGTCATTTGTCTTGAAAGACATACATATATTTCGGAGTTTAGTATGACGTCACTTATTACTGAACTAGTATTAATTTTTGTTAAGGTGCCAGCTGAAGCACGCCTCCGGGTGCGGGAGTTTATCGCTGCATTGAAGACCCATTGGTGACCTTCGGGTGTTGTCTGCTCTTTGGTCGGATTGTTGTCTTTTTAACACATTCCCAATTTCCGTTTTTAATTCTAATTTTATGCATATATATTTAATTCAAGTAGTTTGACAGATCTGACAATCGTGAAACTGTGAATTACTTGGTGACATTTTCAAATCACAAAACAATTTATAATATTAATTCGTAATCAAGATATTCATTTCAACTTAATTGTTTTGCGATCTCATATTATAAACACTTTGTTTATCAGAAAGTTGCAAGACTTATATAATTTTTATTTAATGCTTAGGGTTTTTGTATTTGTCAACATTTTTTTATATTTATTTCGTAGATAAATCAACACGGCTTTTTGTATTTGTGGTGACTGCCATATGTACATTCCTTATAGCAGTTGGAGGTATGTGTTGTGTAGTAGACAGATTTACTTTTCAAAATAAGTTAAGTACATCCGTTTCACGAGTGTGATTTTTTTAAATTAAGATTGAATAAGAGTATATAAACTTAAACATAATGTTCAGAAGAAGTTCTTAATCATTTTCTTATATTCACTGGTTAGAATATTGCAAACAACTATATGTTATATCAGTAATAGACGAAGATAAAATGATATTCAAAGACAACATAAAACAGACACACTTGATTCCAAAAATCATTTTTGAACTAAAATATAATCATTTCAATAATAAAAAAAGTATTTCTCATCTAAAACACGGAAGAAAAAATGGATTTTGAACAGTGGAACTGTTCAGTCTGGAAACTACGCAATCATTGCTGCATCACTCGTGTGTGATAACTGTCTTAAATGGTTTCACCAAAATGTGACTGACTTGAATATGCTTCTAAAAGGACATACGGGACATTTTGAGGCAGCCATCAGTTAACTAAATGTATGCAATATTGAAGCAGTGTCGTGTTATCGAATAAACTTTAACACATATTACTAATATCATAATCCACGAAAGTGCATGAATGTTACAAGAACACAAAACACACATGTCGCTGCATGTAGACGTACTTATTATAATTACGTTCGTAATAACTCAGTTCCTTGACAGAATTTGCATTCCGGCAATAGGGTTAAATGAAACTGTAACCCTTTTTGTTATCATTGTAAGATTTTAACGTTATCGTACCCAGTGAATTCATAAAGCTTTGGGTTCCTTTAAGTTTGAGGTGAATGTGTTTTGTACGTTTCATTACGTTTATCACTGTTAATTCCAATGATGTGCATACGTATTTTAATATGTTTCAAATGTTAGTTCATTTGTATTTTTTAGGATTTCTTATATTTTTCTCTGTTGAAGAACGAGGTAAGACTAGTCATAAAGTTCACTGTATTTTCATTTCGATATTATACCAAGTGAAAAATATGTTAATCATGATCATTGAGTTAGTTGAAAGAAATTTAACATAACATTTGCGTTTACATATATAAACTATCCGTCATATAATGAAGACACGTATAGGACAATCAACTCGTCAGTTGCAGGTCAAGAGTTACGGCTTATCAAGATGAAGCAAGCAAACAATAACTAAAAATCAATTAGCCAAAGAACAATAAGGCAATATATATAAAAACCAACGGCCGTTCAAAAAAAAATTCAAAATTCAAAATTCAGAAATTCCGTCCGAAAATAGCACTTTACATCTTTATCATAAAATTGATTTTACCACATCTATATTAAAACAAGCCATCCCATTTTTCAGAGTAACATTCAATACCACAGTAAATCTACATCTGTCAACCGATTAGTTGTTGGTGTTAGATCCCCAATGCACCCACTTAAAAAAAGTATTCCTTCCCTGGAACAAACAGCACGTTTGTTTTCTTTGTTTAATTGAACTAACAAACAAATATGCAAAAAGGAATCCATAGACCATCTTAAGCAAACATTTACTTATCCTTGATGTTTTGGCTATATGTATCTTATATAGAAGAAACAGGTGCATCGTGTGCGCATGGTTTCGATTGTCGTTATGCTGAACAAAATCTGTAACTAGGGCTTGAAACTTGAAACGTTTTAGGGAAAACAAACCACGAGGGTTGGTCTTTTGTATGGCTTCTAGAGAATAATAATGAAGGTTGACACGGTGAATGGCTATATATGTCTTTCAGAGGAGAAAGGGCACATCGTGTGTGCATAGTGTCGAGTTGCGCTATGTTAAAAATCTTTAACTAGTTTAGATCTAAGGACCCAATATTTGTTACATTAGGGTAAACAGTGGTTTGAGGTGGAGGGGGTTCTGTTGCGCATATTCAAAAATCTGAAACTGAGTTTAAAGTTGAAACGACAATACTGCGTTATGAGTATTCGATACACTTGTTGGTTTGGAAGGCTTCGTCGATCAATATAGGTTTATCTCAACCTGCTTTCAAATAGAAATTGTACTTAAATGTTACCTATTGCAAAATATTTATGTTGTACAAAGAAGCAGCCAAGTTTCGCACGAATTTCTGCAAAATAGATCATCTCATCAACAATATTAACATCAATCCTTTTGACTTGTCAGACCCATATTCCTCATACGTCTTCGATTTGAATCACGAGTCAAAGAAACTGAACGACTCTAGGGATGACAGCAAAATCAGAGCATACATCGAGTGCAATGGCCCAGAAAACATACAAACGATCTGCAATTCAAATGTGACAGACACAAAATGAACTTCGTGTTTAAGGTTAATAAATGAAGAACGATTTATTATAAACAATTGTCGACAATACATCTCCTTATCTAAGTTTTTTGGTACTTCTCGTTACAAACACTCTTGCGGGAAATTACATTTCTTTCATTCGAAAGATAAACGTAATACAAAGACGTAGATATACTTTTGTTTTTTGCACTTTCGAAGACTCGCCAAACACAAACACAAAATCTACATCAACGGCAATCAAGTATGCAGAGTGCAAAACTCATATAAGCAAACAAGTACAAAGTTGTCAAAAGCTCAAAAAACAGTACTGCGAATCGAATTAAGATCATACACACATGACTATAACCATCATGTCTTTGATCTATGTGTAAACGGATCACAACAATCTATTTTCTATTTTTCCAACACAATTTTCTCAGGCATACAATTTTTTCAAAATTCTTAAATCTTTTAACATTAATCAATGACGTTGAAGACAATCAATCGTATAATCACTAATAAAAGAGGGATTCCACTCGAACTCTGAGAAAAACATTTGACCACATTGACCATATATTTTGTCAATGTTTGTTCCGCGTTAGTGAGGTACAGTTTAGAATTGACACAGGATCCAGTCAACAACTAAAACAAGCATCAAGTAATGGTTGTTCAGTCTGCATCCGTATTCGCAGTCCAATCTATCAGACGACAAAAAATGTTGCTCGTCAAATTACAAATACAAAATCTCGTTGTCAAATAGTGGTAAAGACGAAATAGTTTTAGAGCTTCGTACACCTAGTAAAACAGCTAAACAAAACATGCATAGAATTCTTGTCCAAGTAAATAGATTTCTCAATGAGAGCGTTTTCAGTGTTAGCGAAAACCGTACTACTGTGTATTCATTAATTTCTGTGGGTACCAATTATTGTCGATTTAGGAAATTTTGTATTTTCGTGGACATTTGGTTTCCAGGTTTTACTTAGGATTGCTTACAATGTGTACTTGTTTAAACATTTAGAATCATGGTTAGTCTGTACCATGAAATCAACAAAAATTGGCATACCACGAGTTATAATGAATCAACAATACACTTTTTTGAGTTGCTGATTTGAGTGGTTAAAGAAGCGCTGCCTTCAAAAGCGATATTTGATAAGATTTTTATCTTAAATTTGGAGGTTGTTTGTGATGTGATATATGCCTAATCCCAGGTAAAAACATTCTGTCAATGAATATGGTCTGTGCTCATGCTACGATGGTAAGGGGTTGGTTCAGTCATTTTAAAAAGTTCATCCCTTAGTTATGATCATATAGACTTTTAAAAAATAAACGCATGAAGTAGACACTGATTACCAAATCTACCAAAAGGTTCGGTTGTAAAGCGTCAAGCAAGACCTAGAGGCCTCGATTCATAAATAAGCTCAATCGTTAGAAACCAACATCAGACTTAAAGTTTTTTTTTCACAGCAATATGAACTTGTTCTGTTTCAAAAGTCAATTGCAAAAGTAAAACACCCATCACAGCTGCGACAGGAATATATGACATCGTATGCATGCGTTCAAAGGTCGTTTACTGTCTTCGAATTTATAGGAATGTTTATGATAGAGGTCTTATATCAACGAATCCACAAGAAAAGAAAAGAAAGTACCGTTTGTCTTGTCACTTGTTACTATACAGGTCTTAAAACGAAGATACATTTAGCACGGATTTGGATAATAATGACATCACTGAAAAAGAATACGCAGCCGATGTTAAAGTTTTAACTTTTACTATAATAGAATTTTTTTTTTAAATGTGACAACTTTGCAATACATTTAGTCTGTGCATGTACCTTAGTCCCTTTACTCAACGTACCACTCCGCTACGCTTCGCGTTGACAAATAGTTCAGGGTTCCAAACATTTCATAGTCGTAGAAAATATACCCTCTTTGCCAGCACTATATAGTTTAAAACCTCACCTCATCGCTCCATCAATTACAAGACCAAATATAATATTCTCCAATCCCCTGTCACAAATCAAAGTATGCTCGCCCATCATTTACTTACTTTGGCAAACCCCTAACTTTTAAAGGTACAACATTTTTTGCTAATCCTACACTTTAATACCACAGAATCTGTATATGGGACGACCATTCGAAATTCGGTTTGGAGAGGAGTTAGGGGTGGTTTACAGATTGAATAGCAATTTCATTCTGTTGCTAGACGCTCTTAATCTTTTCGCGTTGACGTTGTAGTTTTTTTTACATGTGTTCAAAACTATTTTCGAAATGACTGATTGTAGACTTTCCATTATCACCTCGCGATCGTCTGGTGGAAGATTTATTTTCAGGTTTTTCCAAGTTCAAGATTTCAGTTATCAAAATTATACTGTGTTTCTCTCTTCCCTGAACGTAAATTGGCGTTTTTAGAAGTGATTATGATTTAGTCAGTTATTTTCGTATGATCAGTAACCATTTCTTATCCTTAGATGTCATTTGAAAGTAAGGCATAACGACAGGATAACAATGGTTTGATGATCAATCTTTTGGAGGTATTGCTGTCGGGAAAGTTAACTGTTGCAAAGCTTTTCTATCTTATTTAAATAAGCTCTTTTTCCAATGGCACCCAACATTCTTCTCCTATGTTTCAGACCTACCATTGCAGAACCTACTGATTTACTTTCAGTAAAAATAATCGGAGGTTGGCATATACAATGTGGTAATCTAATTCTACGACTAGCGGTAGTTTATCCATCATGGTCGCTGTCCTTCATATTATTTGCCATTTATTATTTGTTTCTTTCGATTTTTCATGTGTTTTGTTTTACATTTTGTCATTTTTGGACTTTGATAGTTAACTATACGTACGTTATGAGATACTCAGCGATAGATTATAATTTTGCCACACTTTATGGATCTGCTGATCCTTAGTGAGCACATAAGATCACCCAGATTTGTTGGAGTTCGTGTTGCTAATTTTGTCGGTTTGTCTACATAGATTTGTTAACAATGGTACATTTTTCTGTTATTGACATGGCTTTGTCAGTTAATTCTCGACCTTTGAGTTAGAATGTTCATGTCATTGATATCATTCGCTTCCCTCTTAATCAGTATTTCGTGTATAGATCTAATTATACATGTTATTTGTAACAAGGTATGTACTTTATATATCATAAAGATTAACAGTCTATGTTGGTTTCATTAAGATTTATTACCACCAGAAGATTTAAAGGCTGTAGAAGGCACAGATGGTATCGAACTGACATGGAATCCACCGCTTTATCCGTCTTTTGCAAACATTAGCAAGTATCAGATAGAAATTAAAGTCAATGGTCAAACAGAAATTGTGAATTTGTCAGCAGACCAGAACTCATATTTGATTCCAGATGTTATTCCATCTCAGTTGTATTCTTTTGTCATTAAAACATGTTGTACAAAGTTGAACAAGAACCGTGAGAGCAAATCAAGCAACGCTGCTGAATGTAGAGCTGCAGGTAAATTATACGTTTTTTTGTTAATCATTTATATTCCGATTGTAATCCGTGGGTGCTCGGTTACAGAATTGTCTTATTAGCTCATCTACAATACCATCTAGCATGTCTACAATTAGGTTAGGGTGTGAGTTTGATTTTCTCTCTTTACAGAAGCGTTATAATGCTTTCTTGGTAGACGATGATTGTCAATGTTTCCCGAAGGTCGGTGGTCTTCTTAAGGTACTCCATTTAGTCATCATGTTACACCATTGATAACTAAAAAAAAGGCTAGTACTAACATTCAATCTAGTATAAAAATTACACTCTTCTACTCTTTAAAGATATACCCATATAATCAATTTCCTTTAAACATTTTGTTCACAATACAGCATTGGTTTGTGAATACAAGAGTAAGGAAACTAGAATGGAAACAAAAGAGACAACTTTCCAATAAACTGACATAAAAGTTATCAAGTGCAGGTCATCGTATAGTATCGATTATTTTATTACAACGAAAGCTTAAAAAGGTCACGACATGACAAACGTATAACATTTAAAACAAAAAAACTAAGTTAAAAAAAAAACAAATGATATACAGCAACACACGACAATTACTAAATATAAGCTCATTCGATTTCTCCCAATGGAGTTCATACAATTTCCTTAGTTTTGAGTGTGCTTCTTTGATTTGTTTTTTATTAGTTGATTTACTAGATTTTAACATCGGTAAACTACTACATGACTGTGTTATCTTTAAAAACACATTCAGAAATTTATTTGCAAAATTATATTAGGTCAGAATCGGCATTTCATTTAGAGAGCTCTTTATTGATAAACGAAAAAATCGAGTCATTTATGAGTTTCCTTGAATATAATGTTCAAATAGAATTGATACGAATCTGAACAGAGTTTGACAATAGAATCGAAATCATATATATGACAAGAAATACATGTTTGCTAAAGTTCAATCAGGAGCACACGATTTTGTCAAAAATACAAATATTTTAACGTGTGTGTCAGAAACGCTGATAACATTTCTGAAGACCTGAACATTCTCTTTATTTAACTTAATCAAGAAAAAGAAACATATTTCATATCAGAGAGAAATATATTCTTGATCATCAACGTTTTACATAATATCCATATTTTTTTTTTAATTTTAGATAACAATTTGATTTAATAAATTCACCAAACATTAATGGAATCAAAGTTACGTATGTAAATTTGTTCTAACTTCTTTACTGAAGTTGCGATAATTGACACTTTCGTAAAATATTATGAAAAACGTTGGGAATGCGTATAAAAGTGTAGTAAAAAAAATAATTGTTTTCTATCCTAATATATAGAAGATATATATATATATATATATATATATATATATATATATATATATATATATATATATATATATATATATATATATATATATATATATATATATATATATATATATATATATATATATATATATATATATATATATAAACGCCTAAAAAGTGTACATAACAACACCAATGATATAAAAAGGAACTATAAATGTAATTATTTATAAATATTTCGGATAACAGATATCCTTCGTCAGTCAGATTCTGATGTTAAATGAATCATCTTGAAGTCTTCTTAGATTAAACTTTTACTAAATCTTGAAATTCATACAATAAAAAAGGCAAACCGAACATCAGTTAAGACGCTTGCACCATTCTAAAAAATTGTTGAATATGACATAGGTTATATGACTAATTACATCAGAGAGTTCAAATATATGCTTTAAATAAAAATAATAATGTGCGATGTGAACTAGCACAATTTTAAAGCTATTAACGGTGTCGATATTATGATGTTACAAGAAAGATTGCGTCAATAAGAATTCCAAATAAACAGCACTGAACGGTCTAAATTTCTAAATATTTCAGATTTGACAACTGTAGTGTAGTTACATTAGAGTCTGCGATGTTTAAAACAAACGGCCGTTAAAATATAATAACAAATTTTGACTAAAGTAAAATAGTTGGACGTGACTTGGTACTTATACATCCCTAAAAAAATTAAGCAATTTAAATTGTTATATTCAACAGATTTATTTTAGAGATGAGTAAGGTAAAGAAATAGAAACGGAGACTGTAATAATAAGTAATATAACCCAGATGTGAAGCACTGCATGGTGTCGAGCTACATCTTTTTATTTATCCCATTTGGTGCCAAAGTTGTTAATTTTCTTATCAAAAATCTTTCCCAAGTAAGTCTATCCTAACTAGACCAAGCAGAGTTGTGGTCAATGATAGTAATGGTCAGTCGATTGAGATCTGCCTTAGTGTGGTCAGGGGATCTCAAATGTCGACTAAGAGGGAGGTCTGGCTTGCATTGGTAGTCGCTACGATGACCGTTCATTCGTTTGTGAAACGGCTGTTCTGACTCGCCTACATACTGTTTACCACATTTACACTGTAGGAGATACACAACATTTGTAGTCTTGCAATTAACATTGCAAAATATGGTGTATTCTGTACCAGTGGAGTGACTGTTAAAAGTCTAGGTATCCAGTATTTGTTTGCAAGTCAGACATCGTTTGTTTCCACAACCCTTACAAGAGCCCACTGACGAAGAGCCTGCTTGAGAGGATAACTCAGCTCTCACCAGCAAGTCTTTAAGGCTTTTGGGCCTGCGGAAAGCCAGTACAGGTGGTTCGGGAAAGATCTTGGATAGTTTAGGATGTTTTTCGATATCTTTCCAACTTTCGCGGATAAGGTGAGACAAGTTGTCAAATTTTGGATGGTAAGTCAACACAAAAGGCACCCTCCTGTTGACCTTTTTGACTTTATATTGTAAAAGTTCATCTCGGCTGATGTTGCTAGCACGAGAAAAACCTTTATCAATGTCTTTCCTTTTGTAGCCTCGATGTTTTAGGTGACCGCGAAGTTCTTGTAGTCGTTTTTTGGCAACATCGTTGGTGGAGCAAATCCTTTTTATTCGTATGGCCTGGCTGTAGGGAATGCTCTTGGTGCAATGTTTAGGGTGACAACTTGAAGGAGACAGATATTGATGTTTGTCTGTGGGCTTGCAATACAGATCTGTAAATATGTTTCCATCCCTCACTTGCGTTGTAGTGTCAAGAAGTGTGATCTTAGAGTCAGAGATTTCATATGTGAATTTTATTGAGGGATGGGCATCGTTGGCATGTTGAATAAACAAATCTAGTTCTTGTTCAGTATTATCCCACTTCATATCAATATCGTCAATAAATCGGAACCAAGAGAGGGGTTGATAAAGAAAAGAATTGAGAATTCTCTGTTCTAATTTCCCCATAAAAATATTGGCATAAGACGGGGCCATCTTTGTTCCCATTGCTGTTCCATTAACTTGGAGAAAGTGTTCACCATTGAATGTGAAGTTATTGCATTTTAATACCAAAGTTAGAAGCTGGATGAGATATTCAGTTGGTGGTTCGCTGTCTTCGACTCTATAGGAATGGTTATGATAAAGGTGTTAAAACAATTACTCCACAAGAAAAGAAAAGAAATATACCGTTTGCCTTGTCACTTGTTGCTCTTCATGTCTTCAAACGAGGATACATTCAGCACGGATTTGGATAAGAACGACATCACTGAAAAGGAATACGTAGACGATGTTAAAGTTTTATCTTTTGCTAAGATAGAAATTTTTTTAAAAATGTGATAACTTTGTACTACATTTAGCGAGGATCTGTCTGTGCATGTACCTTAGTCCCTTCACTTAACATACTACTCTGCTACGCTTCGCGTTGCCAAATAGTTCAGGGTGCCAAACATTTCATAGTTGTATAAGTTATACCCTCTTTGCGAGCACTGTATAGTTGAAAACCTTATACTGCCAGCGTACGTTCAATTTCTCCGACAGCCTAATCTCACCACTCCAACAACTACAAGACCAAATGTAATATTCTCCTCTCCCCTATCTCAAATCAAAGTATACTCGCCCATCATTTACTTACTTTGGCAAACCTCTAACGTTTAAAGGTACAACATATTTTTGATAATCTTACACTTCAATACCACAGAATCTGTATATGGGACGACCATTCGATATACGGTTTAGAGAGGGGTGAGGGAATATTAACAGATTAAATCGCAATTACATTATGTTGCTAGGCGCTCTCAACCATTTTCGCTTTGCCGTTCGAGCAGTTATTTTTACATTTGTTCAGACCTATTTTCGAAATGACTGATTGTTAACTATCCATTATCATCGCGTTTGGTGCAAGATTTATTTTCAGGTTCTTCCAAGGCTAGGATATCAGTTATCAAAATTATACTGTCTTGCCCTCTTCCCTGGACGTCAATTCTCCGTTTTCAAAAACCACGGCGTTTTAGAAGTGATTATATTTCAATCAGTTATTTTTGTTTGATCAGGAACCATTTCTTATCCTACAAAGTCATTTGAAAGTAAGGCATAATGACAGGATTACAATGGTTTGATGCTCAATCTTTTGGAGGTATTTCTTTAGGGAACGTTAACTGTTGCCAAACTTTTCTATCTTATTTAACAATGTTTAAATAAGCTCTTTTTCCAATGCCAACCAACATTTTTCTCCTATATTTCAGACCTACCATTTTGCAGAACCTACTGATTTACTTTTAGTAAATATAACCGGAGGTTGGCATATACAATGTGGTAATCTAATACTACGCCTAGCGGTAGTTTATCCATCATGGTCGCTGTCCTTCATATTATTTGCCATTTATTATTTGTTTCTTTTGATTTTTCATGTGTTTTGTTTTACATTTTGTCATTTTTGGACTTTGGTAGTTTACTTTACGTACGTTATGTGACACTCAGCGGTAGATTACAATTTTGCCACACTTTATGGATCTGCTGATCCTTACTGAGCACATAAGATCACCCATATTTGTTGGAGTTCGTGTTTGAGTTGAAATGTTCCTGCCATTGATACCCTTTGCCTCTATCTTAATCAGTATTTCCTTTATGGATTTAATTATACATGTTATTTGTACAACGTTTGTACTTATATTTCAAAAGATTAACAGTCTATGTTGGTGTAATTTAGATTTATTACCACCAGAAGATTTAAAGGCTACAGAAGGCACAGATGGTATCAAACTGAAATGGAATCCACCGCTTTATCCGTCTTTTGCAAAGATTAGCAAGTATCAGATAGAAATTAAAGTCAATGGTCAAACAGAAATTGTGAATTTGTCAGCAGACCAGAAACAACATTTGATTCCAGATGTTATTCCATCTCACGTGTATTCTTTTGTCATTAAAACATGTTGTGCAAAGTTGAAAATGAACTGTGAAAGCGATTTTAGCAAAGCTGCTGAATGTAGAGTTGCAGGTAAAGTATACGTTTTTTGTTAATCATTTATATTCCGATTGTAATCCGTGGGTGCTCGGTTACAGAATTGTCTTATTAGCTCATCTACAATACCATCTAGCATATCTACAATTAGGTTATGGTTTGTGTTTGATTTTTACTTTTTACTTTTTACTGAGTCGTTCGAATGCTTTATTGGAACACGATAATTGTCATTATTTCCAGAAGGTCTGTGGTTTTCTCAAGGTACTCTGGTTTATTCCATAAAATAAAATAAGTCATCATGTTACACCATTGACAACTAAGAAAAAGGCTAGTACCAACATTCAATCTAGTATAAAAATTACACTCTTCTACTCTTTAAAGATATACCCATATAACCAATTTCCTTTAAACGCATTGCGGCTGTCCTGCAAATAAGCACTTTTCTTTATGATCTTTGAAGTTACGGGCTTCAATTCGAGTTTGACTCTCATCCATCACATGAAATTAATTATAAACAAGCGCTACATGCACTATTTTAGTAGTAGACAGATATATTCATGACAAACTATCATTAATATCAATTTATAATAGTTACGATAATTCTTGTTGGACAGTATAGTTAAAATCAGTCTAAATAATGTGAAATAATACAGTGTCATTAGCATGAATCATCAAAAAATCAAAACAGTCCTACTTAAGTACTTTTCGTTCATATTCAACATTGGTTTGTGAATACAAGAGTAAGAAAACGTAGAATGAAAACCAAAGAGACAACTTTCCAATAAACTGACTTAAAAGCTATCAACTACAGGTCATCGTATGGTATCGATTATAATCGTTACCTTTATTACATCGAAAGCTATAAAAGGTCACGACATGACAAACGTATAATAATTAAAACAAGAAAAATAACTAAGAAAAACAGTGATCTATAGTTGGGTTTTGTTTGTGTCATTCGGGCTCTTGTAGAGAGTTTTCCCTTAGGCAATCATGCCACATCTTCTTTACTATAAGTAGCTCATCTACAGTAACTTCTAGCTTGTCTACAATAAAAAATGATTGTAGTGAGTTTGATTTCATCTTTTTGCAAAAGCGTTCGACTGCTTTCTTGGTAGACGATGATTGTCATTTTTCCCGAAGGTCGGTAGTTTTCTCAAGGTACTCTGTTTTTTTCCGTTAATTAAAACTAATCGTCATGTAACAACATTGTTAACTAAAAAAAGGCTAAACACCAACATTTAATCTACATGATCTAGTTTAAAAATTAAAGATATACCCATATAACCCATTTACTTAAAACGCATCGCGGCTGTTCTGCAGATAAGCACTTTTCTAATATCTTAATGATCTTTGAAGTTACGGGCTCCAGTTCCAGATTTGATTCTCATCCTTCAAATTTCAAATTATGCTTAGATGAGACCTCATTCAGAACTTGAATAAATTTGAAGTAAGTTATTTAAGATAAGAATCGGCATTTCATTTAGAGAGCTCTTTATTGAATAACGAAAACAATCGAGACATTTATGAGTTTCCTCGAATTTAATATTCAGATGTAATTAAGTCGAATCTGAACAAAGTTTGACTATATAATCGAAATCATATATATGGCAAGAAATACATTTTTGCTTCAGTTTAATCATGTTCTCAAGATTTTGTCAAAAACACAAGTATTTTCACGTGTGTGTCAGTGAAGCTGATAACATTTCTCAAGACTTGAAAATTCTCTTAATGTAACTTAAACAAGAAAAAGAAACATATTTGATTATCAGCAAGCAATTTGTTCTTTACCATCAACGTTTTACAGAATATCAATATTTTTTTTTAAATTCTTGATTCTTAACAATTTGATTTAATAAAGTCATCAAACATTAATAGAATCGAAGTTATGTATGTAAATTTGTTCTTAACTTCTTTCCTCAAGTTGCGAAAATTGACACTTTCATATTAGAGAAATACTATGAAAAACGTTTGGAATGCGTATAAAAGTGTAGTTAAAAAATAATTGTTTTCTATCCTAATATATAGAAGATATCATATTTCCCTCCGGTTTATATGATCCGTTCATCCTATATTGACTCCTCTTAAAATTCAAGAGTTTATCTAAAAATGAGGGTACTTTTTCTAAAAATTAGGGTACTTTTTATATGGCCTTTCAAATACCGTTTCGATCCTTAACATCACTGAAGAGACATTAATGGTCGAAATCCGGATCTGGTGTATTAAAAAAATATTGACACCGTATGTTTGTGGCATAACATCGTGGCCACAAGTTAAAAAATGTTTTTCTGTTTAGTATTTAATTTATATTAAGATCTATTTTGTTACATCTTGTGATCAATTTTATTTGGCAATCGCCAATGGCAGTCAGCAGGGTTAAAGAACATCAGTTGTTCGACCTGTTAGTCAAATGCGTTTTGTTTAAATATACTTTTTTCACTTTTTTGGTCTTTTGGAAAATGTTGTTTGTGCTGTTTTAAGACCCTTCTACAACGAAATTTGTTTCATATGCACACGTATAAAAATTGCGGTTTTTATCCAACGCAATAAGGTTTGAACGTAGTTTTCAATTTAGACTCGTTTATAAATTTTTTTTGAGCTTGTATCATATTTTCCCTCCGGTTTATATGATCTGTTCATCCTATATTGACCCTTAAAATTCAAGAGTTTATCTAAAAATGAGGGTACTTCTTATATGGCCTTCCAAATACCGTTTCGATCCCTAACATCACTGAAGAGACATTAATGGTCGAAATTCGGATCTGGTGTACTAAAAAAATATTGACACCGTATGTTTGTGGCATAACATCTTGGCCACAAGTTAAAAAATGTTTTTCTGTTTAGTATTAAATCTATATTAAGATCTATTTTGTTACATTTTGTGATCAATTTTATTTGGCAATCGCCAATGGCAGTCAGCAGGATGAAAGAACATCAGTTGTTCGACCTGTTACTCAAATGCGTTTTCTTTAAATATACTTTTTCACTTTTTTGGTCTTTTGGAAAATGTTGTTTGTGCTGTTTTTAGACCCTTCTACAACGAAATTTCGAAAAGTGTCTAAGAATGTAACTTTAACACACTAATCAGTGTTATAAAATTAGTTGTTATATTTTATATATTATTCACGCAATATATCGCTAAACAAATTAGCTTCATCGGGCGTGTGCATATATCTAGGTGAAATCGGATGCATGACAAACAATATCTTTGTAGCTTGACGGCTACACAAAATTTGTGTAAAAGTATTGATTGATTGGGGTATATAAAACATATTTTTGCCGTTTATTGTACATAGCAATTTTTAAATCTGAACAAATAGTTGTTTTAGTTCAATAGAATAAAATTCATCATTTATTCCTTTGGTTTTGGGTAGAACTGTTTTTCATCCCTCTCATTAAGTCCATCAGGTTCAAGAGTACGTAGCTGATGCATCCAGAACCTATATATAAAGAAAATTATTAAAAGATAATAACGGTTTCAATGCATCACTTTTTTACTAGTACTTTCACTGCTTCCGCAGATCTTCAGGTAATGTGACTTGTATATAAATAAAACAATTGATTGACGTTAACAATAGTATGACGTTAACAAATACAAGGGAGACTAATGTCATTTTAAGACTTTAAAATGTTACGTTAAAATTAGAATATCATTTATCATTTAATCCCGGGTTGAGAATGTTTATGAATAATTCTTCTTTCTTCTTCCGGGGAAAATCATTTTGACGATTGACCATATGCAATGGAAATATTTTAAATCGTCCATTAGAACAACGATGGAAATGGTCGTTTGCCCTGATGAGTGTTAAATCTTCATGGTTGGTTTGCTGTCCATGTAAAGTCATTCTAGTCCGCAGTTCATTTTTTGTCTCTCCAACATAGAATTCCTCACAACACCTCCCGAAACGAAAGCTTATTTTTATAAGCTAGAGTTAGAGAAGGAGATAAGGTCTCTGCGCAATGCTAGGCGGTGTTGTCGTAGAAGTTAGAAATAAAAAGTACAGGTTCCAGCCCCGCTTAGTTGTTTCAATCTTCCCTAGTCCATGCATTTTAGTTGGTGCTTAACAATCCAGTTTTTGGGAAATGGTATTTAAGTCTACATGTAAGATATCACCGAACTGGTGGTAACACCATTAACAGAATCGATTCTGCGACACTTAATCAGTATTATAATGAAAAATGTAATTATGTGTAAAATGTTTGTACATTAAACATGATATATTCTTTAAAGATTATCATTTAATTTTGGTGTCATTCAGATTTATTACCACCAGAAGATTTAAAGGCTACAGAAGGCACAGATGGTATCAAACTGACATGGAATCCACCGTTATATCCGTCTTTTGCAAAGATTAGCAAGTATCAGATGAAAATTAAAGTCAATGGTCAAACAGAATTTGTGAATTTGTCAGCAGACCAGAAACAACATTTGATTCCAGATGTTATTCCATCTCAGTTGTATTCTTTTGTCATTAAAACATGCTGTACAAATTTGAAAAAAGACTTTGAAAGCGAATTTAGCAACGCTGCTGAATGTCGAGCTGCAGGTAATATATACGTTTTTTGCTAATCATTTATAATCCAATAGTAATCCGTTTGGCTTCGGTGACAGAATGGACTTAGTAGCTCATCCAGAGTATTATCTAGGCTGTCTACCATGTCTACTATTATGTTGGGGTGTGATTTTGATTTGTTATCTTATATATGACTTAAAGTGTTTTTGTAATCAAAATTCCTGACTGTATAATACAGTTATAACTAGATCAAATACTTTAAAATTTAAAACGTCAATGTTGACACAAGCATAGCGACTGCGTTTGGAAATAACTAATTCAATAATATACAGTTATTGATTTTAGTATGTATAATTATTTAAAATTAGTTCCATAGGTTTAGATTAAGAAAGTCCTTTATTCAATAAGGAACAAATATCAAGATTATGGTAAGTGTCGTTGATTTTAGATAACTGGAATTAATACGAATCTGCATAATGTTTTTACTTTAAAATCAAAATCATATATATGGCTATCGAAATTATTATTGCTGCAGCTAAATCATGAACACATATTTTTGTCAAAATATTGTTATTATGCCCCATTTCTGGGCATTATGTTTTCCGTTCAATCGTCCGGTCATCCGTCTGTCCAGCTTTAGGTTAAAATTTTTGGTCAAGGTAGTTTTTGATGAAGGCAAAGTTCAATCAACTTGACACGTAGTACACATGTTTCTTATGATATGATCTTTCTAATTTAAATGCCAAATGAGAGATTTCATATTTTGTTCTTCCATTCCTTCGTGAAGTTGCAATAATTGACACTTTGGTAATAGAAAAATACTATAACAATGTATGGCATGCGCATAATAGATAAGATTAAAAAAAGTCATATAATTTAAACAGAAACATACATGTGTTAAAGTGATCAGTGGTGTAAGGCGTTTGAAATGCCAGTATTACTGAACATGCTGAACCATCAATTAAATCCGCATAAAAGCTAGATTTGTCCGTATAGCTGCTCTTCGATTCCTAGTATATGCATTTTGGTTGCATGCACAGTTTATTTTTAACCAAAGTGCAGCGATACAAAAGATATGCACCACATCCAAATTAGTAAGGGATCCACTACCATCGTTGGCAATGCCATTTTAATGCCTCGATATACACAGTTTTCTCAATTCAATTCTTATTGAACAAACTTATGCACTAAACACAGTCCAGACTATTTTTCACCATCAAAGGTTCAAAAGTTGAAATTAAGGTCAGCAGGACATATGATATATTACAAACCAAATCCCATGATGCATCAGCATACCAAGTTTGGTCAACCTAAGTTTTACGGAACGGAGCACGACAGATAACACATTCGATTTGATTTATCATTGTGTCGAAGGTCTTAATACCACTGTATACTAAACATTTGACCAACTGAAGTTGAATTGTAAATTGATTTGAAAAACTGAATGTACCTGACATCAATGAGGAAGAATGCAAGTGACAGAAGGATGACTGACAGACAGAGGACAGACAATCAGACATACAAAACGATAAATGAAGAAACAAACAAAAGCAAAATTGTGATTGAAATTTCTGCTATGAGCTGTGATTGTGATACATACAACTTGTATATATATTTATTTAGGGGCCAGCTGAAGAACGCCTCCGGGTGCGATAGCTTCTCAATGCATTGAAGACCCATTGGTAGCCTTTGGCTGGTGTCTGCTCAATGGTCGGGTTGTTGTCGGGCTGTTGTCTCCTTGAACCATTCCCCATTTCTTTTCTCAATTGTATTTACTAATTTGAAACAAATTCCTTATCTTTTTTTTAAATCATAAATCAATATCAGTATTTTGGTGCATGTAAAGATCTGTAAAGATGTACCGGAGATACCCGTGGTGACAGTCAACAGGTAGGAAAATCATCCGAGTGGTAGTTAAACTATTAACAATATCGATTCAGCGACACTTAAGGTTGATTCAAGCACCTTCATTAAAATTAATTTGGCTCGTTTAATTTTCAAAAAATTATTTACTTTGACCCTCTGGCAAATTAAAATATAAAATTAAAAAAAATTAAAAAAATTGAAGCAACCGTTTTAAAAACCCGTTTTATCAGAAAAAATACACTGGTTATATAGCAGATTGACAAACACTTATTTTGATCATTGAGAAGCTTAATATTCCCTTAACAACACAACATTGTTGAAACGTTTAGCTGCTTTTACAGAGTTATCTCCCTGTAGTGTTAGGTACAACCTTAATCAGTATTTTGATGAAAATTTTATTATTTGTAAATTGCTTGTACATTGTATGTTTTAAAGATCATCAGTTTATTTTGGTGTCATTTAGATCCATTACCTCCGCAAAATTTAAAGGCTACAGCAGGAACGGATGGCATCCAACTAAATTGGAATCCACCGCTTTATCCGCTCTTTGGAAAAATTAGCCAGTATCAGATTGAAAATAGAGTCAATGGTCATACAGAAATTATACAGGTGACTGCAGCCCAGACGTATCATTCGATGCCAGATGTTTTCCCGTCGCAAGTGTATTGTTTTGCCATTAAAACATGCTGTACAACGTTGAATGAGAACTGTGAAAGTGAATTTAGCGACGTTATTGAATGTAGAGCTAAAGGTAAATTATACGTCCACCTGTAATGATTCATATTTAAAAATTTAGCCGTTTGACCTCTGTGAGGCATTTTTCTGAGTAGTTCAATTTGTATTGTAAGATAGTCTGTCTTTATTTAGGTTGTGGCTGTGATAATGTGATTTCCTATCGGAACAGATGCGATTAATCCGTTTTAGCTCTGCCAACTAAAATAAGTCGCCATGTTACGCCCAAATCTTATCGCAGTGGACTTAATACCACAATTCGATATGGAATATTGATAACACTCTCTGACTCTCCAAATATATAACCATTTTACCAATTTTATGAGAATGGCTCGCTGCAAATCTGAAAATAAGCGCCTTTCCAACACATATTTCATCTCGGACTCAACTTCTTGTCCTACATGTACACTCCCAGCAAGAGACAAATTATTTCATGACAAGCTATATCACATGCAAATCAAAACTGTTTCAATAGACATATACATGTCTGATGGGGTTGGTGTTGCTTACTCTTTGGTTTTCGATGTTGTGCCTTGTGTACTATTGTTTGTCTGTTTGCCCTTTTCCTTTTTAAACATAGCGTTGTCAGTTTATTTTTGATTTATGAGTTTGACTGTCCCTTTGGCATCTTTCGTCCCTCTTTTTTAATGAGAATTCCAGGTCTCCATCTATTTATCACACTTTAGCTTAAGTACAAATTGCCAATGAAATACATTTTTATCTCAACAACGATTTTTTTCAATTTTTGTTCTCGAAACATTAGCAAACATGTTTTATTATATGTAAGGCTAGTTTGTAATACGGTATTTGTTTTTTTAAACTTATCGGTTAAATCAATCTGGATAGTACGAATAATACTGTGTCCTTAGCATGAATAAATTAAAAAAAAAACAGATTGGTTTCTCATTCATTTGACAACACATGTATAATAGAGTAAGAATGTGTAAGATGACAACTTTGCACCAACAGACAATAGTTATCAACTATTGGTCTCCGAATGACCTAGGACTTCAACAATGAATAAATATTTATTAAATAGAAAAAAGAAGCCTTGCAGTAGCGTGGAGATTTGTTCTCAATATGCAGACATTGCTCGAATGATTCTACATTAAAATGAAAAGTTGGAAGTTGAAATCATCCCATTGTCGTCAAGTTTTGTTTTCAACGGATTCATTTGTTTAGATATATGTACTGTTTATATAATTCTAAATACAAAAAGATAATGTTTGAACTTCCATCATTTTTGAAAGAGCATCAGGACAGATGATGGGGTGTCAATAAGTATAAAATCCGCGTTTATAAATCTCACGAAGTGATTGTTAGAATAATTAATCAAAATCGCATTATCGTACATGTTGCAGTAGTTGACCTTTAAATGTCAAGTATAATCACATATTATTTACACATATCTCTGATTTAGCTTAGATCTAATTTCTTTTGTCTTCATTCATCGATAGAAAAAGGATATTTTTACAATTCAATACATATAAACTACATTTGGTGGGAAAAAAGTTATAAATTTTCAATTTGCAAATATCGTTTTTCATTCATATTTTGCAAATAGCAACATTTTGTTCAAAACAAGCAGTATTCTCAGTACAATATTTTTATATGATGATGCCTTTTTTGTTTTGTAAGGACCACTTCCACCAAAGATTTTGGAAGCAGTTCCGGATTCAGACGGTATCCTTATTAAATGGTCTATTCCAGAATACCCAACGATGAATACCATTAAGAAATATATAGTAGAACTCGAAACTGGAAAAAACGAAATTATCAAATTGAATGTAGCTAGCGATCAGGTTAAAAAGCGTGTATCTAACGTGTTTCCATTAACAAAATATAGTATTCGTATGGCAACCTATACACGATCTGGAAGTGATAATCAAACTGATGGTAACCAGTCAAGTGGAAATGAAACAAAAAGTGTATATTCTGACGCTTTAGAATGTACGACAGGTATTTTGCACTTTATTTACAATTTAAATACTACTAAAACTAACTTTATTTCCGAGAAAAGATGAAACACATATGATAATGTATGAATAAGTGTCATTTAACCATCGATGCGGCTTAAGTTTAGAAAGGCGTTGTAAGTAATATTTTCAATGTTTTTGCTTTATAATCGTAACTTCACTGTTTGAAGTGACAGAAGTATTCAAATATATCTTAATTATAACGCACTCTCGTTTGAAAGGTTATATAACGAATGATATCAATACGACAGGTCCTTCATTTCATCAAACCTGACGCCCCTCGTCAATGTTTACCGACGCGACAAGAACATGCATTATCTGACTTAATAACCGTTACAAGAATCCATCTTATGCGAGGATTTACAGGAAACCATTAGAGACAAAATTACTTACCAATTTAAAGTGTGCAAACATATTTCTGATTATTTGGCTTGATGCTTGTTATTTTTATAATATATAAGGATAGTGTGAAGTTTTGGATGTTGACATTTGATTTGCCTTCAAGAATCTATGAAAATAAAGTCTTTGTTGTAATTTGTGATTTGAACTGACATATCATGGCACCAGATCGCATCGACTATGCTCGAAGCGGTAGACCAATCTATCACATAAGCTCTTCAAATATAGGTTTCAGTTGCCGGATATTGCCTTTCGTGTTAGTTTTTATTATTTAGCGTCGTAATACATGATTCATAAAGCATGGAAATGGCGTTTTTACAGATCAGCTGAATTATCTATCGTAGAGGATCTTGCATATTTTTGTAGGATAAAGTCACAACAATAATTATAATTTATGTACATCTGAACCATTAACAACTATACGACAGGTTTTATCCATCGGATCACCAGTGATGATGATAAAAGGCTGAAAGGCATTTTGTGTAAATAATTCTTTAACTAATAGCTCAGTACTATTAGATCTGTAAATTTGAGGGAGCAATTTTTGTATTCTTCTCTGGCCTATATTCGAACTCATGGTACTGATATATCGTGGCACCAAATCGTGTTAAACTTTGCGTGACGCGCTAGACCACTAGTCTATAAATTGCAGTTTGAAATAACAAAATATAAAACTTCTTTCATCTATAAGCGATGAATGTACTATAGTTTCGACCTATAAGTGTGGATATCGGAAGAAATATTTTTCCTTTAAGCACAATTTCAATATTTTGAAGTGCAAGAATATTGTGCACATAACATTTTTATGTGCCTTCGGTTTGGAAGGTTGTTTTTCTCATCAAGTATCTTCATATGAGTTTAGACAAACAAAATATCTAACAAGAATAAGCACAGGGAATGTTGTTACATTTACCTCTTGCAACATTTGAGAACGTTATTGTTTTTTTTTTTAATTTTTGACATGAATCATGCAAATTGCACTTCACGAATCATTCAGGACCAACACAAAACGGATAGATGTTTGGAATGATAGTTGATGAAACCGTATGTTAGATATATATGCATAAAAGTCGTTGACTAAGTGATTTTTATTAATGTAACTTGCCAATTTATCCATCAAAATAAAACAAAATACACAATTAGTTCAACCCTAACCGCCATGTAATATCCAGCAGTGCTGAATGTAATCAATTAAATCAAACAAATCAATATATAACGAACTTAAAGGTTAATTCAAAACAGAAATTACCTTATCAAATAGCAAAATAAAAAAAGAACAAACTAACGGAAACAAATGTCTTCTTTCTGAAGAGATGCAGGTATTAATTAAAGTAGAAAATGGTAGAATAAAGTTGGTTTTTATGGTTATCTAAAGCTCTGATATGTCTGACAGTTCTTTAGTATGTCATTTTATAGACAACAATGTGTGATTGAAACACTCAGACAAAAAATGTGTAAATGTAAAAAACTAGGGTACAGCAGTCAACATTGTGCCATTGTCCTGATCACCATAGGTGTTATTCTACCAAATCATAATACATCACATCCGGTTGCATACGATAATAGGTTTGTAAAATGTATTCTCTTGAATTTGACAGTTATAGTGATTAATCCTACATGTCTTTGCAGTAAATCATTTCTGGGTCATTAACATATATCTTAGGTATCTAAAACCATCGATTTGTTTTATTTTGGGTTTGTATTTAATATTTTGTAAACTTGAGGTTATATGCTAACTAAAGCTTATGCACAGGTTAAAAAAAGTCGAAAATTTGATTGGTTAACTTCCAGTGATGGTTATTTGTTACATGCTTTGCAGTGCGACGTTCATTTGTTTCTTTTGTACTGGACAGGATTAAACTTTACTCATGCCATGTATTGCTTAATTTGAAAAAAAGACAAATGCTTATTGTTTTTCTGAAGTGCAAATTTAACAGACTTTTAGAAGGAAAAGGTGGTTTTAAAATTGTAAACAACAAAACCTTTGTCCTGATAAGAAAACAATATTGCAGTCACTGTGGTAGTTGTTCTATGCTGTTTGTCATCTTGTTATGCTCTTCTTTCGTTTTTGTTTTATTTCAGGCCGTTCTTTTTCTTATTTTAATGATATGTTTCCCTTTCCGTGTTAAGACCTGTTGATATTTTTTGTTGCCATTTTCGAAATCCTTTCTCACGTATAATCTTCGAGAGGATTTTATGTCGCAAGAATTTGCTCAGATATTTGGTTTATGATATCGAAAAACGTGTGCGCTGTTTCACCAAACATATTTTTCTTACTATGAGTCATTTCCCCAAATACTTTTTTGTCTGTTATTTCTCTTTCCAAAAATGACCGTTGCATGCTCAGGATTTTGTAAACAGGTTATTTTCGTACGTGATTGGATATAAGTTATATGTATTTCCAACTGGTCAACATTAATTTATTATATCTGGGGTCTATATATTTGAGGTCCTGTGTCAAACAGAAAAAATCGAGATAAATATCAAAGATCAAAGTCAAGTTTTTACCTCTGACCTCCTTTTTTTTACTTTTATGATTTTTTATCAAAAAGAATTATAAATATTGACAATTCAACTTAATAAAACGTAAGTCGTGACTGATTTGTTCTGGACAAAGATACGCATTATTTTGTTAAAGAATCAATGTCTGAAAATGAAAAATCATTAAAATTAATAAACAAACTTAGCAAAAAATAAATGACTCATGTTACCAGAGGGAAAACTGGTTACAATTTAAAAAATAAAAAACAAAACAATTGCTTAATTTTTCTATTACGTTTTTTTTTTTATTTCGGGTCATTTTAAAGCTTAACATTTTGCTAATAGTTTAAGGAATCCCTATTACTTAAATTTTATTGAATCTACGCCATGTTGGTCTCTGGATGAAAACTGAATCAATAGCATCTATACCACACTTTCTGAATATAACCCGTGAGAAACTGTATACGTGTATACACAATCTACGAAAATAATTATGATTTCTTCTTCTAAGCTATTTCCCATATGACATTTTCCCCTCAAATGCTAATGCTTGTCACATTTGTCGATTTTGAATACCATATTAAAAACTTTCGGGAGTTGGAATTTCAAAGTCAAAGTAGAACATTAAGTGTTAAAATGTTTAAATGTAAGGGAAACGTCTAGTGTAATTAAACAAAACTATACCTATATAAAAGTTGCTATTCCACTCAATAAACGAGATTATTCCAAATATGTACTAATTGTTCAAAACCGCGATGATCTTTTGAGACGTACAAATGAGAATATAAGCTCTGTTACATATATATTACACATGCTTCTAGTGTATACAATTTAGCCAATTTAATTTGTGTAATCACATTTGCAGGTAATCAACTTTCCCTATCGCGATCGCCTATGTATATTGAAGATTTTGAAAAGTTGATTTGTGAAGACGGGTCAATAACTTTGTCTAAACATTCACAGCATAAAAAACAAGATGACAGCAACGTTGCAGCAACGGCTTTGAATGATGCATCTGATCTTAAGGTACATTTATATTTACATTCACGACTATTCGGACACTCCCCCTTCAGAAATTTGGTTCCCTCTGACAAATTTTCGAAGTTCTATACAGCGCAATCATAATTTTCCCAGATAACCAGTGCCCGATTACGATACAACGACAGACATGTGCCATATTATGCATATATTTAATAGCTTTATTTGGTCTCTGTGGAGAGTTGTCTCATTTGCAAACCACATCTTATTATTTATGGCATGAAGAGAATATCTAAATTTATGTAATAAGTAATTTCATAAAAACATGGACGAACACGTGTATACTCATAGTAGCAAGCCAAAGTCCGGATGATTTCAAGCGTTGGAAAATATTGAAATAATTCTAAAAAATTAATAGTATATCAAAAACATTTTACAATTAGTACATAGATATAAAATGTTGATATGAGTGCCATTGGGACAACTCTTCATCCAAGTTACAATTTTTAAAAGTAAACCATCTTTGTTTAAAGTAAATTATTGGAGTTGTTACCCCTAAAATGACAGATTTTTCCATTTTAGCTGACCTTGTCTAATGGGACAAGTGAGCTTTTCTCGTCACTTGACGTCTATCGTCCGTCGTCGTCATCGGCCTCCGTTAACAAAACTCTTCTTCTCTGAAACTAATGGGCCAAATCAAACCAAAGTTGGCTGTAATAATAATTCGGGTATCTACATTAAATATGTGTTCGATGACCCGATTTGGCAATCAACATGGCCGTAATGGCTAAAATAGAACATATTGTCAAAATGCAAGTGTTGTCTTTTATTTGAAAATCATTATTAATAGAGAAAATTTTACGAGAGCAAAGATGTTCAAAATGTTGCCCAGACAATTTTCAGACAACTTCTAAAAGGAGTAATTGCCTATTATCTTGAAAACTGTATTAGATACAGGGAAACCTTAAATTGCAAAAAAGACAGTTTCTACAAATACAATAACATTGTCGAAATCGTCAGCTGATTCATTTTCAGAGTTTAATGATGGTTTTTGTAATTTTTTTGCAATTTTCTGCTTTCTTCATTAGAAATTTAGATAGACAGATGGTAACTTAAATATTCAAAAATGATGTACATTTCAGGTGGTATGAGTGTTTAAATTAAAATGATAGAATTTGTTCATACTTTGCCAGAACGTTGTATATTGCAATATGTTAAAAAAAACATAATCAAATTGATATGTCGTCGAGCATTTTCTCGAGCTACAAGTTGTGAACAACTACTTTTTGAGAATGATTTTGACCAATTATTTACTTCTATCTTAAAATAATAACATAAACAGACGAATAGAAACTTAGCTAGCCGGAAATGACCAACAAAACACAATCAGCAATAAAAACAATATTGTGAAAATGGCCAGATGACTCGGTATTGGAGTTCTTGACCGTTCAGGATGAACACCTCTAAGAAGCCAAATTTTGTTTTCTTCACCTGAATTTTGGCTGTATATGACTGTAAAAAAAATAATTCTTGCAGGAAAAATCATATGGTAGTGCACTTCTTTTTTATTGCTACGGACCTTTAAAAGTACCAAATCTTGATGATTTCAGGCTTTGGACAGTCATATCAACATGGATGGTGATACCAAGGTTGACAAAAAATACACTAAATATATTCAGCACCTGAAAGGATCATTTGATAGACAAGAGATACCAACTGTAAAGATACGAAATGATAACCTTAAAGAAACCAGGACTTATCAACAGCCTCAAAATACTATTTTGGAAACAAGTGATGGTATTAATGATTGCAAAGATCAAATAATGGAAAGTGTTGCTGGAAAAGACAATTTAAGTTTAAAGGAGCCATATAAGTGTGGATGTCACGGTAAAGTATATATACAATATAACCATGTATGCAGAACATTTTCTTAGACTGTTAAAAGATTTTAAGAAGTTATTTAAGTATGGTTTATAATCCTGGTACCTTTGATAACTATTGACTCTATAACATATTGCTTTTAATGTCTAATTATAAAAGATATTTCTGCAATTATGGAAGATATTTATGCAATTATAAAAGATATTCATGCAATACGTATGAAGTTTTGAAATATATATTGCATTATAAAGATAAAGTCGTTCAAATCAAGCAACTGACGACAAAGATATTTGTGCATATATACAAGTTTTGACTAGGTTTATTTTGGTATACCGAAAACCAGTAAGGAAATATATGAAAAAAATATTTGATATTTCAAGTAATTTTTCGAGTTCTTTCCAATTTTGTGGAATAAAATGCAAGACTTTATAGAAACTTTAATGATAGATAACTAATAAATATGCTATTTTTACCAATTTCACTCTTGTTCAATAAGACCTGAAATCTGCTGATTGCCTTCAGATAAGGGGACCTTTAATCAGTTTTGTTTCCGTCCTATATATATCCATATATAAAAAAGTTCAAATCGACAGCTTAAGCTAACAAAAATGTGTTTTTATTTTTGGGATACATAAGTACCCGTCCACGTTCACTGTGTGTTTTTTGTAGATGTGTTTCTTTTTTTAATCAATTTGGTGAATTAAAAAATGTGATATAATTGCCAGTAGGACAACTCTTCACAAGGGTCTAGAAATAAATATAATTAAACTTCAAGACCAAATCTTTATATCTATGGAAGAATTCAGTTGGTTTTTTATAATTTTTATGTTTTATATGTTTTTCAGTTATTTGTTTTAACGAAATCCCTCAACAATTGAAGCCTTTTTTAACAGAATCTTTATACTTTCTATAAAATAAGGCAGGTTGGATTGTTTAACCCAGCAACATTTTGCATGTACCTGTCCGAAGTCAGTAGTTTGTCGTTGGATTGTTTTGCTTTGCATAGTTTGTTCTTCTATTGCGCATTATACCGCTGTCCCGAGTAAATTTGATGGTTCGGCTCCAACAACCTAGTAAAATACAGTAACAGTCTGTATGTGCCTAAGTCAGGAGCCTGTAATTTGATGTTGTCGTTTGTTGCAGTGATACCTATTTTTTTCGTGCATTATAAGTTATGTACATTTGCATTGTTTTTATTAGGTCTTTCCACTTTTCCGTGGAAAGACCTATTGGATTTCTTCTGATTATTAGGTCTTTCCACTTTTCCGTGGAAAGACCTATTGGATTTCTTCTGATTATTATTATTATTATTAGGTCTTTCAACCTTTCAGGTGAAAGACCTATAGGGTTTGTTCTGATTATTATTAGGTCTTTCCACTTTTCGTGGAAAGACCTTTTGTTTTTCTTCTGATTATTATTTTTTTTTCTTCTGCCGTCTGAGATGCTTTTTTGTCTTACAACATATCGAATGGATTTTTTGGCCAATGATGTTGTACTGTAATGGGGGTTTCAAAACTCAACCTGTGTGACCAAACACTTATTCTTATAGGAGTTATCCCCCCGCGTCCCCTTTTTCTTGTTATCGCTATATCTCTAAAACCGTAAAAGATTTTAGCAAACTGTTTTCACCAAATTGTTCGTCTACTCTTGAGAATGATTTGGTTTATTTTGACTCGAGTGATCGGAAGACATCTTATGGGAGTTATTTCCCTTTGAAAATTTAAGATAGATGATTTGTTGGATAAATTCATACGTTTTAAGTCGTAGAGGCCTACAGTCTTTTGATATGAAGTCCTTGGTCCATTTGAAGGAAATTGAGGTCAAGGTCAAAGGTCAAGGTCATGTTCTAAATTTTGAATTTTGCTTGTTATCGTTATTCCACAGAAACTGTGACAGTAAATGATATGATGTGTTTGCCAAATAACTGTTTACAATTAGGCGAAACTTCAACCTATTTCAGTCAAAGTGTTTTGGGTTAACACTTATAGGAGTTTTCTCCCCTTATGTATTTCAAATCAGTATTTCTCCACAACCATACAAATGATTGACCTGGGGTCTTTTGATTTGAGATCACTGACCTATGATCTTGAAATTGAGGTCAAGGTCAAAGGTCAATTTGACGTTCTAGATTTTGACCTTTGCTAAAAATGATTTTCTGTTCATAATAAAACAATATATCTTCTGCATATACCTATTAATCTTATTTTTTTTTTATTCTGATTATTATTATTATTAGGTCTTTCAACCTTTCTGTTGAAAGACCTATTGTATTCGTTCTGATTATTATTAGGTCTTTCAACTTTTCAGTTGAAAGACCTATAGGGTTTGTTCTGATTATTATTATTATTATTAGGTCTTTCCACTTTTCCGTGGAAAGACCTATTGGATTTCTTCTGATTATTATTATTAGGTCTTTCCACTTTTCCGTGGAAAGACCTATTGGATTTCTTCTGATTATTATTATTATTATTTTTAGGTCTTTCCACTTTTCCGTGGAAAGACCTATTGGATTTCTTCTGATTATTAGGTCTTTCCACTTTTCGTGGAAAGACCTTTTGTTTTTCTTCTGATTATTTTTTTTTTTTTCTTCTGCCGTCTGAGATGCTTTTTTGTCTTACAACATATAGAATGGATTTTTTGGCCAATGATGTTGTACAGTAATGGGGGTTTCGAAACTCACCCTGTGTGACCGAACACTTATTCTTATAGGAGTCTCTCCCTGTGTCCCCTTTTTCTTGTTATCGCTATATCTCTAAAACCGTAAAAGATTTTAGCAAACTGTTTGCACCAAATTGGTCGTCTACTCTTGAGAATGATTTGAATTATTTTGACTTTAGTGATCGGAAGACATCTTAAGGGAGTTATTTCCCTTTGAAAATTTAAGATAGGCGATTTGTTGGATCAATTCATACGTTATAAGTCGTAGAGGCCTACAGTCTTTTGATATGAAGTCCTTGGTCCATTTGAAGGAAAATAAGGTCAAGGTCAAAGGTCAAGGTCATGTTCTAAATTTTGAATTTTGCTTGTTATCGTTATACCACAGAAACTGTGACAGTAAATGATATGATGTGTTTGCTAAATTACTGTTTACAATAAGGCGCAACTTCAACCTATTTCAGTCAAAGTGTTTTGGTTAACCCTTATAGGAGTTTTCTCCCCTTATGTATTTCAAATCAGTTTTACTCCACAACCATACAAGTGATTGACCTCCGGTCTTCCGTTTTGTGTTCACTGACCTATGACCTTGAAATTGAGATCAAGATCGAAGGTCAAGGTCATGTTATAAATTTTGAATTTTGCTTGTTATCGTTATTCAAAAGAAACTGTTACAGTAAATGATATGATTTGTTGTTGCCAAATTGCTGTTTACAAAAAGGCACAACTTCAATCTATTTCAGTCGAAGTGTTTTGGTTAACCCTTATAGGAGTTTTCTCCCCTTATGTATTTGAAATCATTATTTCTCCACAACCATACAAATGATTGACCTGGGGTCTTTTGATTTGAGATCCCTGACCTATGACCTTGAAATTGAGGTCAAGGTCAAAGGTCAATTTGACATTCTAGATTTTGACCTTTGCTAAAAATAATTTCAAGTCTTCTGCATATACCTATTAGTCTTATTTTTTATATCAATTTGAAGAACCAAATAACAACAACAAGGAGTGACATTTTCTAACATCGTTTTTTAAATTTCATTCTTATTATCGAGGTGGAAAGACCTTCAATTGTTCTCTGAAGAATTGGTTTTTAATTATTATTAGGTCTTTCCACTTTTCCGTGGAAAGACCTATTGGATTTCTTCTGATTATTAGGTCTTTCCACTTTTCCGTGGAAAGACCTATTGCTTTTCTTCTGATTATTATTATTTTTTTTTTTTTTCTTCCGCCTAATTTTTTTCCTTCGCTGTTTTTTTGTTTTGGAAGATGTCGCTTAGAAATTTGGAATATGATATCGAACAGTTTGTACGCTTTTGAAACCAACTCTGCTAAACCGAATACTTTACCATATAAGAGTTATCTCCCCGAACACTGTTTTTCTTGTTATCTCTAAGGCTTCGCAACCGTATAAGAAACCGACAAATTTATTTTTCCAAATTGCTCGTTACATCCTCAGGATGTTCTGTTTTATTTTGACCGAAGCCGTATATAGATTCCATATGAGAGTTTTCCCCCCTTTTATGTTTGATATTAGAATATGCATTTCTAACTGGTAAACCATAAGTGATAGAGGCCTAGGGTCTTTTGATTTGAGGTCCTTGGTTCAAAAAAATGAAAATTAGGTCAAGGTCAAAGGTCAAGGTCATGTTCAAAATTTTGAATTTGGCTTGTTATCTCTCATTTTTAGAAATCTTATAAGATATCGACAAAATATTTTCACACAATTGTTAGTCGCGACATGTAGTTACACATAAATTTTAGTCGAAAGGATAAGTAGAGGTTTGACGCGAGTTTTCCCCCCTTTTATATCTAATATCGGTTGTATGGTAATATAACTCATAAACAATATAAAGTAAATACCTAGAGTCTTTTGATTTGAGGTCCTTGGTTTATGACCTTGAAATTGAGCTCAAGGTCATATGTTAATTTAACGTTCTAGATTTTGACCTTTGCTTTTACCTCATATTTATTCATGTTAAAGCTATCAGACTTTTTGCATTAGGTTGCAAGCAATATGACGTTGAGAAAGCTAACCGGAAGTGACCTTTTGTAAACCGGAAGTAGCTAATTTTTGTAATAAATTGTTGTAAAAGTATGTAAAACCATATATTTTTGGAATCAGCGTCAAGTAAACTATAAGACAATACCGGAAGTAACATATTTTGAACCGGAAGTAGAAAATTATCTCCCTTATTTATATCTTCTTGTGTAGAAACCTTATATTTTTTGAATCAGCGTACAATAAGTTGTCATTTGACGTTGAAATTGACATTTAAAACCAAATTTAAATATTTTCATATAAAAAAAATCATTACTGGTGGAAAGACCATCAATGGTTCTCTGAACAATTGGTTTTTAATTATTATTAGGTCTTTCAACCTTTCAGGTGAAAGACCTATTGTTTTTGTTCTGATTATTAAGGTCTTTCCTTTTACTAAAGGGAAAGACCTTACTGTATTTCTTCTGATTATTATTATTATTAAGGTCTTTCCTTTTTCTATAAGGAAGGACCTTACTGTATTTCTTCTGTTTATTATTATTCTTTTTCCGCCAAACTTTGACGAAGTTAGCAGCCTAAACCGTAAGACGTGTCGCTTTCATGTTCTCACTTTGTATCGGTGTCATGAATACCTATCCGGAACTCACCCTGTTAGTCGAAATATTTTGTCGGTTCGGAGTAATCCCTCCGAAACCAAAAAACCTTGTTATCGTTCCAACACCGTAACCGTAATAGATAGAAAAAAAACGAAGGGTGAAATTTGTTCAGGACCAGACCCCGGTTCTTCGTTACATTTGATTCGAAAAGATTCAACGACTCATTGGTAGGGTTATGCCCCTTTGAAAATTAACCGGTGTCGGTGGACCACCAAAACTCAGAAACCGTAAATCGTAGAGACCTAGGATCTTCACCATTCATCAACAATTCATGAGACTTTCAAAAATACCTCAAGGTCAAATGTGTATGTTGACCTTGACCTTTGACCTAACACCTTGTTATCAGAACAACTCAAAAACCATTATACTTACAGAGGTTTTAAATAGTGGAAAATGTTTGGGTCATTACGGCGCAACTTTGTTATATTTTGACCGAAGAGATTTGACCTTTTTTTAAGGGGCATAACACCTGTTTTAGGTTTCTGGAAAGACAAAATCATCTTTTACTATATAACCAAAGGTCCTAGACCCATGGGGTCTTCGGCAATGACATTGGGGACTAATGACCTTGACAAAGGTCAAAAGGTCAAAGGTCAAGGTCATGTCCCATATAGCGAATTTGGTGTTTTTAACCTTATTTAAAGGTTTTTCAGTGTGTTTTAAAGCTTTTTAATACATTCTACGTCTATTTGAACATGTATTTTACATTACAAAAGGAAAGACCTCTCAATTGTTCAAGAACAATTGACAGTTTAATTATTATTATTATTATTATTCTTCTTGTTCCGCCAAACTTTGACAAAATTTCCCTCCGTAACCGTAAGACGTGTCGCTTTCATGTTCACACTTTGTATCGGTGTCATGAATACCTATCCGGAACTCACCCTGTGAGTCGAAATATTTTGTCGGTTCGGAGTAATCCCTCCGAAACCCAAAAACCTTGTTATCGTTCCAACACCGTAACCGTAATAGGTAGAAAAAAAATGAAGGGTGAAATTTGTTCAGGACCAGACCCCGGTTCTTCGTTACATTTGGATCGAAAAGATTCAACGACTCATTGGTAGGGTTATGCCCCTATGAAAATTAACCGGTGTCGGTTGGCCACCAAAACTCAGAAACCGTAAGTCGTAGACACATAGGATCTTCACCAATCATCATCATTTCATGTATCTTTAAAAAATATCTCAAGGTCAAATTTGTATGTTGACCTTGACCTCTGACCTAACAGCTTGTTATGGGATAATCTCAGAAACCATTATACTTACAGAAGTTTTAAATGGTGGAAAATGTTTGGGTCATTATGGCGCAACTTTGTTACATTTTGATCAAAGAGATTTGACCTTTCTATAAGGGGCATAACCCCTGTTTTAGGTTTTTGAAAAGACAAAATCAGCTTTTACTATATAACCAAAGGTCCTAGACCCTTGGGGTCTTCAGTAATGGCATTGGGGACCGATGACCTTGACAAAGGTCAAAAGGTCAAAGGTCAAGGTCATGTCCCAGATAGCGAATTTAGTGTTTTTAACCTTATTTAAAGGATTTTTAGTGTGTTTTCGAGCTTTTTAAGGTTGACCTTGACCTTTTCAATACATTCTACGTCTGTTGGAACATGTATTTTACATTGAAAAAGGAAAGACCTCTCAATTGTTCAAGAACAATTGACAGTTTAATTATTTTTTTTTTTCTTCCGCCAATTTTTTTTTCCTTCACTGTTTTTTTGTTTCCCAAGATGTCGCTTAGATATATGGTATATGATATCGAACAGTTCATACGCTTCTGAAACTGACACCGCGTAACAAAAACCTTTACCTTGTAAGAGTTATCTCCCCGAACACTGTTTTTCTTGTTATGTCTAAGGCTTCGCAACCGTATAAGAAACCGACAAATTTATTTTTCCAAATTGCTCGTTATATCCTCAGGATGTTCTGTTTTATTTTGACCGAAGCTATCCGGAGACTCCATATGAGCGTTATCCCCCCTTTTGTATATGATATAAGTGATTTGCATTTCTAACTGGTAAACCATAAGTGATAGAGACCTAGGGTCGTTTGACTTAAGATCCTTGGTCCAAAAAAAATGAAAATTAGGTCAAGGTCAAAGGTCAAGGTCAAATTCTAAATTTTGATTTTGGCTTATTTTCACTTATTTTCAATTACTTAATAAGATTTCGACAAATTAGTTTTACTAAATTGTTAGTTGCGACATGTCGTTACTTATAAATTTTGGTTACAAGGGTGCGTAGACAATAAATGGGAGTTTTCGCCCCTCTTATATTTAGAATTATGCGTAAAGTAATATTACTCATGAACCATACATAATACAGACCTAGGGTCTTTTGATTTGGGATCCTATGTTAATGACCTTGAAATTGAGGTCAAGGTCATAGGTAAATTGGACGTTCTAGATTTCGACCTTTGGTCGAAATTCATTTTTATACATCATAAAGCCATAGGAACTGACATTTTCAACTGAATCTTTATATTTTCATATCAAAATACATCCTTATTGGTTGAAAGACCTTCAATTGTTCTTTGAACAATTGGTTTTTAATTATTATTTTTTTTTTTTTCTTCCGCCAACTTTTTTTTCCTTCACTGTTTTTTTGTTTACCAAGATGTCGCTTAGATATATGGTATATGATATCGAACAGTTAATACGCTTCTGAAACTGACACCGCGTAACAAAAAACTTTACCTTGTAAGAGTTATCTCCCTGAACACTGTTTTTCTTGTTATCTCTAAGGCTTCGCAACCGTATAAGAAACCGACAAATTTATTTTTCCAAATTGCTCGTTTTATCCTCAGGATGTTCTGTTTCATTTGGACGGAAGCTTTCCGTAGACTCCATATGAGAGTTATCCCCCTTTTATATATGATATAAGTGATTTGCATTTCTTACTGGTAAACCATAAGTGATAGAGACCTAGGGTCTTTTGATTTAAGATCCTTGGTCTAAAAAAATGAAAATTAGGTCAAGGTCAAAGGTCTAGGTCAAATTCTAAATTTTGATTTTGGCTTATTTTCACTTACTTCATTAACTTTATAAGATTTCGACAAATTATTTTTACTAAATTGTTAGTTGCGACATGTCGTAACTTATAAATTTATTTTTCCAAATTGCTCGTTTTATCCTCAGGATGTTCTGTTTCATTTGGACGGAAGCTTTCCGTAGACTCCATATGAGAGTTATCCCCCTTTTGTATATGATATCAGTGATATGCATTTTTAACTGGTAAACCATAAGTGATAGAGACCTAGGGTCTTTTGATTTAAGATCCTTGGTCTAAAAAAATGAAAATTAGGTCAAGGTCAAAGGTCAAGGTATAATTCTAAATTTTGATTTTGGCTTATTTTCACTTACTTCATTAACTTTATAAGATTTCGACAAATTATTTTTACTAAATTGTTAGTTGCGACATGTCGTAACTTATAAATTTTGATTGGAAGGGTGCGTAGACAATAAATGGGAGTTTTTGCCCCTCTTATATTTAGAATTATGCGTAAAGTGATATTACTAATGAACCATACATAATACTGACCTAGGGTCTTTTGATTTGGGATCCTTAGTTTATGACCTTGAAATTGAGGTCAAGGTCATAGGTAAATTGGACGTTCTAGATTTTGACCTTTGCTCGAAATTCATATTTTTATATCATAAAGACATAGGAACTGACATTTTCAACTGAATCTTAATATTTTCATATCAAAATAGATCCTTATTGGTTGAAAGACCTTCAATTGTTCTTTGAACAATTGGTTTTTAATTAGGTCTTTCCACTTTTCCGTGGAAAGACCTATTGGATTTCTTCTGATTATTATTAGGTCTTTCCACTTTTCCGTGGAAAGACCTATTGGATTTCTTCTGATTATTTTTTTTTTTCTTCCGCCTAATTTTTTTCCTTCGCTGTTCTTTTGTTTCACAAAATGTCGCTTAGATTTTTGGAATATGATATCGAACAGTTTATACGCTTTTGAAACCAACTCTGCTTAACCGAATACTTTCCAAAATAAGAGTTATCTCCCCGAACACTGTTTTCCTTGTTATCTCTAAGGCTTCGCAACCGTATAAGAAACCGATGAATTTATTTTTCCAAATTGCTCGTTATATCCTCAGGATGTTCTGTTTTATTTTGACCGAAGCCGTATATAGATTCCATATGAGAGTTATCCCCCCATTTATATTTGATATAAGAATATGCATTTCTAACTGGTAAACCATAAGTGATAGAGACCTGGGGTCTTTTGATTTGAGATCCTTGGTTAAAAAAAAAAATGAAAATAAGGTCAAGGTCAAAGGTCAAGGTCATATTATAAATTTTGATTTTGGCTTAATTTCACTTATTTTCAAAAGCCGTATAACTTATCAACAAATTATTTTTACTAAATTGTTAGTTGCGACATGTCGTAACACGTAAATTTTAGTCGAAAGAGTACGTAGACATTTGATGCCAGTTTTGACCCCTTTTTTTTCTAATATATGTTGTAAGGTAATACAACTCATTAACAATATATTGCAGAGGCCTAGAGTCTTTTGATTTGAGGTCCTTGGTTGATGACCTCGAAATTGAGCTCAAGGTCATAGGTAAATGTAACGTTCTAGATTTTGACCTTTGCTTTTACCTCATATGTATACATGATCAAGACATGGGACTTTTTAAATTAGGTTGCAAGCAATGTGATCTAGAAAAAGACAACCGGAAGTGACCTTTTGTAAACCGGAAGTAGCTATATTTTTTACTTACTTAATGAAAAAGTATATAGAATCATATATTTTTTTAATCAGTGCTAAGTAAACAATAAAAAATTACCGAAGTAACATATTTTAAACCGGAAGTAAAAAATGGGTCTTCCTAATTTACATCTTTTTGTATAGAAACCATATATTTTTGGAAAAAGCGTTCAATAAGCTGTCATTTGACGCTAAAATTGACATTTAAAATCAAATTTTGATATTTTCATATAAAAAAAGGTCTTAACTGGTGGAAAGACCATCAATGGTTCTCTGAACAATTGGTTTTTAATTTTTTTTTTTTTTCTTCCGCCTAATTTTTTTCCTTCGCTGTTTTTTTGTTTCGCAAGATGTCGCTTAGATTTTTTGAATATGATATCGAACAGTTTATGCGCTTTTGAAACCAACTCTGCTTAACCGAATACTTTCCCATATAAGAGTTATCTCCCCAAACACTGTTTTTCTTGTTATCTCTAAGGCTTCGCAACCGTATTAGAAACCGGCAAAATAATTTTTTCAAATTACTCGTTATATCCTCAGGATGTTCTGTTTTATTTTGACCGAAGCCGTATAGAGATTTCATATGAGAGTTTTCCCCCCTTTTATGTTTGATATAAGTGATATGCATTTCTAACTAGTAAACCATAAGTGATAGAGGCCTAGGGTCTTTTGATTTAAGATCCTTGGTCCAAAAAAATGAAAATTAGGTCAAGGTCAAAGGTCAAGGTCAAATTCTGAATTTTGATTTTGGCTTATTTTCACTTATTTTCATTAACCTTATAAGATATCGACAAATTATTTTTCCTAAATTGTTAGTTGCGACATGTCGTAACTTATAAATTTGCGTAGACAATAAATGGGAGTTTTCGACCCTCTTATATTTAGAATTATGCGTAAAGTGACATTACTCATGAACCATACAAATTAAGGAACTAGTGTCTTTTGATTCGAGATGTTTAGTCTATGACCTTGGAATTGAGGTCAAGGTCAAAGGTTAATTGGACGTTCTAGATTTTGACCTTTGCTCTAAATTCATATTTATACATCATAAAGCCATAGGAACTGACATTTTCAACTGAATTTAAATACTTTCATATCAAAATAGATCTTTATTAGTTGAAAGACCTTCAATTGTTCTTTGAACAATTGGTTTTTAATATTGATCTTACATCTCTTCTGAAAAAAAAATCCACCTCCTTGTTATCACTTAAACACTGAAACTACAAGTCCAATCGATCCCAAAATTTACAGTCAGCAGGGCATACATGTACTAAAGGTTCATAAAACAACGTGGTGCCAATATCTCGCAAGACTTTTCCTAGAGAAAAGAAATTGCAATGCCGTTAAAATTGCTTGCTAGGTCCGTAAATCTCAGTGAAATGCTACAATAAAATGTCCGCTCCTAGATTGAAATACTTATCTGTGTTAAAAACTGGTGCTGAAAAATGTACATTATCAGAAAATAATCCTTAAACGTGTTTTAAAGTTACACCGAATCAATTAAATCCAAAACATGCACTGCTGGTGAACTGTGATCAAAATGTCAATTTCCTACAATGACAAAAGAAATTACATTGTGTACATTCCATCTCTATAGATGTTGTCTGATTAACGTCCCCACCTAAAAAGAAATAAAAAGACTAAGTTTTCGTTATTATATACCCGCGTCACGTGATATCTCCTCAATCTGGCGCGCGCGCTGGACCTAAAATAAAAGAAAAACTTTCCAAACGAAACATGAAACTTCTCCGGTAACACAATACTATAGACCCCTTACAGAAACAAACAAACAAACAAACAAACAAACCCCCCCCCCCCCCATCAATCTATGTTTCAAAGGGGGAAAGACCGTTTACAATTGCTTTTTAAAAGCAATTGATTTATATTTATTATTATTTTTTTTTTCTTCCGCCTAATTCATTTCCTTCGCTGTTTTTTTGTTTCGCAAGATGTCGCTTAGATTTTCGGAATATGATTTCGAACAGTTTATACGCTTTTGAAACCAACTCTGCTTAACCGAATACTTTCCTTTGTAAGAGTTATCTCCCCGAACACTGTTTTCCTTGTTATCTCTAAGGCTTCGCAACCGTATAAGAAACCGACAAATTTATTTTTCCAAATTGCTCGTTACATCCTCAGGATGTGCTGTTTTATTTTGACCGAAGCCGTATATAGATTCCATATGAGAGTTATCCCCCCTTTTATGTTTGATATAAGAATATGCATTTCTAACTGGTAAACCATAAGTGATAGAGACCTAGGGTCTTTTGATTTGAGATCCTTGGTCCAAAAAAATGACAATAAGGCCAAGGTCAAAGGTCAAGGTCATATTATAAATTTTGATTTTGGCTCATTTTCACTTATTTTCAAAAGCCGTATAACTTATCGACAAATTATTTTTACTAAATTGTTAGTTGCGACATGTCGTAACTTATAAATTTAGGTTGAAAGGGTGCGTAGACAATAAATGGGAGTTTTCGCCCCTCTTATGTTTAGAATTATGCGTAAAGTGATATTACTCATGAACCATACATATTAAGGAACTAGTGTCTTTAGGTTTGAGATCCTTAGTCTATGACCTTGCAATTGAGGTCAAGGTCATAGGTTAATTGGACGTTCTAGATTTTGACCTTTGCTCCAAATTCATATTTAGACATCATAAAGTCATAGGAACTGACATATCAACTGAATTTTTAATATTTTCACATCAAAATATGTTGTAAGTGGTGGAAAGACCATCAATGGTTCTCTGAACAATTGGTTTTTAATTATTATTTTTTTTTTTTTTTCTTCCGCCTAATTCATTTCCTTCGCTGTTTTTTTGTTTTCGCAAGATGTCACTTAGATTTTTGGAATATGATATCGAACAGTTTATACGCTTTTGAAACCAACTCTGCTTAACCGAATACTTTCCCTTGTAAGAGTTATCTCCCCGAACACTGTTTTCCTTGTTATCTCTAAGGCTTCGCAACCGTATAAGAAACCGACAAATTTATTTTTCGAAATTGCTCGTTATATCCTCAGGATGTGCTGTTTTATTTTGACCAAAGCCGTATATAGATTCCATATGAGAGTTATTCCCCCTTTTATGTTTGATATAAGAATATGCATTTCTAACTGGTAAACCATAAGTGATAGAGACCTAGGGTCTTTTGATTTGAGATCCTTGGTCCAAAAAAATAAAAATAAGGTCAAGGTCAAGGTCAAGGTCATATTATAAATTTTGATTTTGGCTCATTTTCACTTATTTTCAAAAGCCGTATAACTTATCGACAAATTATTTTTACATGTTGTAACTTATAAATTTTGGTTGAAAGAGTGTGTAGACAATAAATGGGAGTTTTCGCCCCTCTTATGTTTAGAATTATGCGTAAAGTGATATTACTCATGAACCATACATATTAAGGAACTAGTGTCTTTAGGTTTGAGATCCTTAGTCTATGACCTTGAAATTGAGGTCAAGGTCATAGGTTAATTGGACGTTCTAGATTTTGACCTTTGCTCCAAATTCATATTTAGACATCATAAAGTCAGAGGAACTGACATATCAACTGAATTTTTAATATTTTCACATCAAAATATGTTGTAAGTGGTGGAAAGACCATCAATGGTTCTCTGAACAATTGGTTTTTAATTATTATAATATTATTTATTTTTTTTTTTTTTTTCTTCCGCCTAAATTTTTTCCTTCGCTGTTTTTTTGTTTCGCAAGATGTCGCTTAGATTTTTGGAATATGATATCGAACAGTTTATACGCTTTTGAAACCAACTCTGCTTAACCGAATACTTTCCCATATAAGAGTTATCTCCCCGAACACTGTTTTTCTTGTTATCTCTAAGGCTTCGCAACCGTATAAGAAACAGACAAATTTATTTTACCAAATTGCTCGTTATATCCTCAGGATGATTTGATTAATTTTGACCGAAGCTATCTGGAGACTCCATATGAGAGTTTTTCCCCTTTTATATTTGATATAAGATATATGCATTTTTAACTGGAAAACCATAAGTGGTAGAGGCCTAGGGTCTTTTGATTTGAGGTCCTTGGTCCTAAAAAATGAAAATGAGGTCAAGGTCAAAGATCAAGGTCATGACTAAAATTTTGATTTTGGCTTGTTATCTCTTATTTTCAGAAATCATATAAGATATCAACAAAATATTTTCACACAATTGTTAGTTACGACATGTCGTAACACATAAATTTTAGTCAAAAGGGTACGTAGACATTTGACACGAGTTTTCCCCCTTTTTATATCTAATATCATACGTATGGTAATATAACTCATTAACAATATTATTATTTTTCCAAATCTGTTTGATGTTGACCAAAGCCGTAAAGAGATTCCATATAAGAGTTATTTCCCCTTTTGTTTTTGAAATTTTGAAATGTATTTTAAACTGGAAAATCATAAGTGATAGAGACCTCGGGTCTTTTGATTTGAGATCCTTGGTCCAAAAAAATGAAAATTAGGTCAAGGTCAAAGGTCAAGGTCATGTACAAAGGGACAGATTATGTGATTTTGGCACTACTTGAAGAGTTTTATGTGTGTTTGCCAACCAACCAACCAACCAACCAACCAACCAACCAATCAATCAATCAATCAATCAATCAATCAATCAATCATGTGTTTAGTATAGTGTCCAAAATCTGTGTTTCTTTTGCGTTGTTTTAATTGACCCTATCCAACGTGTTTAACCAACCAACCAACCAACCAACCAACCAACCAATCAATCAATCAATCAATCATGATCATGATCAAGCAATCATGATCATGATCAATCAATCATGATCGTGATCAATCAATCATAATTCCGTCTTATGTGTTTAATAAAGGGGTTCAAGATCTTCTTTGTTTCTTCTTCGCAGTTTCAATTGACCCTATCCAACGTGTTTAACGAACCAACCAACCAACCAACCAACCAACCAACCAACCAATCAATCAATCAATCAATCAATCAATCAATCAATCATGTGTCCGTCTCATGTGTTTAATATAGGGTCCAAGATCTTTGTTTCTTTTTCGCTGTTTCAATTGACCCTATCCAACCAACCAACCAACTAACCAACCAACCAACCAACCAACCAACTAATCAATTAATCAATCAATCAATCAATCAATCATGATCATGATCAATCAATCATGTGTCCGTCTCATGTGTTTAATATAGGGTCCAAGATCTTTGTTTCTTTTTCGCTGTTTCAATTGACCCTATCCAACGTGTTTAACCAACCAACCAACCAACCAACCAACCAACCGACCGACCGACCGACCAACCAACTAATCAACCAATCAATCAATCAATCAATCAACCAACCAACCAACCAACCAACCAACCAATCAATCAATCAATCAATCAATCATGATCATGATCAATCAATCATGTTTCATGAAAAATCGAAATTCAATATTGTTCTTGCGTCACTTCTGAAAAAAAAATCCACATGTACTCTGAAACTACAAGTACAATCGACCTCAAAATTTGCAGTCAGCAGGGCATACATGTACTAAAGGTTTATAAAAAAACTTGTTGCAGATATCTCTCAAAGCTTTTCCTAGAGAACAGAAATGGCAATGCCGTAAAAATCGCTTGCTAGGTCCGTAAATCTCAGTAAAAACCTACAATAAAATGTCCGCTCCTAGATTGAAATACTAATCTGTGTTACAAACAGGTGCTGAAAAATGTACATTATCAGAAAATAATCATTAAATGTGTTTTAAAGTTACACCGGATCGATTAAATCCAAAACATGCACTGCCCGTGACCTGTGATCAAAATGTCAATTTCCTACAATGACAAAAGAAATTACATTGTGTACATTCCATCTCTACACATGTTGTCTGTTTAACGTCCCGACCTAAAAAGAAATTAAAAGACTAAGTTTTCGTTATTATAAACCCGCGTCACGTGATGTCTCCTCAATCTGGCGCGCGCGCTGTACCTAAATATAAAATAAAAACTTTCCAAACTAAGCATGAAACTTCTCCGGTAACACAATACTATAGACCCCATACCGAAACAAACAAACGAACAAACAAATAAACAGACCCCTCCCACCCCCCCCCCCCCCATATAATCAATTTCAAAGGAGGAAAGACCTTTTACAATTGCTTTTTTAAAGCAATTGATTTATATTGTAAAAAGGCCTTTTTAACCATTCTGTTCCGTTTATAAATATATAAAAAAAAAAATCTCACCGAGACCCCCTTTCCCCCCCCTCTTTTTTTTTACCCTCCACTAACAAATGAATGTAGCTTGTGTGCTATCTATCCTATCAACGTAAAACGAACGACAACTCCAGTTTTTTCCATATTATTAGGTCTTTAAACCTTTCAGGTGAAAGACCTATTGTATTCGTTCTGATTATTAGGTCTTTCCACTTTTCCGTGGAAAGACCTATTGGATTTCTTCTGATTATTTTTTTTTTCTTCCGCCTAATTTTTTTCCTTCACTGTTTTTTTGTTTCGCAAGATGTCGCTTTGATATTTGGAATATGATATCGAACAGTTAATACGCTTTTGAAACCAACTCTGCTTAACCGAATACTTTCCCATATAAGAGTTATCTTCCCGAACACTGTTTTTCTTGTTATCTCTAAGGCTTCGCAACCGTATAAGAAACCGACAAATTTATTTTTCCAAATTGCTCGTTATATCCTCAGGATGTTCTGTTTTATTTTGACCGAAGCTATCCGGAGACTCCATATGAGCGTTATCCCCCCTTTTGTATATGATATAGGTGATATGCATTTCTAACTGGTAAACCATAAGTGATAGAGACCTAGGGTCTTTTGATTTAAGATCCTTTGTCCAAAAAAATGAAAATTAGGTCAAGGTCAAAGGTCAAGGTCAAATTCTAAATTTTGATTTGGGCTTATTTTCACTTATTTTCATTAACCTTATAAGATATCAACAAATTATTTTTACTAAATTGTAAGTTGCGACATGTCGTAACTTATAAATTTGATTGCAAGGGTGCGTAGACAATAAATGGGAGTTTTCGCCCCTCTTATATTTAGAATTATGCGTAAAGTGATATTACTCATGAACCATACATATTAAGGAACTAGTGTATTTTGATTCACGATGTTTAGTCTATGACCTTGAAATTGAGGTCAAGGTCAAAGGTTAATTGGACGTTCTAGATTTTGACCTTTGCTTTAAATTCATATTTATACATCATAAAGCCATAGGAACTGACATTTTCAACTGAATTTTAATATTTTCATATCAAAATAGATCTTTATTAGTTGAAAGACCTTCAATTGTTCTTTGAACAATTGGTTTTTAATATTGTTCTTACATCTATTCTGAAAAAAAAAATCCACATGTTTGTTATCAGTTAAACTCGGAAACTACAAGTCCAATCGACCCCAAACTTTGCAGTCAGCAGGGCATACATGTACTAAAGGTTCATAAAACAACGTGGTGCCGATATCTCTCAAGACTCTTCCTAGAGAAAAAAAATTGCAATGCCGTAAAAATTGCTTGCTAGGTCCGTAAATCTCAGTGAAATGCTACAATAAAATGTCCGCTCCTAGATTGAAATATTTATCTGTGTTACAAACTGGTGCTGAAAAATGTACATTATCAGAAAATAATCCTTAAATGTGTTTTAAAGTTACACCGAATCAATTAAATCCAAAACATGCACTGCTGGTGAACTGTGATCAAAATGTCAATTTCCTCCTACAATGACAAAAGAAATTAAAAACCAATTGTTCAGAGAACCATTGATGGTCTTTCCACCAGTAATGATTTTTTTTATATGAAAATATTTAAATTTGGTTTTAAATGTCAATTTCAACGTCAAATGACAACTTATTGTACGCTGATTCAAAAAATATAAGGTTTCTACACAAGAAGATATAAATAAGGGAGATAATTTTCTACTTCCGGTTCAAAATATGTTACTTCCGGTATTGTCTTACAGTTTACTTGACGCTGATTCCAAAAATATATGGTTTTACATACTTTTACAACAATTTATTACAAAAATTAGCTACTTCCGGTTTACAAAAGGTCACTTCCGGTTAGCTTTTTCAACGTCATATTGCTTGCAACCTAATGCAAAAAGTCTGATAGCTTTAACATGAATACATATGAGGTAAAAGCAAAGGTCAAAATCTAGAACGTTAAATTAAGATATGACCTTGAGCTCAATTTCAAGGTCATAAACCAAGGACCTCAAATCAAAAGACTCTAGGTATTTACTTTATATTGTTTATGAGTTATATTACCATACAACTGATATTAGATATAAAAGGGGGGAAACTCGCATCAAACATCTACTTATTCTTTCGACTAAAATTTATGTGTAACTACATGTGGCGACTAACAATTGTTTGAAAATATTTTGTCGATATCTTATAAGATTTCTAAAAATGAGAGATAACAAGCCAAATTCAAAATTTTGAACATGACCTTGACCTTTGACCTTGACCTAATTTTCATTTTTTTGAACCAAGGACCTCAAATCAAAAGACCCTAGGCCTCTATCACTTATGGTTTACCAGTTAGAAATGCATATTCTAATATCAAACATAAAAGGGGGGAAAACTCTCATATGGAATCTATATACGGATTCGGTCAAAATAAAACAGAACATCCTGAGGATGTAACAAGCAATTTGGAAAAATAAATTTGTCGGTTTCTTATACGGTTGCGAAGCCTTAGAGATAACAAGAAAAACAGTGTTCGGGGAGATAACTCTTATATGGTAAAGTATTCGGTTTAGCAGAGTTGGTTTCAAAAGCGTATAAACTGTTCGATATTATATTCCAAATTTCTAAGCGACATCTTGCAAAACAAAAAAACAGCGAAGGAAAAAAATTAGGCGGAAGAAAAAAAAAAAAATAATAATTAAAAACCAATTGTTCAAAGAACAATTGAAGGTCTTTCAACTAATAAAGATCTATTTTGACATGAAAATATTAAAATTCAGTTAAAAATGTCAGTTCCTATGGCTTTATGATGTATAAATAGGAATTTAAAGCAAAGGTCAAAATCTAGAACGTCCAATTAACCTTTGACCTTGACCTCAATTTCAAGGTCATAGACTTAACATCTCGAATCAAAAGACACTAGTTCCTTAATATGTATGGTTCATGAGTAATATCACTTTACGCATAATTCTAAATATAAGAGAGGCAAAAACTCCCATTTATTGTCTACGCACCCTTCCAATCAAAATTTATGAGTTACGACATGTCGCAACTAACAATTTAGTAAAAATAATTTGTCGAAATCTTATAAAGTTAATGAAAGTAAGTGAAAATAAGCCAAAATCAAAATTTAAAATTTGACCTTGACCTTTGACCTTGACCTAATTTTCATTTTTTTGGACCAAGGATCTTAAATCAAAAGACCCTAGGTCTCTATCACTTATGGTTTACCAGTTAGAAATGCAAATCACTTATATCATATATAAAAGGGGGGATAACTCTCATATGGAGTCTCCGGATAGCTTCGGTCCAAATGAAACAGAACATCCTGAGGATATAACGAGCAATTTGGAAAAATAAATTTGTCGGTTTCTTATACGGTTGCGAAGCCTTAGAGATAACAATAAAAACAGTGTTCGGGGAGATAACTCTTATATGGGAAAGTATTCGGTTAAGCAGAGTTGGTTTCAAAAGCGTATAAACTGTTCGATATCATATTTCAAATATCTAAACGACATCTTGCGAAACAAAAAAACAGCGAAGGTAAAAAAAGTTGGCGGAAGAAAAAAAAAAATAATAATAATAATAATTAAAAACCAATTGTTCAAAGAACAATTGAAGGTCTTTCAACCAATAAGGATCTATTTTGATATGAAAATATTAAGATTCAGTTGAAAAAGTCAGTTGCTATGTCTTTATGATATAAAAATATGAATTTCGAGTAAAGGTCAAAATCTAGAACGTCCAATTAACCTATGACCTTGACCTCAATTTCAAGGTAATAAACTAAGGATCCCAAATCAAAAGACCCTAGGTCAGTATTATGTATGGTTCATGAGTAATATCACTTTACGCATAATTCTAAATATAAGAGCGACAAAAACTCCAATTTATTGTATACGCACCCTTCCAATCAAAATTTATAAGTTACGACATGTCGCAAAAAACAATTTAGTAAAAATAATTTGTCAATATCTAATAAAGTTAATGAAGTAAGTGAAAATAAGCCAAAATCAAAATTTAAAATTTGACCTTGACCTTTGACCTTGACCTAATTTTCATTTTTTTGGACCAAGGATCTTCAATCAAAAGACCCTAGGTCTCTATCACTTATGGTTTACCATTTAGAACTGCAAATCACTTATATCATATATAAAAGGGGGGATAACTCTCATATGGAGTCTCCGGATAGCTTCGGTCCAAATGAAACAGAACATCCTGAGGATATAACGAGCAATTTGGAAAAATAAATTTGTCGGTTTCTTATACGGTTGCGAAGCCTTAGAGATAACAAGAAAAACAGTGTTCGGGGAGATAACTCTTACAAGGTAAAGTTTTTTGTTACGCGGTGTCAGTTTCAGAAGCGTATTAACTGTTCGATATCATATACCATATATCTTACCGACATCTTGCGAAACAAAAAAACAGTGAAGGAACAAAAAGTTGGCGGAAGAAAAAAAAAAATAATAATAATTAAAAACCAATTGTTCAAAGAACAATTGAAGGTCTTTCAACCAATAAGGATCTATTTTGATATAAAAATATTAAGATTCAATTGAAAATGTCAGTTGCTATGTCTTTATGATATAAAAATATGAATTTCGAAGAAAGGTTAAAATCTAGAACGTCCAATTAACCTATGACCTTGACCTCAATTTCAAGGTCATAAACTAAGGATCCCAAATCAAAAGACCCTAGGTCAGTATTATGTATGGTTTATGAGTAATATCACTTTACGCATAATTCTAAATAAAAGAGGGGCAAAAACTCCCATTTATTGTCTACGCACCCTTCCAATCAAAATTTATAAGTTACGACATGTCGCAACTAACAATTTAGTAAAAATAATTTGTCGCAATCTTATAAAATTAATGAAGTAAGTGAAAATAAGCCAAAATCAAAATTTAAAATTTGACCTTGACCTTTGACCTCGACCTAATTTTCGTTTTTTTGGACCAAGGATCTTAAATCAAAAGACCCTAGGTCTCTATCACTTATGGTTTACCAGTTAGAAATGCAAATCACTTATATCATATATAAAAGGGGGGATAACTCTCATATGGAGTCTCCGGATAGCTTCGGTCCAAATGAAACAGAACATCCTGAGGATATAACGAGCAATTTGGAAAAATAAATTTGTCGGTTTCTTATACGGTTGCGAAGCCTTAGACATAACAAGAAAAACAGTGTTCGGGGAGATAACTCTTACATGGTAAAGGTTTTTGTTACGCGGTGTCAGTTTCAGAAGCGTATGAACTGTTCGATATCATATACCATATATCTAAGCGACATCTTGGGAAACAAAAAAACAGTGAAGGAAAAAAAATTTGGCGGAAGAAAAAAAAAAATAATAATCAGAACAAAAACAATAGGTCTTTCACCTGAAAGGTTGAAAGACCTAATAATAATCAGAACAAAAACAATAGGTCTTTCACCTGAAAGGTTGAAAGACCTAATAATAATAATAATCAGAACAAAACCTATAGGTCTTTCAACTGAAAGGTTGAAAGACCTAATAATCAGAAGAAAAGCAATAGGTCTTTCCACGGAAAAGTGGAAAGACCTAATTACATTGTGTACATTCCGTCTCTATACATGTTGTCTGTTCAACATCCCGACCTAAAGAGAAATAAAAAGACTAAGTTTTCGTTATTATAAACCCGCGTCACGTGATGTCTCCCCAATCTGGCGCGCGCGCTGGCCTGAAATAAAATAAAAACTTTCCGAACTAAACATGAAACTTCCCCGGAATAATATAGACCCCTTACAGAAACAAACAAACAAACAAACAAACAAACAAACAAACAAACACACACACACACACACAAACAAACAAACAAACAAACAAACAAACAAACAAACACACACACACACCAACACACACACACACAATCATGTTTCTAAGGGGGGAAAGACCGTTTACAATTGCTTTTTAAAAGCAATTGATTTATATTGTAAAACGGCAATTTTAACCATTCTGTTCCGTTTATATAAAAAAAAAAAAAAAAATCTCCCTGGGACCCCCATCCCCCCCCCCTTTTTTTTTTTTACCCTCCACTTACAAATGAATAAAGCTTGTGTGCTTTCTATCTTATCAACGGATAAGAACGACAACTCCAGTTTTTTCCACTTTTCCGTGGAAAGACCTATTGGATTTCTTCTGATTATTATTATTAGGTCTTTCCACCTTTCTGTGGAAAGACCTATTGTATTTCTTCTGATTATTATTATTTTTTTTTTTTTTTTTTTTTTTCTTCCGCCTAATTTTGATATTGCGACAAATGTTTGTTTCTCAATATGTCGCTTAGATATTTTTCATATTGTATCTTACAGTTTATGCGCTTTTACATTTAACCCTGCTAAGCCGAACACTTTTCTTTGTAAGAGTTATCTCCCTATTCACTGTTTATCATCAGAGTGCATCTCCTTCGTAACAAAAAGAGATAGCGACAAAATTCTTTTTACAAATTGTTCGTTACATCCTAAGGAAAATTTGGCTTATTTGGATCGAAGCGATTCGATGAAATTTTATAGGAGTTATCTACCTTTACAAAATTATTTTCTCAATATGTGTTATTAACTAATAAACCGTCAACCGTATAACCCTGGAATGTATTTATTTGAGATCCCTAGGCCCTTTATTAGAAAATGGGGTCAAGGTCAAAGGTCAAGGTCAAGTTCTAAATTCGGAATTTTCCATGTGTTTGCATTTTCTCCAACCCTTGAAAAGGTACATATTAAAGAACAAGTGCAAAATGATTGCTATATAGTTATGAAGATATGTTACATTTGGTCTGATACAATTAAATAGCATCTAATAGGAGTTAGTGCCCCTGAAATGTCTTGATATGAGGTTATTTGATTATAACTTCAACTAAGTCCATTTTAATGGCATTTGACCTTGTGCAAAAGGTTGGATGACAAATGACCTTGAAAAATGACTACCGGAAGTGACCTTGAGAAAACCGGAAGTAACCTTTTTTGCAATTTTTTCGTATAAAAGTACTCAGAATCCATATATTTTGTCATATAGATACATAAACTTATTACTGAAGACTAAAAATGACTTCCAACAAACCGGAAGTGACCATGTATCTCCCATTCTTAATACAAAAGTATATAGAAACTATATATTTTTGGAATCAGTGTGAAAGAAGCTATCATATTAGACCGGAAGTGACATTCATTTTACCGGAAGTAGCATATTGTCTCCTTTATATCACTTAAAAATATGATTAAACCATTATTTATCGTATCAGTATGAACAACTATCTTCTTATCAAAATTTCTTTGATATGGAAAGACCTTCAATTGTTCTCTGAACAATTGGTTTTTAATTATTATTTTTTTTCTTCCGCCAACTTTTTTTTCCTTCGCAGTTTTTTTGTTTCGCAAGATGTCGCTTAGACATATTGTACATGATATCGAACAGTTATTGCGCTTTTGTAACTGACACCGCGTAACCAAAATCTTTTCAATGTAAGAGTTATCTCCCCGAACACTGTTTTTCTTGTGATCGTTTAATATTCGCAACCGTATAAGAAACCGACAAATTTATTTTACCAAATTGCTCGATATATCCTCAGGATGATTTGATTTATTTTGACCGAAGCTATCCGGAGACTCCATATGAGAGTTATTTCCCCTTTTATATTTGATATAAGTGATATGCATTTTTAACTGGAAAACCATAAGTGTTAGAGGCCTAGGGTCTTTTGTTTTGAGGTCCTTGGTCCAAAAAAATGAAAATGAGGTCAAGGTCAAAGGTCAAGGTCATGATTAAAATTTTGATTTTGGCTTGTGATCTCTTATTTTCAGAAATCATATAAGATATTGACAAAATATTTTCATAAAATTGTTAGTTACAACATGTAGTAACACATAAATTTTAGTCGAAAGGGTACGTAGACATTTGACGCGAGTTTTCCCCCTTTTTATATCTAATATCATACGTATGGTAATATAACTCATGAACAATATAAAGTAGAGGACTAGTGTCTTTTGATTTGAGGTCCTTGGTTTATGACCTTGAAATTGAGCTCAAGGTCATATGCTAATTAAACGTTCTAGATTTTGACCTTTACTTTTACCTCATATGTACACATGATAAAGCCATGGGACTGTCTGCATTAAGTTGTAAGCAATGTGACCTTAAAAGACACAACCGGAGGTGACCTTTTGTAAACCGGAAGTAGCTATATTTTGCACTAAATCAATGTAAAAGTATATAGAACCATATATTTTTGGAATCAGTGTCAAGTAAACTATCAAACAATACCAGAAGTAAAGTTTTTAAACCGGAAGTAAAAGATTATCTCCCTTTTTTTTATCTTTTTTTTATAGAAACCATATATTTTTGAATTAAGCGTTCAATAAGCTGTCATTTGACGCTAAAATTGACATTTAAAACCAAATTTTAATATTTTCATATAAAAAAAGGTCTTAACTGGTGGAAAGACCATCAATGGTTCTCTGAACGATTGGTTTTTAATATTGTTCTTACATCTCTTCTGAAAAAAAAAATCCACATGTTTGTTATCAGTTAAACTCGGAAACTACAAGTCCAATCGACCCCAAACTTTGCAGTCAGCAGGGCATACATGTACTAAAGGTTCATAAAACAACGTGGTGCCGATATCTCTCAAGACTCTTCCTAGAGAAAAAAAATTGCAATGCCGTAAAAATTGCTTGCTAGGTCCGTAAATCTCAGTGAAATGCTACAATAAAATGTCCGCTCCTAGATTGAAATATTTATCTGTGTTACAAACTGGTGCTGAAAAATGTACATTATCAGAAAATAATCCTTAAATGTGTTTTAAAGTTACACCGAATCAATTAAATCCAAAACATGCACTGCTGGTGAACTGTGATCAAAATGTCAATTTCCTCCTACAATGACAAAAGAAATTACATTGTGTACATTCCGTCTCTATACATGTTGTCTGTTCAACATCCCGACCTAAAGAGAAATAAAAAGACTAAGTTTTCGTTATTATAAACCCGCGTCACGTGATGTCTCCCCAATCTGGCGCGCGCGCTGGCCTGAAATAAAATAAAAACTTTCCGAACTAAACATGAAACTTCCCCGGAATAATATAGACCCCTTACAGAAACAAACAAACAAACAAACAAACAAACAAACAAACAAACAAACAAACACACACACACACACACACACAAACAAACAAACAAACAAACAAACAAACAAACAAAAACACACCAACACACACACACACACACACACACAATCATGTTTCTAAGGGGGGAAAGACCGTTTACAATTGCTTTTTAAAAGCAATTGATTTATATTTATTATTATTATTATTATTATTAGGTCTTTCAACCTTTCAGGTGAAAGACCTATTGTTTTTGTTCTGATTATTATTTTTTTTTTCTTCCGCCAAATTTTTCTTCCTTCACTGTTTTTTTGTTTCCCAAGATGTCGCTTAGATATATGGTATATGATATCGAACAGTTAATACGCTTCTGAAACTGACACCGCGTAACAAAAAACTGTACCTTGTAAGAGTTATCTCCCCGAACACTGTTTTTCTTGTGGCCACTACTCCTTCGCAACCGTATAAGAAACCGACAATTTTATTTTTCCAAATTGCTCGTTATATGCTTAGGATGTTCTGTTTCATTTCAACCGAAGCTATCCGGAGACTCCATATGAGAGTTATCCCCCTTTTATATATGATATCAGTGATATGCATTTCTAACTGGTAAACTATAAGTGATAGAGACCTAGGGTCTTTTGATTTAAGATCCTTGGTCCAAAAAAATGAAAATTAGGTCAAGGTCAAAGGTCAAGGTCAAATTCTAAATTTTGATTTTGGCTTATTTTCACTTATTTTCATTAACCTTATAAGATATCGACAAATTATTTTTACTAAATTGTTAGTTGCGACATGTCGTAACTTATAAATTTTGGTTGCAAGGGTTCGTAGACAATAAACGGGAGTTTTCTCCCCTCTTATATTTAGAATTATGCGTAAAATGATATTACTCATGAACCACACATATTAAGGAACTAGTGTCTTTTGATTCGAGATGTTTAGTCTATGACCTTGAAATTGAGGTCAGGTCAAAGGTTAATTGGACGTTCTAGATTTTGACCTTTGCTTTAAATTCATATTTATACATCATAAAGCCATAGGAACTGACATTTTTAACTGAATTTTAATATTTTCATATCAAAATAGATCTTTATTAGTTGAAAGACCTTCAATTGTTCTTTGAACAATTGGTTTTTAATTAGGTCTTTCCACTTTTCTGTGGAAAGACCTATTGTTTTTCTTCTGATTATTTTTTTTTTTTTCTTCCGCCTAATTTTGTTCTTGCGATAAACATTTGTTTCGCAATATGTCGCTTTGATATTTGGTATATGATATCGAACAGTTTATGCGCTTTTGAAATTTACCTTGCGTAACCGAATACTTTTCTTTGTAGGAGTTATCTCCCCAAACACTGTTTTCCTTGTTAGCACATCTCCTTCGCAACCGTAAAAGATTATGACAAATTTATTTTACAAAATTGCTCGTTATATCCTTCGCATGATTTGTCCTATTTTGACCGAAGCGATATGACCGCTCCATATGAGAGTTATTTCCCCTTATGCATCTGATATGAGTGATATGAATTTCTATCTTATAAATCATAAGTGATAGAGACCTAGGATCTTTTGATTTGAGGTCCTTGGTTCCAAAAAATGAAAATTAGGTCAAGGTCAAAGGTCAAGGTCATATTCTAATATTTGAATTTGGCTTATTTTCACTTATATCCAAAGACTGTATAAGATATCAACAAATTATCTTTACTAAGTTGTTAGTTGCGACATGTCGTAAGATGTAAATTTTGATTGCAAGCGTACGTTGAATGTAAAAGGGAGTTTTCTCCCCTCTTGTATTTAAAAATACGCGTTTGGTGATATAACTCATTAACTAAATATAATAAAGACCTATGGTCTTTTGATTTGAGGTCCTTGGTTTATGACCTTGAAACTGATCTCAAGGTCATAGCTTAATTTGACGTTCTAGATTTTGACCTTTGCTTTTATTCTATATGTATACATGATAAAGATATACAACTTTTAGAAAAAGATATCAAACCATTTAACCTTGTAAAAAACAACCGGAAGTGACCTTTTGTAAACCGGAAATAGCTATTTTTTTGTACTTTTTAATATAAAAGTATATAGAACCAGATATTTTTGGAATCAGTGTCAAGTAAATATTCAAATATAATCGGAAGTAACATTTTTCAAACCGGAAGTAACAAATTATCTCCCTTATTTAAAAAAAATGTATGGAAACAATATATTTTTGGAATCAGCTTACTAGGAGCTATCATTTGACCATTGAAATGACATTTTAAACTTAGTTTCACAACTTTTCATATCAAAATACATTGTTTTGATGGAAAGACCTTCAATTGTTCTCTGAACAATTGGTTTTTAATTATTATTATTTTTTTTTTTTTTTCTTCCGCCAACTTTTTTTTCCTTCGCTGTTTTTTTGTTTCACAAGATGTCGCTTAGATATATGGTATATGATATCAAACAGTTAATGCGCTTCTGAAACTGACACCGCGTAACAAAAAACTTTACCTTGTAAGAGTTATCTCCCCGAACACTGTTTTTCTTGTTATCTCTAAGGCTTCGCAACCGTATAACAAACCGACAAATTTATTTTACCAAATTGCTCGTTATATCCTCAGGATGATTTGATTTATTTTGACCAAAGCTATCCGGAGACTCCATATGAGAGTTATCCCCCCTTTTGTGTATGATATAGGTGATATGCATTTCTAACTGGTAAACCATAAGTGATAGAGACCAAGGGTCTTTTGATTTAAGATCCTTGGTCCAAAACTGAATGACATGTCGTAACTTATAAATTTTGGTTGCAAGGGTGTGTAGACAATAAATGGGAGTTTCCGCCCCTCTTATATTTAGAATTATGTGTAAAGTGATATTACTCATGAACCATACATATTAAGGAACTAATGTCTTTTGATTTGAGATGTTAAGTCTATGACCTTGAAATTGAGGTCAAGGTCATAGGTTAATTGGACGTTCTAGATTTTGACCTTTGCTCGAAATTCATATTTCTACATCATAAAGCCATAGGAACTGACATTTTCAACTGAATTTTAATATTTTCATATCAAAATAGATCATTTTTGGTTGAAAGACCTGCAATTGTTCTCTGAACAATTGGTTTTTAATTATTATTATTTTTTTTTTTTTTTCTTCCGCCAACTTTTTTTTCCTTCGCTGTTTTTTTGTTTCACATGATGTCGCTTAGATATTTGGTATATGATATTGAACAGTTAATGCGCTTCTGAAACTGACACTGCGTAACAAAAACCTTTACCTTGTAAGAGTTATCTCCCCAAACACTGTTTTTCTTGTGGCCACTACTACTTCGCAACCGTATAAGAAACCGACAAATTTATTTTTCCAAATTGCTCGTTATATCCTTAGGATGTTCTGTTTCATTTCAACGGAAGCTATCCAGAGACTCCATATGAGAGTTATCCCCCCTTTTATATATGATATCAGTGATATGCATTTCTAACTGGTAAACTATAAGTGATAGAGACCTAGGGTCTTTTGATTTAAGATCCTTGGTCCAAAAAAATGAAAATTAGGTCAAGGTCAAAGGACAAGGTCAAATTCTTAATTTTGATTTTGGCTTATTTTCACCTTTTTTCATTAACCTTATAAGATATCGACAATTTTTTTTTACTAAATTGTTAGTTGCGACATGTCGTAACTTATAAATTTTGGTTGCGAGGGTGCGTAAACAATAAAAGGGAGTTTTCGCCCCTCTTATATTAAGAATTATGCGTAAAGTGATTTTACTCATGAACCATACATATTAAGGAACTAGTGTCTTTTTATTTGAGATGTTTAGTCTATGACCTTGAAATTGAGGTCAAGGTCATAGGTTAATTGGACGTTCTAGATTTTGACCTTTGCTTAAAATTCATATTTATACATCATTAAGCCATAGGAACTGACATTTTCAACTGAATTTTAATATTTTCATATCTAAATAGATCCTTATTGGTTGAAAGACCTTCAATTGTTCTTTGAACAATTGGTTTTTAATTATTATTTTTTTTCTTCCGCCAACTTTTTTTTCCTTCACTGTTTTTTTGTTCCGAAAGATGTCGCTTACATATTTTTTAATGATATCGAACAGTTAATACGCTTCTGAAACTGACACCGCGTAACAAAAAACTTTACCTTGTAAGAGTTATCTCCCCGAACACTGTTTCTCTTGTTATCTCTAAGTCTTCGCAACCGTATAAGAAACCGACAAATTTATTTTTCCAAATTGCTCGTTATATCCTCAGGATGTTCTGTTTTATTTTGACCAAAGCTATCCGGAGACTCCATTTGAGCGTTATCCCCCCTTTTGTATATGATATAGGTGATATGCATTTCTAACTGGTAAACCATAAGTGATAGAGACCTAGGGTCTTTTGATTTAAGATCCTTGGTCCAAAAAAATGAAAATTAGGTCAAGGTCAAAGGTCAAGGTCAAATTCTAAATTTTGATTTTGGCTTATTTTCACTTATTTTCATTAACCTTATAAGATATCGACAAATTATTTTTACTAAATTGTAAGTTACGACATGTCGTAACTTATAAATTTTGGTTGCAAGGATGCGTAGACAGTAAATGGGAGTTTTCGCCCTTCTTATATTTAGAATTATGCGTAAAGTGATATTACTCATGAACCATACATATTAAGGAACTAGTGTCTTTTGTTTCGAGATGTTTAGTCTATGACCTTGAAATTGAGGTCAAGGTCAAAGTTTAATTGGACGTTCTAGATTTTGACCTTTGCTTTAAATTCATATTTATACATCATAAAGCCGTAGGAACTGACATTTTCAACTGAATTTTAATATTTTCATATCAAATTAGATCTTTATTAGTTGAAAGACCTTCAATTGTTCTTTGAACAATTGGTTTTTAATTTTTTTTTTTTCTTCCGCCTATTTTTTTTCCTTAGCTGTTTCTTGTTTCGCAAGATGTCGCTTAGATTTTTGGAATATGATATGAAACAGTTTATACGCTTTTGAAACCAACTCCGCTTAACCGAATACTTTCCCAAATAAGAGTTATCTTCCCGAACACTGTTTTCCTTGTTATCTCTAAGGCTTCGCAACCGTATAAGAAACCGACAAATTTATTTTTCCAAATTGCTCGTTATATCCTCAGGATGTTCTGTTTTATTTTGACCGAAGCCGTATATAGATTCCATATGAGAGTTATCCCCCCTTTTATGTTTGATATAAGAATATGCATTTCTAACTGGTAAACCATAAGTGATAGAGACCTAGGGTCTTTTGATTTGAGATCCTTGGTCCAAAAAAATGAAAATAAGGTCAAGGTCAAAGGTCAAGGTCATATTATAAATTTTGATTTTGGCTTATTTTCACTTATTTTCAAAAGCCGTATAACTTATCGACAAATTATTTTTACTAAATTGTTAGTTGCAACATGTCGTAACTTATAAAATTTGGTTGAAAGGGTGCGTAGACATTTGATGCCAGTTTTGCCCCCTTTTATATCTAATATTAGTTGTAAGGTAATACAACTCATTAACTATATATAGTAGAGGCCTAGAGTCTTTTGATTTGAGGTCCTTGGTTGATGACCTCGAAATTGAGCTCAAGGTCATAGGTAAATGTAACGTTCTAGATTTTGACCTTTGCTTTTACCTCATATGTATACATGATCAAGACTTTTTTAAATTAGGTTGCAAGCAATGTGATCTAAAAAAGATAACCGGAAGTGACCTTTTGTAAACCGGAAGTAGCTATATTTTGTACTTCATTAATGAAAAAGTATATAGAACCATATATTTTTGGAATCAGTGTCACTTTAACTATCAAACTATACCGGAAATAACATCGTTTGAACCGGAAGTAAACAATTATCTCCCTTATCTATATCTTTTTCCTTAGAAACCATACATTTTTGGAATTAGCGTTCAATAAGCTGTCATTTGACGGTACAATTGACATTTAAAACCAAATTTTAATATTTTCATATAAAAAAGGTCTTAACTGGTGGAAAGACCATCAATGGTTCTCTAAACAATTGGTTTTTAATTTTGTACATATTTTTGGTAAATTCGGGACATCTTATAGCTAAATTGTGGAAGGCCGTTCAATATATACTTATAAATTTGTTAATTTTTGTGTTGTTTATGTTACCTCAGACATGACGATCATTTATGATTTTTTTCAAGATTAAGAACGTCTTGACATTTTGTTTCAAAAGTCATGTGTGCATGTTATAACCTATGACCCATTTTAAGGTTTATCGCTCATGAATTGCCTGTTTTATGGAATATCAAAGTATTGTTTGATATTATGGCTACTTAAGAAGTTAAGCAGTTTATGAAATCCCCTATCAGATTGTGCCAGAACGTGTTATATCTGATGACGAATTTTCACACTCACTTCCTCTTAACTGAACTCTTTATATCCATTATTACATTGTAGAAATTTGGTACTAGAAAGTGTTAACGTGTTATGCTTTTCATCTTCATTTGTGTTCACTATCCTGTTAATATAAGGTTTACTTATGCTTTGTCTATTTAGATGTCCGGATATTGTTTCCGTTATCAGACTGACTTTTAGTCATAGATAAGACTTCTGGTTTTAAACATGCACAAGAACAACCAATCGTATGATAGATTATAAAAATGAAAAATAAATAAGGCAATCAGAGCGTTCTCCATGTTATGGTTTTTAGATCGCAAGAACCACAACTATTATACCTCCTTTGAGACAATTAGGTGTTTGCGTTTATCCACCTGTAAACTACGATTATACTACTATAATATGCAGAGACTCTTTGTATTCTGTCTACTTTTTTCTGAAATATTTACTTTCTACGGGGTCATACCAGTTGTATATATTTTGGAATAAGTAAAACATGTGGAAACAAGAATGTGTTCACAGTATACGGATTCCACATCGGCACTATCATTTACCTTGTTTAATGGACCGTGCAATGGGGTAAAATCTCTAATTTGGCATTAAAATTGGAAAGAGCATATCATAGGGAACATATTAACTAAGTTTCCAGTTGGTTGGACTTCAACTTCATCAAAAACTACCTCGACAAAAACTTTAACCTGAAGAGCGACAGACGGACGGACGAACGAACGAACTGACGAAGAGACTAGAAAACATAATTCCGATAAAGGGGGCATAACAATTTATTGTTGAAAGAGAAAACTTTAATCTGAAGCCGGACAGAAGAACGGACAAACGAACGAACGGACGAACAGACTAGAAAACATAATTCCCATAAATGGGCCATAAAAATTTATTGTTGAAAGTAAAAGTAGTGATTTGGTCAATGTAAAAGTAGGATAGAGATTAGAGGGAGGGAGGACTTATTCGGGACGTCGGGATCGGGTGTTTTCAAGCTCGTAATTACGGGATTCATCTTTACGGATACGTGAATATCTTTTTTTTTTAATTTCGGGATGACGGGATATAAATTTCGTTAAAATACGCACCTCGGGATTTCATGTTTTTCAGCCTGGGATTTCGGGATCAGGGCCGATCAGACCACCCCTCAAAAAAGCCTTAGTCATTTATACGAGATTCAAATCCTACCATTGGCATTTGAATCAAAGTAGAAAGAATTGCCAACGTAGTTTCTTGTATAGGAAAGAATAGATCGTATTTAAAACCAAAAACAACTTTGATTTAAACAAACAGTTCTCTGAAAATGAAATTACGGAGTTTTAAATTTCTTTCATAACAACAAACGTTCAAGTGACTTGTTTCAACAATACGCAATCCCATTGACACCAATTGTCTTTCTCATCTTGTCAACTTTAACCTAAATGCATATGAGGCTGAATTCTTACAGCAGTCTCATAAGAATACCAAAAAAGTGTATTATCTCCCATTATCTGTTAATAAGTTGAACGCATGCATCCCATTGATTATGAAAGAAATGATACAACAGATACGTCTCATGTCCTAACCTACATATAGAAAATGGTAACGAAGATAGGTGGAAAACAAAAGCTCAAACTTTTCAGTCTTTACTTTTACACAACAAAATGCTCAGGGTCAAAAAGACCAGATTTTGTGCTCGACCAGTAAAGTCAAGCACACATTTAACTCGACAAATCTTGACATTGTTTCGACAGTACTTAACAATACTTTACTGTACTCGACTAGGTCTTGACTTTTCTTAATAAGTCTAATAAGAACTTGTTTCTGTTGGTGTAGTTTGAAATGGTCTCGGTACAGTCTCGACCAGTCTTGACCTGTCTCGACCTGTCTCGACCTTTTTCGATAAGTCTCTTCTCACTTTTGACCTGTCTCGACTGGTCTGACCCTTCAAATTAAGTCTTGACAAGTGTAAATTGGCTCATCTTACTAAATTTAATATAAATGTAACAAAATTCCAGTTTATTTGGTAGTTTTGTTCATTGCTGTAAAATTTAAGAATTTAATTAATAAGTAAAAATCATTTTGATTAAATTCAGATGGTCATCTTAAATTATAAAAAAACATTTAAATGAACATGGATTTTCTGGAAACTTTACAGCTATCTCAGTTATATATTGATTTTGCTGCATCCCAGTTCGTTATTAAGTTTGGTGTATAACTGTTAAATTAAAGGATTAGAATAATCCATGTCAAAGAAAGCTAGAATTTGCAAGTCGGACTTAATTCAGAAATCCATTTCATAAAAAAATACACACCTATACTGAGGGTAATTAGATCTTACTAAGGTGTTCTAGTTTTGCAGGTGGGTTTTTTAAAACTAGCTTTCCTTTATTCTTGAAAAGAAACATACATAGTTTTGATAGTTACATACAACTAACATGTTCTTGGATTAATTTGCACTTCTCATAAGTGCAAATTGGAACCACACTTTTTTTAATCTTAGAATCATTAAATTTGGCAATAATGTACCTCTTGGGATAAATAACACAATACAAAATAAATTTTGCTGTGGCTCGCCTGGTTCGCCAACTGGACAGGAAACAGTGACAAAATCATGTAGGATATTTATACCCCCGCTTTAAAAAAGGGGGTATACTGTTTTACCTCTGTCTGTCCGTCCGTCAGTCCGTCCATCAGTCCGTCAGTCCGTCCGTCAGTCAGTCCGTCCCATGAAACTTTCGTCACATTTTTCTCAGGAACTACACATCCACCCTTTCTGTAATTTGGTATCAACATTTATATATGTCAGCCATACCGTGTGATGCGTTTTCAGATTCATCACTTGACAACTTCCTGTTTACCGAACACTTGTCTGATTTTACACATGATAGCCAAGTTGAAAATTTTCGTCACATTTTTCTCAGGAACTACAATACAAGGATTTCTGAAATTTGGTTTCAGGATTTATATAAGTCAGTTATACCGTGTGATGCGTTTTCAGATTCATCACTCGACAACTTCCTGTTTACCGAACACTTGCATATTTTTACACTATTAATATTATCCACTTGCGGCGGGGGTATCATCAGTGAGCAGTAGCTCGCAGTTTCACTTGTTTTTTCTCCCTTAGGATTTTGAGAAATCCTATAGGATAAAGTCATAATCCCTTAGGATATATTTTATTTCCTACAGGATATCTAAATCCTAAGGGATTTATAATCACTTAGGAGAATAAAAATTTTCTATAGGATATATGTTCACCCTTAGGATTCAAAAAATCTCTAGGTAAATAATAGCATTTTCAACAGGATATTTTTTATATGTTTTGCATTAATGATAATTTTATATGATATTGAAATGTCATTCATTTTGTTTAGTACGAATCACCAATGAAATTGAAAAAAATAATAATTTTATGTGAGTAAATCATTTTGGAATCGCTATGATATATATAAGACTGTTTCCAACAATACAAGTTAATTAGTTTTTTATTGTCTTAATATCTGTCCTATTGGTTTGTGATGTTCTAAGTCTGGACAATTGTATAATAAATGTTTGTAAAATACCAACAAAATTCACATCTTAGATGACAAAACGTTCCAAATGAAATCCTATGGGAGAAAAAAATAATCCTATAGGACAAAGTTTATCCTAAAGGAGAACAAAGTATCCTACAGGATAACATTTATCCTAAGGGAGAGAAAAAGTCAGGGGGAGAAAGATATCCTATGGGAGATGAAACATCCCGCAGGACAAAATAAATTCCTTTAGAAGAAAAAATAATCCTAAGGCAAATTTGTTTCTGATAAAAAGTTGTTCATGATATTCCTATAGGATAACAAAAAATCCTTTCGGATTTAACACTTTTTGGGGAAATCCCACAGGATTTTAAACCCCGTAGGATATTAGTTTTATCCCGTAGAAGATAAAACTTCCTATATGATAAATAAATCCGATAGGATTTAAATATCCCATATGATATAAAAAAATATCCTACGGGATTATGACTTTATCCTATAGGATTTCATAAAATCCTGTAGGATTTTTTAATATCCTAAGGGAGAAAAAAATATCCTACAGGATTTCGTCACTGTTTTCATTTCAGTTGCCGAACCAAGCGAGCCACACAATATTGTGTTACCTATCCCCAGAAGCACATTATTGCCTAATTTGATGATTCTAAGATTTAAAAAAGTGTGGTTCCAATTTGCACTTATGAGAAGTGCAAATTAATCCCAAAACTTTTTAATAGCTATACAATTGTCTTTTAAATGAGGTAACAACAACCAACAAAATCCCTGAAATTATGTAATTAACCTTATAATAGAAATGTATATCTTTTATTATAATTTGGGGTATATTAAGTTAAGTCGGACTCATATCTTGACTTACATCTAGAAATTGACAATGAGAGTCGGTTGAAAACAAAACTTTATGACAAAAGAGATGATTTCAGCTTTCCATTTGAACTTTCCATTTCTAAGTAGCAACATTCAAGTAGCACATGCATACGGGTTATATATCTCCCAGTTGATAAGATATTCCCCTGCTTGTATTTCCTATCATGAATTTGATGATAGTGTGTTGCTGATCACAAGAAAGCTATTTAACCAAGAGTTCCAAATGATGAAAATGAAATCATCCCATCGTAAATGGTACGAACGCCATCACGAGTTGGTTGACCGTTATGGAATAACCGTTCCATAAATGATATCGGATATGTTCCTTACGTCGTAACTACAATTCCCCTTCACTTTAATAAATGTGACCTACCGAATTAGACTATTTACCGGATTTGTTATAACATGAGCAACACGACGGGTGCCACATGTGGAGCAGGATATGCTTACCATTCCGGAGCACCTGAGATCACCCATAGTTTTAGTAGGGTTTGTGTTGCTTCTTATTTATCTTTATTTATTGTGTCATGTGTACTATTGTTTGTCTGTTTGGTTTTTTTTTCATTTTTAGCCATGGCGTTTTTAGTTTTTTTCCGATTTACGAGTTTGACTAACACTCTGGTACATGTATCTTTCGTCCCTCTTTTAAACATTAAAGAAGTTATCAAAATTGTTCTTCTGATTAATGGTGAAATATAAAGCAAGACCTACCAGAGAGTATTTATTTCTAAATAACATTCATTTAAAATTGCATCATCCTGTTAAACTTGAATCGCAAGGCATTTTTAATTCCCTAGATAAGTAATACACGAGTTTAAAAAAGTAGGGCTTTCCTTTTACGTAAAAAAACCCACACATGTACTGATGTAATTAGACCTTATTAAAGTGCTTCTTGTATGCAATGACAAAAGTTATTTTGTTTTGATTAATTGATTTTTTTCTGTAACTTATTAACATATTTCCTTTTTTACAAAGGTTATCAATGATTATTATAAAAGTTATTTTTATCATGGTTATCTTAAAATCTTGTTTTAATAAAACAAAGGTGTAGGTTTTTTATTTTTATTTTTTTACTTTTTCGAATCAGCTTTGATTTTCATCCAACTTTTAAGTTGTCTTTATTATATATTTATGTTAAAAAAATACCAGGTTGTTTTGTATTTTGGTGTATTGCTGTCCAATTTAAGTACGTAGTAAATAGGTAAAAAAATAGGCTAACAATTTCGGTTTGAAAAAATTTATATAGATACCTATAATTTGAATTTGACAGTAATAAATCAAATTACCTAATGACCTGTTTTTGTAAGATAAATATATATTAAAGATATATGTAGATCAAAGTTTAATTGAAATAAGCTGTATAGTTAAATGAAAATCTAAGTTGATTTGAAAATTAAAGTGTACTATCTGAATATAATCCGAACTTTTTTTTCCTAGATTAATTTAATTCGTAAATTTGACAGCAATACACCAAACCAAATAAAAGCCTGGAATTTAGTTAGATCAATATATAAGTAAGACAGCTGTATAGTTTGATGAAAATTTAAGTTGATTTGAAAAAGTTATAAAAACAAATTAAAGTGTACTATGTTAATTCAGTCCGAACTGCAAATTCTAGCTTTTTTTTACCTAGATTAATTTAATTCGTTTATTTGACAGCAATACACCAAACCAAATAACAACGAATTAAGTAAGATCAATATATAAGTGCAATATGTAGGTAGCTGTATAGTTTCATGAAAATCTAAGTTGATTTGAAATAGTTATAAAAAAATTAAGTGCATTATCTGAATTTAGTCCGAACTGCAAATTCTAGCTTTTCTTACGTAGATTAATTTTATCCTAAAATTTGACAGCAATACACCAAACTACATAACAACTTCGGATGCAGTTAGATCAGTGTTTAGTTCAGATAATTATAGAGTTTTAATAAAATCAAAGTTGATTTGAAAAAGTTGTAGAAATAATTAAAGATGACTATTTGAATTTTATCAATTATTTTTATGCCCCACCTACGATAGTAGAGGAGCATTATGTTTTCTGTTCTGTGTCTCCGTTCGTCCGTTCGTCCGTTCGCTTCAGGTTAAAGTTTTTGGTCAAGGTAGTTTTTGAAGAAGTTGAAGTCTAATCAACTTGAAACTTAGTATACATGTTCCCTATGATATGATCTTTCTAATTTTAATTCCAAATTAAAGGTTTGACCCCAATTTCACGGTCCAATGTACATAGAAAATGATAGTGCGAGTGGGGCATCCGTGTACTTGGGACACATTCTTGTTTACCTATTAATTAAGTTCATTAATTTCACACCAATGAACCAATCCACAAAATAAAATAGAATCTTGCTACATCTTTCTTTAATTAGTTAGATTGGCCAATTTACCCTAGTCAATACTAAATTTGAACGTCCAGACTAGTCGAGACAGGTCGAGTCTGATTCGAGACTAGTCGAGAAAGGTCGAGACAGGTCGCGACTGGTCAAGTCTTGGTCGATACAATTCCAGACTTCACTAAGATCATCAAGTACTGAATTATTAATTAAAGTCAAGACTAAGTTGAGTACAGTTAAGTACTGTCCAGACAAGGTCGAGACTAGTCGAGTAAAATGTGTCCTCGACTTTACTGGTTGGGCACAAAAACTGTTGATTTAAGACTCTGAGCAGTTTGTAGTGTTAACATTGTGCATTGTGTACTAATTTTTTTGTTTGTATTCAATTTCCGTATTAAATAGATTACTGCTTAATTTATTGCCTATGTTATTTGTTTGCTTATTGTCCAGCTTATTGCGTAGCTTATTTCCAAGCTGACTATTTAGCTATTTTTTAGTATAACTGTAAAATAACACATCTGTTTTACAGAAATGCACAAATTGGAAATCAAGGCCTGGAAAAGATACGAAGACAGTTGTAGTAGTAAAGTATTGCCTGGTGATCTTCAAAAAGAGTTACAAGAGTCACCATGTGTTGCACTAGTAGGGACAAATAGCAAAGAAGTAAATACTATTTTACATCATATTGCACTTGAATTTGTAAACAAAAATATGGACTTTGTTTTAATACCATGTAAAACTCTAAAAGACATTTATAACCACTATCAATCTGTTACGAATCAAATATTTGTTTTAGAAATTGCTTGTGGTTCAATCGACGATTTGGTAACATATGACATAACTTTCAATGAAATGTTACAAGCACACAATACAAAAATCATCATTTCATTTACCGCAGATTTGTTTTTGAAATGGAATCTTTCGGACACTCCTTATTTTTTTAGTAAATATATCAGAGATTTATCACCTGAATATTCAGTTCAACTGGCACCTCAACATCCCGCCGGCAATGTTGAAAGCGAACATACATGGAGGAAACAGCTAGACTACTGGTTTGTGAATGATAAACCAAAACATTGTGCATTGTTTGCAACTACACTACAAAATGGTTGTTTGAGCAGGTCATTTTTCAAAGAAACCGAATCTCAACAGAAAACAGATATTATTCAAAAAATGTGTGACAAGTATTCACTTGACTGTGATCAAGTGGAAACTGGCTTATTGGACCTTCCAACAAATTTCGTCACAAAAGACGATGATAAGTATAAAATTTCGAATTCCATATTCCGTTTTCTATGTTATTACTTCATTACACATAAGGAACTGCAGGACATGTTCATGCAGTTGATTGATGGAAAGTTTTTTTATGAAAAGGTAATGTTAGAATGTATCAAAACAGATTTGGAGGATGACATGATTGTAGTAAAAAAATCACAAGAGGAAAGTTATTTTAGGCGAATAATTCGTGACGTGTCTGGAAAGGATTACAGCGTATTCTATTCCATACATATGCAAACTATTCAATTCAGACAAAAAATGATTTTTCATTTGACAGAAATGGGCTCGATTAAGATAAATGAATTAGTAAATACGAAAGAGCTACAAGAAATTGCAATTACAGGACGATTCCAGAGGTCTCCTCTTTTAATTGCTTGTAGTCGAGGCTACGAAGAACTAGTAGCCTTTATGCTTCGATGTGTAAAGGAAGAAATTAAAAACAAAATAGTTTCCGCTCTGTTTAGGATATCTGTTGATCAGGGGTACCCGTTATCGATAGTAAAATTGTTGGAAAGCAGTGGTGTCAGTTCGAATAGTGTTTCAGACGATTCATGGACCGCTTTAAGTGCTGCATGTTTACGTGGAAGCGAGGAGATCGCAATCTTTTTGATTAATAAAGATTATGATATCCATAAAGCTGATGCATCAGGAACTACTCCAGTAATGTTGGCATGCTACACGGGATTATACAAAACAGTCTGCTTGCTAATTGACAAAAACGTAGATATCAACAAACAAAACAACATGAAAATGTCGGCTTTAAAATATGCATGTATTAAAGGGGATGAAAAAATCGTTTCAGTACTTCTAGACAAAAAAGCTGATTCTAACACAATATACGAAGATGGTAGGACGCCACTGGTTATAGCGTTTGAGGAAAACAATCAGGCCGTTATTACAGTATTAAGAAACAATGGTTTTGATGTCGAAACAGCCGATACATCAGGTAAGACAGCCTTAGCAATGGCGTGCATAAGTGGGGACAGTGGTACAGTAAAAAGTCTTATTGGATTAGGAGCAGACGTGAATTCCCGTGACAATGCAGGATGGGCACCGCTTAGTCGAGCGTGTAAGAGAGGAGCTGTAGAAATTGTTAAAATTCTCGCAAGCAACGAAATGACAGACCTCAACATGGCAGATACTGACGGTTGGACACCTTTAAAAAAAGCATCGTTGAATGGACATATCGAAGTTGTCAATGTGTTACTGAAAACCAATCTAGTTGAAATTGACAAAGCTGACAAAGATGGATGGACTCCGCTGATGTCCAGCTGCCAAAAGGGACATGCTAATGTAGTGGAAAGTTTAATTTGTAATAAAGCAGATGTTAACCACAGAAGCAATGATGGGAAAACGCCACTCATTATTGCAACTCAAAACGGACAAATTGAGGTAATCGATCTTCTTCTAAAATATGAGGCACAAATTGATTTAGATGATGATAATGGCTGGTCACCAATCAGAGTCGCGTGTAACGTTAAAAATGAAAAAGCTGTTAGTCTTCTTCTTCAGAAAGGTGGAAGTGTTGACAAATCTGACAAAAAAGGTTACACACCCCTCAAAATAGCTTGCAATAATGGAAATGAAAATATTTCATCCCTACTTATTTCCGCAGGAGCAGACGTTAATAAACAAGACAATGATGGATGGACCCCTTTTAAAACTGCATGTAAAGAAGGAAATTCCAAAATATGTAAAATGCTTTTGTCACAAAACGCAGATATCAACATATCGGATTTTCACGGTTGGACACCTCTTAAAACTGCGTCTGTGAATGGCCATATCGATGTCGTCGAATTGCTTTTAATGAATAAAGCCGAGGTTGACAAATCTGATACAGATGGAGTGACCGCCCTCATGTCAGCCTGTCAGTCTGGGCATGAAAAAATTGCTAGGCGTCTCGTAGAAAATGGTGCATGGGTTAACCATCAAAGTCATAAAAAATTAACCCCACTTATTGTAGCATGTCAAAGAGACAAGAAAGACATAATAAAGTTTCTTATCACAAATAAAGCAAATGTCGATCTTGACGATGTTGACGGAAGAACACCGCTGATATTTACGTGTATGAGAGGATACATCAAGGCCACAAAAATTCTTATTCAACATGAAGCCGATGTAAATAAAGCAGACAAAAAAGGATGGACACCTCTGAAAATGGCGAGTAAAAATAAAAATGCCAAACTTGTTGGTATCCTTATAAATGCCAAGGCTGATGTTAATTTTGAAGATAACGATGGGTGGACTCCATTGAAAACGGCAAGCAGAGAAGGCGATGCGGATACGGTAGAGTTGCTCTTGAATTACGATGTTGATATAAACAAAGAAGACAAAGAAGGTTGGACACCCCTTAAAAGTGCTTCGGTCAATGGTCATTATCAAATTGTTCAAAAACTACTGCAGAAAAAGGCAGATGTTGACAAAACTGATCATGAAGGTTGGACATCGTTAATGGCAGCATGCAAAGCCGGGAACATCGAAGTCATCAGAGTATTATTAGAGTATAAGGCAGATGTAAATTATAGCTGTAAGTCTACAGGAGACACTCCATTCATCATAGCATGCACATATTGTGATGCAGAAATAGTTGATATGATGCTAAAAAAGGATGCCAATTGGAAATGGCAAAATAATCTTGCACAAACTGGCCTCTTAGTAGCCTGTATGTTTGGAAAGGCGACAAATGTTTCAAAGATACTGCAGCTTAAAGTTGATATAGATGTTAAAGACAGAAATGGTTTAAGTCCATTAAAGGCAGCATGCCAAGGGTTGTGGTTAGACATTGTCGAATCACTTTTAAAAGCAGGGGCCAACATTGATATTATTGACAACTACGGCTATACCCCACTCCTTAGCGCATGTGAAACACAAAACATACAGCTTGTTGAACTGCTTGTTCAATATAAAGCAAATGTGAATCAATCTACTCCAGATGGTTGGAGCCCGTATCTTATCTCCATAAAGAATAGAAATAATGAAATATCAGACATTTTGGTCAAATATGGAGCTGATCTAAGCGCGGTTTCTTTGTCAAAAGCGTGTGAAATTGGATACATCCCCGTCATTCAACTGTTACTCGATCAAAGTTTCAATGTCATATTGAAAGGTAATAATGACATGTCTCCATCTCCATTACAAATGGTGATAGCAAAACGGAAGTTTGATGTTTTGGATATATTCATAAAGAAGGGGGTCAAATTTGACATAGATAGTTGTCTGCTTAGGGAACTTATTGAGGTCACGGACGAAGATGGTTTTTCTGCTCTTACAAAGGCATGTGCGAATGGGAATACTGAAACAATAACTTACTTACTAAAAGAAGGGGCTGACATATCTAAGCTAGACAATAATGGACATTGTCCTTTAATAAATACATGTTTGAAGGGAATCAGAAAAAACGTTGATTTACTTCTGCAAAAATATATTGAAATTACCAGCCAAAATGTACCCACCACCTGCAGCGTGTATTTGAACACATATGACAAATCTGGATACACACCGCTGACAGCAGCTGCAAGTCAAGGGCATGACACAATAATAGAGTTACTGATAACGAACGGAGCAGACCCGGACAAACTTGATAAACATGATAGATCACCAATCATGTATGCATGTGAAAAGGGGGATTTAACAACAGTTAAAGCGTTATGTTTTAAAGGAGCGAGTATGACTGCTATTTCTGATCAGACAAGTTCTCCTATTCTGTTTGCAAAACAATCTGAGGCATGGGATGTTGTAAATTATTTGATAGAAAATGGAGGTAAAATCGAACAAGGAGCTCTGTTAAGTGCTAATATCACTACAACTGGTAGTGACATCCTCGCCGTAGCTTGTAAAAACGGATTAAAGGCATTGGTTGAATTTTTAATGGACGACACACAAATTTATATAGATTCTCTTGATGTCGAAGGTTTAACCCCTCTGATGCATGCCTGTAAAATGAACCAACCGGAAATAGTAAAAATAATTGTTACAAGAGTTAACATAGATTTCGCAACTTGTGATGGCAAAACTGCTCTAATGATTGCATGTATAGAGGGATACACGGACATCGTTGAAATCTTATTACAACATAGTGCTTCTATAGACATTTGTGACACATCTGGACATACTTCTCTGATGATTGCTTGTGGAAAAGGTCCACTTTCAATTATAAAGATACTGTTGGAATATGGAGCTGACATGAACTTGAAAACACAAGATGAATTGTCCGCCTTATCGTTTGCCTGTTACTCTGAAAATTATGAAATAGTAGATTACCTCCTCAGTGAAAGATCATGTGAAACTTTTGAATATGATATTCGATCATGTTTACTGAATGTTACATCTATTAAAGAGAAAGAGCTAAAAGTAAATATTTGCAAGAGTGGATTGAAGTCAATATTTAAAATACTGATAAAAGATGAAGATGAAATCGATGCTACCGATGAAGATGGAAATAGTTTTCTTATGCTTGCAAGTCAAGGCGGACATGACGAAATCATCGAGTATTTGCTTAAAATGGGTGCAAATATTAATTTTCAAAACAAAATGGGATGGAATGCCCTTCGAATGGCATGTAATGGTGGTCTTGAAAGGTCTGTCAATATATTATTGAAAAAAGGAGTACAAGTAAATCAATCTGATAATGAAGGTAGAACTCCTTTAATGATTGCTAGTCAAGGTGGTTACCTTGACGTCATAAAAAGATTAGTAGAAAATAGTGCTAAAATCAATTTGATTGATAGAAAGGGCACATCAGCTCTTAAACTTGCTTCAGAACTCGGACACATAAAAGTTGCAGAATATTTACTTTCCAAAGGTGGAGACGCTGGTAAGTGCGACATTAAAGGAATGAATTCTTTGATGGGAGCATGCCAAAATGGGCATATTCAAGTTGTTCGTTTAATTGCCAAAACGAAAATAGATTTAAACTCGTGCGATAATAATGGATGTACACCTATAAGATTTGCTTGTGATGGTGGTCATAACGGCGTTGTCGAGTTCCTAATTCAAAATAAAGCAGAAATAGACAAAGGTGATACAAACTGTTCGACCCCTTTGAAATCATCATGTAGAAATGGAAATGTGTCAACAGTTGCACTGCTAATAGAAAATAGTGCAGATGTGAATAAGCAGGACAAAGAAGGTTGGACTCCTCTCATGTCTGCCTGTCAAAACGGCTATACGGATATCGCTGAACTACTTTTAAACAACAAGGCAGATATTGATATGACAGAGATGGATGGTTGGACAGCTTTACGAATAGCATGCAATAATGGACAGGTATCAACTGTGAAGTTTTTAGTGTTGAAGGGAGCAAACGTTAATAAAGTTGACAAACATGGATGGAGTGTTCTGAAAGTCGCATGTACGGGTGGTTCTAATGATAAACTGGATGCTCTGATCAAATTAGGAAAAAAGATAGGAGTGCCAGAACCAGAATTTGGACCACCAAATAAGAACTACGAAGAAATAGTATCGTTTTTGATCAAAAATGATGCTAATGTCAATTTAGTTGACAAAGATGGATGGACATGTTTAATGTCAGCATGTAAACATGGCCACACTGATCTTGTTAGTCTTGTATTAAGCAAGATAGACGATATCAATAAAGCGGATAATAAAGGGGCGACAGCATTTATAATCACTTGTAGTAGGGGTTACACAAGTATTGCGAAACTACTTTTGAATCATGGTGCCGATATCAATAAAGTGAACAGTGATGGTTGGACACCTTTAAAAATTGCCTGCCAAGATGGACACGTAGATACAGTTAGAATGTTACTTAGTCAAGGAGCTGAGGTTAACATTGAAGATAAGGATGGATGGACAGCCCTAATGTCTGCCTGTAAAAACGGGAATAGAGACATCGTACAGTCACTCCTAGAAAGCGGGGCTGTTGTCGAATATAGAGCGCATGATGGTTCAACAACGTCAATTAGTATTGCAAAATCATTAAGACATCGGCAAATAGAAAAATTGCTTAGAAAATCATTGGAAGGCTCAATTGGAGGTGGTTATGATGATGATGATGATGATGATGATGAAGAAGACGAAGACGACAACGTATCTTGCAGGAGGACGTTGGGACGGAACCAAATGCCCTACGGAACACCTTTTTTCAACGACAGTGATGACGACGAAGACAATGATAAGTTAAATCTACCACCTGATTTATTAGCGTGGATGTTAGACGACAATGATTTTTTGGATGATAGTCCAGGTTGTCCTGTTTCATAGTCTTATACATATATGAACTAAAATAAACGCTTTATGCGTTATAAATATTATTATCAGTAGTCGCTAATATGACATTATCATCAAAATAATAGTAAGCAAATGGTGTTTTCTTTTTCATTATTTGTGTACGTTTTCCTGGTTTTTATTGATTTTAACTTTTTGTTTTTCATTAATGTGTTAGCTTCAATAAAAGAAAACATGATATTTTTGTGTATGAGAACATAACACTCAGTTTTTTTACTATTGTTGAATCACAGACAGATCAAAATTATAGTTTATTTTCAGGGATGGGACAATTTTTCTCAAACTAGTAATACCATTAAGTTTATATATGTTGTGTACAAGATGTAAGTTTGTACAAATTATAATTTGTACAGGATTTTTGTACAAGTTATAAGTTTTTTGATACACACCTTCTTGCACCAGATGATACAAATTTATCTTCTTAAATGTATCAGTTTAATGTCTTTAATTCAAATTTAAATACTTCAACATAACATTTAGTGCTATTCTGATTGTCTTAAAACAAGAAATGAGGACACCTTTATGGTTTAAAATCGGATTTTATTTTTCTTCTTATACAAAAATCAAATACATAAAGAGTCTTTTTGTGTTCTTATAATGTGTTTGTATCAATACTCAGTAATAAGAATGTATCAAGAAGTTGTGGAAATATGACTGAAATATGCAAAACAAAAGACTGTGTGCTTGCATCAACCATTTTTGTTAAGATGTTCATAAAACACTGACAACTTGTACAAAATATCTGTACAAATTATAATTTGTACAAAATTACATCTTGTACACAACATATACTTATCATGTTTATATATTTCACCATTAAAGGTAGGGGAAAAAAGGCCAAAACAAGACAGTTCAAATAAAATATTTCATTAATCTTAAATGAATATTCAGCAACTGTTTTCTTTTTCTACTTTTTTTGTTGTCATGTAAGGAAAAAAATATTTCTTAAAGGTAAACTTTTAAATGTTGTAATCCTGCTTTGTATACATATTCAAGATTGTAAACTGAAAATTGCAAATAAAATATGTACTTTTATCACATAGCGGATTTTAGTAATGAATTTTTGTGCAAGTATAATTATGACTTTTAGTACATGTACATTTGTAGTCCTTGAATAATCATGCAAAGTTTTAGATAATGGGAGTCTTCTCATGCAATGACACATCAATTTATTTTTGACAACCAGATGAGGCCCCTCATGGGGGGGTCCTAGTAATCACATTATCACCATTTTTTTGCCAATATAATCACATAATCATTAAATATTTGCTTATCTTTAGTAATCAAATAATCATAAACTAAAAATACAGTCCTAGGTAATCAAATAATCATGAAATATTTGGCTTAATAATCAAATAATCATTAAAAAAACGGCCAAGTAATCACATAATCAAAAACCCCATGAGGGCCCTCCCAGATGCAGTATGGGTTCAAATATAAATGCTTGTCTTACTAGTTCATAACACAAGCTTGTATTTTAAACACCTCGCCATAAGTTAAGCAACACCTGATAATTTTTTAGAATCGTTTTATACTGAATTCATAACTTATCGAAATATCATTACAATGAACTGAATTTGTGTTTTTATAAGATACCATATATAATATTTATTGAAAAGTGAAAGTTTGGAATGTTTTCATGATTATTTTTTTTACTATTTCATTTTGGGCAAATAGTTGTAAAATGGCCATTTTGAATAATAGGCTTCATACATATTTAGAAAATTCTGGTTTATTGTGTGAAGAACAAGCAGGGTTCAGAAAAGGTTATAGTACGGCAGATCATATTTTTAATTTGAAATGCTTGATTGATTTATACTTACATAGAGGTAGAAAATTGTATTGTGTATTTGTTGACTATCGAAAAGCTTTTGACTCTGTCAGAAGAGTATATTTATGGCAAAAACTGTTAAAATGTACCATTGATGGCAAAATGTTTAAGATTATAAACAGTATGTATAACAATGCAAAGTCTTGTGTGAGACAAGGCAACTCTTGTTCAAACTTTTTTAAATCCAATCTTGGTGTACGCCAAGGAGAAAATCTATCTCCTGTATTGTTTGCCATTTTCTTAAATGACTTGGTCGAATTTATGTCACATTCATATAATGGTTTAGTTGATATGAGTATTGCAGCACGTCTTCTTGATACTGATGAAGTCGCTGTATATTTTCGTTTATATTTGTTATTGTATGCAGATGATACTGTAATTTTAGCCGAATCGGCAGCAGAGTTACAAGCCTCATTAAATGCCATGTATTTATATTGTCAAACCTGGAAAATGCAAGTTAACATATCCAAGACAAAATATTTTCAAGATCTAGACTTAACACAGATAATATGAACCTTAAATATAGTGGTGAAAGCCTTAATATTGTTACAAATTTTCAATACCTTGGTATTATATTTTCATGTAAGGGTAATTTTAATGACGCCAAAGCACATCTTGTACAGCAAGCAAGAAAAGCCATGTTTATAGTCTTAAGAAAGGCTAGGAAGTTGAATTTACCAATTGATATGCAATTAGAGCTATTTGATACACTGGTTGTACCTATTTTGTTATATGGTGCAGAAGTATGGGGTTTTGAAAACTGTAATATTATAGAAAACTTGCATATGCAATTTTGTAAAATAATTTTGAAGGTTAAAAAAGTACTGCTCATTGTATGATTTATGGAGAATTGGGTAGAATACCATTACATATTCTTATTAAAGCTAGAATGGTTGGTTTCTGGCAACGTATCATGTGTGGTAAAAGAGAAAAAAAAATCATATACACTGTATTCTATATTGTATCAGCTTGGTAAAAGGGGTATCTATCACTCTAAATGGTTGTTAGAAATTAAAAATACTTTATATGAATGTGGATTTAATTTGATGTGGGATGATCAAATAATTGCTAAATCTGATAGTATTAGTAAGAATGTCAAGAAATGTTTAAATGATAAATTTATGTTGAACTGGAGAAATAATGTTATGAATTCTGCAAAATGTCTTAATTACAGAATATACAAATCTGATTTTTGTTTTGAGAAATATTTATCGGTGTTACCATCTGATCTAAGAATGTATTTATGTAAATTCCGTTGCCTTAGTAATAAATTGCCCATTGAAACGGGCAGATTTTTTAATATTGATAGAACTGAAAGACATTGTAATCTTTGTAATGCTAATGAACTTGGTGATGAGTTTCATTACTTATTCAAAGGTACCTTTTTCAACAATGTAAGAGCAAATTTTTTACCTTTAGATATATGTAATAACCCAAATGTTTTAAAATTTAAAGAATTAATGAATACATCAGATTTATTTACACTTACTGGAATAGCAAAATTTTGCAAAAGTGTTATTAAAACCTTTTAATACATGTTTTTAATCATGTTACTATAATTTGTACTTCCTGTCAAATATCTGCATTAATTATATATACTATTATTGCACCTTTGTTAACCATGCTGTTCTAATTTAAATATGTTCACACTTTCATTGTTTGTTAAAAAATGTTGTACTAACATACCCCGTGTTGGGGCTTTAGTGAAATAAAATGTCTTATGTCTTATGTCCCATATTCCGCTAGAGGCGTACAATTACGTACACTTCGCCTTAATTTGAATATCGAACCGACTGCTTCAATAACAATCTAAGTTGATAAGCTAGATATACTAATTTCATATTAGATACATGTATATATGTTAATTGTCTACTAGATCATATTCATCATTTATCACTGGATTACAAAATGTAAAATACCTGAATATGTTGATAAGGTTAATGAAGGCATCAGCCTTCTTCTATAGCCTCATGTTTTACTCTCCCTACTATGATGTTAAACTCGTAAGGTAACAGGAGAGGTCACCAGAGATCATTAACAGATGGGTCAGACATGACATGCTGGACAGATTCACAAAATAAATGACAACAGAAAATGACAACCTTAGTCAAGGGGAGATAGTTCAAATAAAATCAAACAAAAACGTGTATATTAATATTTAAAGGGACTGAAAATTCTCATAACTTGCTACTTAAAGCTCTTACGTCAGAGCATATAAAAAATGATATAATGAAGTTTGAATTAAATGAGTATCAGGAAAATCAAAAAGGGGTTGATGGTGCAACTGAAAGGGGTTGGTTCAGTAAGACCCCTTTTTGGCCCCAAAATATAGCAGTTTTACAAAATTGTGATAATGTAATCTTTTAGCTACTTACTGGAAAGTAGAATGCTTCTGCTACATAAATATGGGCTGTTTTTGACAATACACTGCACAAATATTGGGTAATAGCATCATGAAGTCATGCTAAATTACTGAAATCTTCACAATTTTAGCATTTTAGTTAAATTATAGGTTAAACCGTTTCCGTCATAAATGAAAATGGCCGCATTCGTGTTCATTCATAATATCTAAATGAAAGTTGTATTTGATGATAATATATAACATATATAAAGGTTGAGAATGAACACGGACGCGGCCACTTTCATTTTTGACAAAAAACATCTGAAAAGTGACGTTTTTTGTCATATTTGATAGATTTTTTTATATTTATGCTTGAATCGGAGCGTTTTTAATGACTAAATCAGTTAAAATCTTTCACCTAAACTAATTGAATCAATTGAAATAGACACTTAAGTGTTTCAAAAGTGTCCAAAATTTTTCTCGTTATATGAACCTGAACTTTGAGGCCAAAATCGGCCCTTACCGGACCTACTCCTTTAACTAACATTTTTGAAAATATCTCTGATATTACTGGTAAAACTACAAAAAGAATTAAAAGTAAGAGAAAAAAATATAGACAAGTATGGTCAGATAATTGTGAGTATGAGACAAAAAAAAGAAATAAACAGGGTTGGAAATAAACTTAAAAAATGTCCAAATAATCAACTTAAACAAAAATGTTTTGAATTGTTTAAAAGTTTTAAAAAAATGGTAAAATTTTAAAAAAACACAATACAGAGAGAAAATATTTAACTCATTAACAGATAGGTTTTGATAAGAAACCTAAAGATTATTGGGAAATACTTAAAGGAATGAAAAACAAAAAAAATACTGGTAATGAAGTGCCGGAAATTTTTAAAGATGAAGAAATAATTACGAAGCATATTCAGGACCAAAGAAAACCCACATTTGTAAATATAAAATGGAAAGAGGAAATAGAAAAACAACTTGTTAATATTGAAAAGAACATAATATCTAATAGAGAAACAGATGGACGGAAGCAAATATTGAAAATACTGACCTTTAGCATTTTTATACGCCCGTCAAAATTTTGACGGGACGTATTATGGTATACAAATGTCCGGTGTCCGTCCGTCTGTCCGTCCGTCTGTCCGGCGTAAACATGTCGCACCGTAACTTGAGAACGACTTATCCAAATTTCATGAAACTTAATATAGTTGTTTCTTATGATGGTCAAATGATCTGTATACTTTTTGGTGAAAATAAGATTTAAACTTTTTGAGTTACGGCACTTTGTAACTAAAACAGGGGTGTGCTTTTTTTCACATGTCGCACCGTATCTCAAAAACGTTTCTTGATTATTGCTTAAAACTTTACACACTTCTAGTTATATTAATCTTTTAATATCTGTATACTTTTTGGTGATGATTCAAAATTTCATTTTTGAGTTTTTGAGTATTTTGTAAAAAAGGGGGAGGGTTTTTTTACATGTCGCGCCGTATCTCAAAAATTATTTATGATTATTGCTTAAAACTTTACACACTTCTTTGTTATATTAATCTAAAGATCTGTATACTTTTTGGTGATGATTCAAGATTTCATTTTTGAGTTATTGAGTATTTTGTAAAAAAGGGGGAGTTTTTTTTTACATGTCGTGCCGTATCTCAAAAACGATTTATGATTATTGCTTAAAACTTTACACACTTCTTTGTTATATTAATCTAAAGATCTGTATACTTTTTGGTGATGACTCAAAATTTTATTTTTGAGTTATTGAGTATTTTTTTTAAAAGGGGAGGGTTTTTTTTACATGTCGCGCCGTATCTCAAAAACAGTTTATGATTGCTTGAAACTGTACACACTTCTTTGTTATACTAATTTAAAGATCTGTATACTTTTTGGTTTGATTCAAAATTTTATTTTAGTGATATTTGTAAAAAAAAAAAACAGGGGGGGGGGGGGTTCACATGTCCCGCCGTGTCTCAAAAACAATAAATGGTTATTGCTTAAAACTTCCTCAGAAACTATTTATGATTATTGCATAAAACTTCCACACAAGACGTCGGGCGTATCATGCGCTCATGGCGCAGCTGTTTATTCAATTTAGTTTACAATATTGACAATTGGAAAATGATCTAA